>JBAIZL010000002.1:25666066-26016066 GCA_036971475.1 Prosapia bicincta
CAAAAAAAAACTAGAAAAAGATCAATCGTAGTGTTTTGGAGGGTGCTGAGTCCAATACCGTCATTAAAAGCTAATGGGAATATGAGGGTGTGGTTCTACGGGAGTAGAAAGGGTGGTTAATTTTTATGAAAATGTCAGATACTAGAAAAATGTCTAGTAAAATAATACTCTGGGTTTGTAAGGGGTGACTCCAATTTCGTCATCGAAAGTCGAGGATAACGCACGTGTGAGTTTTCGAGAGTGCGATTCCAGACACTGTTAAAAAATAGCGGGAAAGTGTGATTAGTCATATGTTTGGAACGGAAGATGAGTGGAAGCTAGGCACAATCATAAATATTAGATTATTCATTCTTATCATCATCTGTCGTAATCTGTAAGCAAGTTAGACAGATTGTAATGTATTTTATTGAGCTCATGCAGTTCCAAATAAAACGAGTTTAGGCCTACTTTTCTTGTTTCAATTTTGTTTTACCTTCTAGCTCCTAATATACTTGTGCGAGAAGTCGTTTGCGAATAAGATATTGAACCATGTAATAGATTAGTCAATATTCTATTTTACAACCACTGTTGAACTTATCTCTAATTTTAATTGTTTAATTTAAAATTATTGGGTTATGAGTATTTCTTGTACAAGTGTTTGATAGTAAATGTTTGCTGTTAATTTATTGAAATATTTACAAGCACAGTCAAGCGCTTTGCAAGTGTCACAAGATCCTGCTCAAAGGGAGAGATAAAAATTAGATACGATAAAACTCTGTTAGTGTTATTATAGCAAGTTCAACCTTTCTGTGTTCAAATACACATGCTGTTGCCCATGTTATATTACAAATATTGTTGACCCTTTGTGTTCTAGGATTATATCGTGTAATACTTGTGGTACAATTAATAGATCGATGATAACACCTGTTATATACATATTATGTTGAAAATATTTAATTTTGTGTGTGGATATTTTTAAAAATTACAAATAATAAAGTAAGTAAAAACTTATGTTTTGATGTAGTAATTTAGAAAACTGTTCGTAATTCAGGACAAAGGGAAGATTTTATCAGTTAATTCATAGAATTCTTGCCGGTGGCTTGAAACTCACTTTACAGTTTGTTGTCTATCAAATGCCGAATGAGTATAGTTATTAAAGGTAAGAGTTTGATTTCTCCATTCATACAGTGATTTTAATTCTTATACAAAATATCGTGAACCAAATTTTTCACATTCAACTTTATTAATGTAAACGCAAAAAATTAAGAACTATTATATTTTGTGAAAATTCCTATTCCATAGCGTTTATAAGCAATATTATTTTAATACCTCATTTAAAACGCTACTTTTGATCTAAGGGAAATAAACATTGATTTAACAAATTATAAGTCAACCTTATTTTACGAAAATGAAAAACTTGGGAAACCCCCTTAATGTGGATATTTTTTTTTAACTTGGGGTTAGGGTAAATGTTTCTTAGTTTAATAATGTTTACTACTTTGATCTAAAGTAGGTTAAATAGAAAAGTATATATTATATGATTTTAAAAACATAAAATTCTATTTACTGTTGTCTTTATAAAAAAAAGAATAACCAATAATAATGTTTTTTCAAATTAAATGTTAATGTAATATTTGTAATGTGGAGCATACATTTAGTTGCAATGTTTTCGGGTTATCACTAAAGCATTTTACGGACAAAAATTATAATAAGATATTACGTCAGACCACTTGAGCTGAGGGTCCGGGATGTAATGAAATTTTGTATTTCAAGTGATGTCTACTATATTTTATTACACTTTCAATGATATATGATATTTTTGTCAATAATAACATAATATATATTTTTTTTTCATCCAAAATAAACAAAAATTGTTACAAAAATATAAATAATGTAGCAAAGAAACGAAACTTAATATACAAAATTGTGTAGATATAATATGAAATTAAGAATGAAATAATAATTGCAAATTTTATATTACTTATAACACTAGTTAACTAAATGACTAATAAATATAAAACGAGAAAATATATTAAAAGGAAAACCTTGTGTTTAAACAAGTATTTATTTTTCTTTACCTATATATAAATAGAGAAAAAAAAGTAACAAAAAAAATGTAAACCTAAAAACTAATTAATTAATGAAGAAATAGTTTTAAAAATCAACTTCGATGAAGGTAAAGACATTGAGTACAACTTCATTAATCCAGATATTGTGGCTGAAACTGAAGAAGCACCTGGCAACCAACACCACCTATAAGTGCCTATCAAGCCCATGCCACGGGGATTAACAAACACTGTGTCTGTGTGGTGTTCAATTTCTGCGACGAATGAATGTAAAGGCCAATTTACATCTGTTCTAATTTAGCTTAGACGTAATGGCGATACATTTCTTACTTTATTTCAAAAACTTCTTCGATATATTGTATCACCTTTACCTCAGGTAGGTAACCAGAAAAATCTACCTTTATTGTACATTGTAAATAAAAGAAGGCTTTTATTTAGTCGAATCTCATCTAATGGTAATTTCTTGCTCACGTAGGCCCATTGAACACGTCTATATTTTATAGGTTCAAACGAGCACAAATTACCATTTTCGGGTAAAAAAATTAAACATTGAAATAGTAGTATTTCTGTACTTACGACAGCCAAATGTAACCAAAAACTGTAAGGATATAGTTCTTCCCAATGTATATTACATTGTAGCTAGGCATCACGGTGAAAAACGTTTTCGGTAAGCAATGTAATACATCTCTTTTATTTATCCACCATATTTGATTTGTCATAAGTTGTTATAGGTACAAATGTGTTTCAGTAAAGACCTATTTTTTCTAAAAGTTCTTCTTTAACTACATTCATTAAATTTTCCTGGTAGTCGTTGTTGGCAGGTGAAAACATTTCTTTAATTCCTCCCTTAGATATTTTCTGAAAGAATGACATTTCACCTTGATTGTGATGTTACTTTCATCAAGACACGTTGAATGCGCCTGAAAATATATCTGATAAGATTTAAGTATATTTTAATCTTCTTCTTTAATTCTATCTTTAACCGTATCCCTCCTGGCTCGCATATCTACAATTTGATTTATCATTATTATTATTATGGTGAAATAATTTACAAATATTTTGGCGAATATAGCTGAGGAACCAGTCTTCCAAAACCAGCTGTAAAATAGCGTTATGCAGAGTGACAGAATAAAATTAGTCTCTATGATGGTATTTCTTGTTAAAAAAACAAGACGTAAGAGATAATGACTGTTTTGTAGATTTTTTTTCACTTTAAAAAATCTCTCCGTTCTTCGGTCGACATGTTAAATACATTTTTATAGTTAATATCAGAATGATTTTAGTTCGTTCGGCTGTGTCTGATCTCAAGACAAAGTCTGCTAATACTCAATCACTTCTCAAAACTGTCTCCTTTGTTATATATTTTACGAATCCTATCACTAGCAATACCAGTTAATAAATAACTCCTAATTACAAACTTAATATTTCAATTTGAATATTCTCTATTCTTCGTTGATAGAAAATTACTTCAGTTAAGCAACCTTAACCAAGAGCTTATAAAACGTTTTGTAGTCAATCTTTAGACGTTGATAATCATAAATATTTACTACCGATGATCACGGTAATTTTTCACTATTCTTTAGATTTACTGATAATCTTGTTTTATTTTTATGGTAGGCGAACAAAAAGACTATCTACGATCAAAACATTGGGCGTCCTGATAAAGATTACAACGGGCATCGGCTTTTTTTTAGCTATAATTGCCGATACTTGTATGGTATTCATATCGTATGGTATCCTCTCAAGCAAGAATCAGTACAGTAGTCTTGAAGAGCCAAGCAACATTAATTTATGTATGTACTGTAATCAATAAAGTTCTACAAATATTTTGTGCATTCTTAATTATAGTATTACGGTTCATTAGAACTCCTGTTTTTTTCTAGTGTACAGGAAGCTATTTCCGTGTAATCCGACGGTGTCTCGGTCCCATCTACCTAGAATTATCCATGCACTACTGTATTTGTTTCCGTACCAATGATCACCGTATTTGAAACAGTTTTTTATGCAACTCTAAAGTGAGTGAAAATCCCATAACCACTAAAGTTACTCTTGGGACTAGAATATCGAGGATAAACATAATAGATTTATTACATTGCTTACCGAAAACGTTTTGATTACTGCAATATACATTGGGAAGAACTGTATCCTTACATATAATCTTCAGAGATGTAGAAATAAATAATTTTAAATATTTACCATTGCTTAAACTGCCTGAACTGCTCTCTAGTTTAGTTGGCATATTAACACCTATGATACATGTAAGTACTTAAAATGTTTTGCCCTTATGTTCATAGAATCTGTGTATATATCCACGTGTTCTTTCTTTGCTACATTATTTATATCTTTCAAACTATTTTTGAGTATTTTTGATGAAAAAAAAAATCTTATTATTGATAAAAATGATGTTGTATGGCCTATAAATAACGCTAGTTCTTCAATACCTTGGTCATTTATTTGGAAGAGTTGAGATAATGTTGCCAAGTGTTTCATTAGAGTCCTCGATGTAAGTACTTCAGGAATTTAAAACATGCTATTTTAGCATGCTTTTGTAAAACTTTATAAATAATTATGCGGTTACTGGTATTTGTGTTTGCAAAAACGCAAGTGTTATCGTCAAGAACGGAATTATTTCTTGAACTTATTAGCAAATAAATATAAAATCCTAATATAAAAAAAATCTCATAAAATAACACTCGATAGTTTACGAGACTGTACCACTCCCATTATATTACATCTGTCAATTCCTTCAAACATACACTGTTGGTTCGCTGGGAAGGACATACAGCTGTGACACAATTCTGATATGGAAACATAAACAGCCGACACTCTGAAAGACATTCTGACGCGTTTGTTTACTTGATGACCAAACTTATCTTAATGGTCCGGTCAATGCATCTCGTTCTTTTCCCTTGGTGCTCTTAGATACTATAGGATCGATAAAGTATTTATTTTTTAATTTAACTTGCTTTTCAAATTAATTGTCATATCATCTCTTTCCGATTTTAATAATCTAAAAGTGACTATTATTTGCCGTATATTGTTACAATTTGGTAACATTACAAACATGTTAACACTTGTATTAACAGATGTAACACTTAATATGGCCTACGCCATATATATTCACTAAAAGTTAATACCAATGTATTCAATAAACATATTAATAAAATAAAATAAAGACTACCAGCGGCTAAAGTCGAGGATAGAAACAAATGTTTCCGTCTTTATACGACCATTTTGACGCTGGGAGAATACGATAAAATATTTACGTTTACGCCGTATGTAAATGAGAGAAAGAGATGGAAAAGATAGAATGCAGAAAGTCAGTTTTTCGGGCATTCGTCCACGAGAGTACTTGTCGAGTGCGAGGCTTTATCTTTGTATGGCTTGGACCTATGTTTGTTTACACCAGACAGTTTGATATCGTAATATAAACTGACAACACTCGCACAGATGTCATTTAGGTTCATGTATACAATACAGAGATTAACGAAAGATGATTCAGTATTTATTGACCTTTAACTACCGTCCTGCACATTTCTGTCACATTAGTACTGCCGTTGTAGCTCACAGGCACGAAATTTCTAAGTGTGATTTATTGTGCGGTTTAACAATTTATCTTGCATTTACTTTATAAAAATTGTTTTTGAATATTCTGGTTGCATGTGACTAGGGTAAACGTAGTTTTATGAGATCAGTTATATTTTATTTACTAATTGAAAACTGTAGTAAATAAAACCTTCTACAGATTTTAGCGCAGTTTAGCTAAAAAGACTTATAATCGCACGATAATTAACATACACTAATTATATCTTGTTCACTGATTGTACACACTTAACTTTATGTATAAGATAACATTTGACACATTATAAGCTTTATTTATGGAAACGCATTAGAAATAATAACTCAATTTTGACAGCAGTATTTACACAGCGGCTCAGAACATTCTAGACATATTGGCTGTTCAAAGTCAGCTTACAAAGTGTAACTAGCCCTTCTATTTTTTGTTGCTGGACAAATTCTACATTGTTTATAACAATTTATCTAACCCGTCGCTGATGGTCAGGCACGATGGCGGTAGTTAAAGGTTAAGCTTGGCATTTGTAGATATTGGCATAATAGGTTTTCTGAATATATAAACTGATCAAGATAAGTCGATGAAATGATGTGGGTCAACAAATTCTCTTTGTCGTTTATTTTAAGTTGTATAAAGGTTGAAAAAATATAAGGTCTACTTATTTATAGTTTTTTTATTTACGGTTATAGTAGAAATTTTTCATTAACGGATGGTTGAAAAGTCATCCGCTGCCCCCGCTAACGATACCATCCTTTTTAAAAGAAAAAAAGAAAATAACACGAAAAGAGAGAAAATTAATTACCCGAAGAAGAATGAGAAAACAAACATAAATGTTTAGATAGTCTAAGTAAAAATGGAAAGAAAATATATGACAATTAGGTAGACAATATACATTATTTTAAAAATTAAATAAAAAATTTAATTTTTATAAAATTATCAATTTGGGACAAACGGTTATCTTTTCAAATTGAATCGTTCGAGCATACAGTCTTTAAAATTCTTAAAGCACATGGACAGGCTGCATTGAAACACTGCTTCAAGCTATAAAGATTAGTTTGACAGACATGACGTAAACAAACGTGCTAGAACTGCTATCGGAGTGCCGCCTGTTTATATTTTCATATCACAAACATTTCTGTCAATAGATGTAGCACAGCTTCTGTCCAATACAAGGTCGGGAATCCGACTCTTTCTTTTGGTTATGTTGCATAGTTGGAAACATGCCAATTTCGGGCGATTTATTGTCAATGGGATATAATCACCCCTTGGTAACCCCTTACATCTTATTTTGATGACAAGGGACTAGGACCTTCGAAAATCTTCGAATGACCATTTTTGGGCAATATTTTAGATTCTGGCAAGTTTTACCTCAGATCACCCACAGCGACACCCGCAGTCCTATCCCGGATTGTACATGGCCAACTTCGGTGCTAGGATTAGACTCAGCATCATTAAAAACCCCCAGTGATCATTTTATATCGATCTCTTGGCCTCTGACCTTTTTACCCCAATTCTCCCTTTGCTACTCCCGTAGAGCCTACACCCGTCCCTCCCTGGTGTCTTTCGATGACGGCATTCAATTCAACATCCTCAAAAACCTCCGAGTGGTAAATTTCAAGTAATGTTTTGACTTTTGACATTTTTCCCTCAAATCATCCCTTTGGCACTCACGTACAGTCACATACGTCCATCCCCGGTGACTTTCGATGACGCCATTGATATCAGCACGCTCAGAAACCCCCGAGCGGTTATGTTCCAGCGATTTTTTATACTTCTGACATTTTCACCCCAATTTACCTCTTTGCTAGTCGCGTGGAACTACACCAGTGGATCCCCGGTGACTTTCGGTGACGGCATTGAATTCCGTATAATCAAAAATTCCCGAGTTCTTATTTTCTAGTACTTTTTTGACTTTTGACATTTCTACCCCAAATCATCCCTTTGGTACTAACGTAGAGTCACAACCGTCCATCCCCGGTGACTCTAGATGACGTCATTGAATTTAGCATCCTCAGAAACCCCCAAACGGTCATTTCCCGCGATTTTTAGGCATCTGACATTTTGACCCTAATTCAACCCCATTGGTGCATGGGTTTAGCCTCACCAATACATCTCCGGAGACTTTCGTCGACGGCATTGAATTCAGCGTCCCCAAAAACCTCCGTGCGGATATTTTCCAGCGATTTTTTGACTGCTGACATTTTCACCCCAATTCACCCCTTTGGTACTCGCGTGGAACCACACCAATGCATTCCCGGTGACTTTCGATAATATCCGCCTCATCAAAATTCCCAGAGTTGTTATTTTATAGTATTTTTTTTGACTTTTTACATTTCTACCCCAAATCATCCCTTTGACACTTACGTAGAGTCTCATCTGTCCATCCCCGGTGACTTTCGATGGCGGGATTGAATTCAGCATCCTCAAAAACCCCCGAGTGGTTATGTTCCAGCGATTTTTTGAGTTTTGACTTTTTCACCCCAACCACCCCTTTGGTACTCGCGTGGAACCATACCAGTGCATCCCCGGTGACTTTCTGGGACGGCATTAAATTCCGCCTTACCAAAATCCCCCGAGTGGGTGTTTTCTAGTTATTTTTTGACTTTTGACTCTTTTACCCCAAATCATCCCTTTGGTACTTAAGTAGAGTCACATCCGGTCCATTCCCGGTGACTCTAGATGACGCCATTGAATTTAGCATCCTCAAAAACCCCCGAACGGTAAATATCCCGCGATTCTTAAACATCTGACACTTTTACCCTAATTCAACCCCTTTGGTACATGGATTTAGCCTCACAAGTACATCCCCGGAGAATTCCGATGACGGCATTGAATTCAGCATCTTCAAAAACCTCCAAGCGGATATTTTTCAGCGATTTTTTGACCTCTGACATTCTCACCCCAATTCACCCCTTTGGTACTCTCGTGGAACCACACCAATGCATTACCGGTTACTTTCGGTGAGGGCATTGAATTCCGCCTCATGAAATTTCCCCCGAGTTTTTATTTTCTAGTAATTTTTTCACTTTTGACATTTCTACCCCAAATCATCCCTTTGGCCTTCACGTAGAGTCTCATCTGTCCATCCCCCGTGACTTTCGATGGCGGCATTGAATTCAGCATCCTCAAAAACCCCCGAGTGGTTATGTTCCAGCGATTTTTTGACTTTTGACTTTTTTACCCCAAATCATCCCTTTGGTGCTTACGTAGAGTCACATCCGGTCCATCCCCGGTGACTCTAGATGACACCATTGAATTTAGCATTTTCAAAAACCCCCGAACGGTCATTATCCCGCTATTCTTAGGCATCTGACATTTTTACCCTAATTCAACCCCTTTTGCACATGGGTTTAGTCTCACCAGTACATCCCCGGTGACGTTCGATGACGGCATTGATTTCAGCATCCTCAAAAACCCCCGATTGGTCACTTTCCAGCGATTCTTTGTCCAAATCAAATATATACATTACGTAGTACGATTGATATCCATGTGGATGCCAGCAATGTTGCCAAGTTTGTGGCTGCCATAATGTTAGAGAATGGTTGAAATATACAGTAAATTTATATACAGGAGGCGACTATGCTGCCCCTGGCGGAAATGTTACGAACTTGTGATATACAAATCCCGTTCACTCTGCTATCAATACGAGCACCGTTTGGTTATTACAAATTATTTTTTAAAAATTCAGAACGACCATAGAACTTCCAAATACAGTATAGCTCCAATAAAACACTTCTTTTTACACTTATTGACATGGTTTTTATTTCGATTATTGTCAGAGGGTGTTACATTACCATGGATTACTATGTGGCAGCCGTATACGGCTGCCACAAGTACCCGGCTGCCAGTTTGAATGCAAAATGACCAATGTATGGTCTCCGTATTGTTAGCAGGCTGTATATATATATATATATATATATATATATACATACACACACACGGCCACTCAGAAATACACACACACACACATATATATATATATATATATATATATATATACATATATATACTATATATATTCGAGCTCGTATGTGAAAGATATTTAAATCATTGAACAACAATTTGCGTTTGTAAACTTGCTCAATATAAAGCGTCTATTTAGTTGAATTTTAAATAATTATTTTAGCAAGAATATTTAGCTAAGTAATTTTGACGCAAGTATTGATCTGTGTTTACCTTCACTGGTTGTGGGTGAGTCTCATGAAGCAATTATTTGAAAATTAGGTAAAGAACTTAGAAATTAAGTGAAATTTTAAGGTCGACTAGTAAATTTAAGTGTGATATATATGAAACAAGACCCTGCGATTAAAGGCCCTGTTGGTCAATAAGGACTTGTTGTAGTTTCCGAGCAAGTCAAAAGGAATCCTTGTAAGTATACGTAATGACCTGAGAAAGTCAGAAAAAACACTGTAGCTCAAGAAAATCTCGACTAGGTCGTTAAGGACTACGTGAATCAGTAATGATCCTCATAGGTTATTAAAGATCCGTGAAAGTCGACAAGGGCTATGTATGAATCTAGCCCTAAGAAGCCACGTTTAAAGAAAACATATCCTTCATACACAAGGATAAAATACCTCCTATACATATAATCTTAATAACATAAAGCAATGTTTAAATTGTTGCCAGCCTAACCTGTTACCGAATATACGAGAATACTAAGTTACATTCTGACGTCACGGCACCTCTTGTAAGTGCCATCAACAGATACACAAACCGTCAGTAACTTTAGGCCTTCAGGCTTATTCATTGCTAATTAATTGTGTAATTACTCCTACACTGTATAATTACACTGTGCAGTCAGACACGGATGATATCAGTGACGCATCTGTGCATGACAACAGCTCACACTACACTTCGAAACTGTTCCTGCAGGCTTGTATCGCTCACAGATTCTATTTAAATCCAAACAAGCAGTGAAAGAATACTTTGTTTCTTATTACTTTTACTTTTATAACCCTAATTTTAATAGCATTAGTTATATTATTTTATTTATTTTATATTATTGAAAGTGCACATTGTTTACTGTCACTGTGTATTTAAATAGTAAGAGCAAGTGGCGCAACACAATGTGAAACTGTCCCGTATGTCTTTCAGCTCTATCGTTTAATACGCGACAACGGTTGCTTTTATTGTACCAATATGCAGATTCAGTCACGCCCATGTGGCATAAAGGGATTTACAGTATATTGGGGCGCAATGCGTTGGTAGCAGCAGAATGTTCAATGGAACATGGTCTGAGCCGTTTTAGAGTTACACATCCGAATTTAAACTCAATTACATGAAAATTAAGTTGTATAAGATGGAAGAGAAAACCAGTCATAAACATTGAAAAAAAAAACTAAAATAGTAAACAAACATATAAAAACTATTAGCAAACTTGTTAAACAGTCAAGAAATCAAGGAAAATTGAAGGACAAAATAAAAGCTACATTATTGACAGCGTAAATGTTACTCTATAACACATGTTACACTATAACACATGCCCCGACAGAGTCATTGGACGTAAAGGGTCTCGAGAAAAGAAAACGGCACTTGGAGACTTCGTTCATTTGGGCAAGTTACGCAACACACTTCGACTTCAAAAAACATTTTTTAAAGGTCTTAAATAAAAAAAAGGGCAGCAATTAAATAAACTAATTTTGTCTTTATTAACTGCTTTATAAAGGCAGAGTGTTTTAAATTTCTTAAGTCAAAACATAAATATTATAAAATTCATTTAAACAATCCACGTGAACCTGCCCAGGTCTACCTAAAGATGATATGAATTAATAAAACATACGTGAAATCTCAACGAAAACAAACAACAAACTGACCAAAATTAATTTAATAATTTACTTATTGCCATTATTCCATTCATAGCACAAAATATTTTATTTTATAACTCAATGTAAATATAGATAGAAAAATTAGTAGGAAAATAATCACAATACAATTATTGGGTAAACCCTTTCGATGCAACAAAAAATAATGAAAAACTGATAATGTTATAATAGTAGCTATTTTGGTTCAGTCTATTTTGTAACTTATTTTATTCTAGTTATTAATAGGATCCTCTGATGATGATGAAATGGTCATCGAAATGTGAATAATGATAAACCCTTATTACAGGGTATTTTAGGTAACTCTATGAAATCATGCACTTTGTTAAGGCTACAAACAGACACAATGTCTACAGATGACCATATTCTTTACACTGTCTAGGTCTGGATGGGTTTGTCCTTAAACCCCAGTAAGCCATTAGAAGGAAAACGTACACTATAATACACTGTTGGGAGAGAAATAAAACCTTATAAACAATAATTGCAAATATACATCAAGACATAAATTGTTAAAGAAAAGAGAAATCAATAACTGTCTTGAAATCTCTTCTAACGTACAATATTATGCAAATATATATGAAGCAAAAGATGTGTTTGCGTGCGCATGTTTTTGATTGAAACTTTTATTTATTTGCAATATAATTTAATAGAGCTGCCTTCAACATTAGTCGGGTGCCAGGTTCGCCGTTACCGATCGCCATTGCTTCGGCAATTACTGGATGGGGTTGAAGATAAAGTCGGAAAAGCAAATAAAGTACAACTCTATCGCCGCACACAACTCACTCCGACCGACCATTAATGCCATTTCTGAACGAATTAATTTTGTTCCAGCATTTACTCCTCCTGACCGACTTTGCAAATGTAAAACCTTGCTAGTGGCGCTCTCTGATGGTACTACTCTGAGGCCATGGATATAAGCCAACATTAACAAACAAAACATAATTTGTCCACTGTTTCCAATGTAAAGAAATCAATGTATTTTATAGTTGGTAATTAGGTTTACACATGCGTAATAAGTTTGTGCTTATAGTACGAGATGTGTGCTATGAGGTTAAACTGTTGTCGGGAAACTAAGAAACCTGTCAACAGTTTATAAACTTATTTTCACGCAATACAAAAAGGGTTTTCTAAAAATTAAAATTTATAATTAGGTGATTGAAGATACTTTAATAAATTAAACTTTATGTCCTTGACGCACCCCAAGGTAAAGATAAAAAAACGATGTGATATTGAACTGACAATACGTTTGCTACAAATATATACAAGAAGAGAAAACGCACTCAATATCTCCATTAGCAAAAGTTTGAGTCAACCATTTGGCAGAATAATAAAATAATAACAAACAAGAAATAATTATAAAAAAATCAATAACTCACTATAATAAGTCATCATCAGCAGAGAGTATAACTCGTCTACCATCTATGCTATAGCTAGTTAAATGGTAAAACTTTTATCAGCGCTATAGCATACTATATTTGTAGATGTTTAATTAGCTCTACTCACTATGACGAGGATGGGCTTGTCGTCGAAACGCGTTTGGGGAGAAAACTAATGATTATGTGCTAGTGTTTGTATAGTTAATTTTGCGATGGGAGTTTTAAGGTCTGGCAGTGCACTATTTTATTTCCCCTTTAAAAGCTACAGGAATTGCAGGTGACATACAGAAACGTGCTCCAATATGCCATAACCGGTGAAATTCCGTTCCCTCTTCCTCCCATTTCCATCCCTCTTCCTGTCCAACTGTTTTTTTTTTATTCTCACTTCGATACCACCCCTTTCTCTTGCTTCCCTCCTTTTCTCCGTTTGCGGGTCTATCTGTCTTACTCTCTCTCCTTCCCCTCTTTCCGCTCCCTGCATATCCTTCCATTCTCTTTCCTCGTTATATTTTCGTTCCTCCTTCCTTTCTGTGTCATTGTGGCACTCTCGTTCTTACCTCGCCTTACCTCTTCTTTGCTCCCCTTCTTTCAGTGTGCCCGAACTCTCTCCCTCGCTCTCTCTCTCTCTCTCTCTCTCTCCATCCCTCTCCTACTGTTATCGCCTCTGTGTGTCCATCTCTCCCCCTTATTGTTTCTCTGACTGGTTTTGTGTCTGTCTGTGATGTTACACTGAGATGATTTGAGATATTCAATTTATTGTCTGTTCAGAATGCAATATACAATTATCTTGGTTTTAATTAAATTGTACTATGCGATGTGACAACATTGATGGTAATAATGAAACCAGACAAAACTTATTAAGGTAGTTTGATAAATAGGCTTCCCTAGAAGAATTGGAGGAAATGTGGAATTGTAATAGAAAATATTTTATAAATATTAATAATACATCTTGAATAAATCCTTTGAAATAGATTGTTTAAATAGCAACATAGAAAGGAGAAAATTGAAATGCATTTCAATAAATATATAATAGACTGAATTTTCCAAGAAGTGATATGCATAAAATGTAATTCAGAACTTAAATAGTTATTTGTATAAGCATTGAAATCCCTATTTAAATTGAAAATATGGTAATTCCGAATCACGTTCACAATTACTCGTGAAGGTTTATAAACTTAACGGTGGTTGTCTAATAAGCGTGTTATGATATACTATGTGTTATGTATCTTATATTCTATACGAGTATATTTGTAATATTGTAGGATATACGAGTACTGTAGGATATTTGGAAGGTAAGAACCTATTTTATTGCCATCGCACTCAGGAAAGATTGTGTTATGGAGAATAGGCGAGATGTCACTCTGCTACCCGGAAAATATATTGTTATTTTGTTCGCAGGAATGGATGAACTCCTGAAGATATATGTGAATCGGGCTCAGGGCAAAGTAATGCCTGATGCCTCTTTCTACACGGACATCGGCGCTCTAGGTCAGTGTATTTAGTAGTATTACAGGTATTACGGTTTACAGAAATTATCGTAAAAATATTTGTGTGTGAAACTCGCAAATAAGTTAACTTGTTGCAGCGGCCAGAGTGTCCGATGCAAAGAATCTGGGTAATTGTACAGAATACCAGAATCAAACCTAACCGGGTTAAATAATTGACTAAATTTATATATAAAAATTTTAAAACATTATAATAATAATAATATTAAAACTAGGGTAAATAATAGTAAAATGAAGAAAATTAGAAATAACTTTAGACTTAAAAAACATAAATTATAAGCAATAAGAAAAATTATCACTTCAAAGTGGATAGCCTAAATTATGTAAAAAAAAAAAAAAAGACGGTAATTGTGTAGTATAACAAACTAGGCCTAGATGCCGGCTATTAAAATAATTGTACTTAAAAATAATCAGGAATAAAGAATGTAAATTAAGATGTGAGGAAAGTAAATTAGGCCTAGCTAGGGAAAATAGTATTTATGTAAAAGTAAAGATTAAATGTTAAAGTGTAATAGCCTAAGAAATTAGGTTATAATAGAAGAAGTCATATTTGATTTCGGAAAAATCCGCTTAGGGCATTGATTATAAATCTTGTCACTACGAAACGAAAGCGCTACAGTCGAACTTTGGATTAAGAATGTTAAAAAGTTAATTAAATTAAATGAGAAGAAATAAAGTCAAATATGTTATTAAATAAAAGGTAAAAATGCAAAGGACACATCAGAATACAGAAACGCCTTTTATAAAAAGGGAAACTAATCTTAGTTCAGAATTTCCGAACAAACAAAGTCAATTGCCATGGCAACGGCTTTCTGATTGGTCAAAAGTTGAAAAATGGATACTGGGACGTGGGAAGTTTGAAATTGGAGAAGGAGGCCTCAAAAAAGAATGCTATCCAAGATCAGAATGCATTAGGCTCTCAAAGCGAGCAGACGTGTTTTTGTACCATGCGATCAGGACAAGAAAAAATGTGCTAAAAACAGAGTAAAAAGTGCTACGATGTGATCAGGGGAAGGAAGATATATATGAGCAAGGGCTCATATATACCCAGAACAAAATTTCGACCACCAAAATGCAAAATTAAAGAAAATAAGAAGATTAACCGAAATTATGGAGAGACGCCTACCTACCAAGACCCTTGAAGCTGTAACAGGACCGACAGATGACAACATTAATGAAGATAAAAAGATTTCTACAGTACAAGGTTATATAATCAATTTAATTATTCTTTTTTAAATAACATTTTACTTCAAATTATATTAACTTAATTTCAAAATTAAATAAGATGGGAATAACCTAAGGGACTGATTAGTCAACTCTCTTAGGTTACCCAAATTTAAGTAATAAAGATTCAAAATTGACTTTCCATTCCCATCGCTGTGGGAATGTATGGATTAAGTATAAAGATGTATATCTTATATGGCTTTTTCTAAGTGAATTTCTAATGAATAACTTCCAAAGAAGTTAATTGTTCAAGGCCTAGCCTAAAGGCATTACATAGTAATATTAAGTGTTTGAAAAAGAATCAGATTTTAAAATATGTTAAATTTAACTGTACTAATCAAAATTATATACAAAATTAATTATGGTAACTTTGATAATTTAAATTATATGTAAAATTAATGATAATAAGAAAATTTAAAAACAGAAGGAGATAATAATGTTTAGTTAAATGGCAAGTTGTATGAAATTTTGAAAAAATAATTAGTCAAGAAAATCCTGTGAAATTAAATAAAAACAATAGTAATTAATTTGAACCTTGGAACAAATAAATAAAAATGTATATTTTCCAATTAGCTGTGTTTTCATTCTAGATAAGATAAGTTCACTAGGTATCCAGGTATAGTCTTTAAATCACAAGTGTCTCTCAAAGATTCCACTACCCGAAAAGGAGCTTGAACAGGCTTATCGGAGGCTAATTGGTTTTATCAAAAATTCAGGGGTTGGTTCCTCTGAGAGGTTTATTCCTTGAGGCACAGGTCTATGAAATTAGGTTCGTAGTCAATGGATAAACCATTGCTTTCTTACTGACTTAGCAATTGAGGAAGAGAAATAAACAACGGCAAAGGTTATAAAAAGTGAGTCGGTAGGATTGTGTAAAAGTAAATAGGCCTATTGTAAGCTAAATGCTCCGTTCTAAATTGTTATATAACCTAAAAATATAATCGAGTAATAATAATTTGTGGGTTTGGGGAAGAAGCAAGTAAATTGACTAAATAACTGCCAATATTTCGAAAATTTAAATAAAAACAATTGTAACAAAAGGCCTGAAGTTCAGAGAATAAAATATTTTAAATATTTTTAAAATCCACAAAGGCATAAGGAAAAGTCACGGTGACGCTGACTACAAGATCCGTGGCGCGAGACTCTCTTCCTTCAGTCATGTGACTCGGCCCTTACCTTCCGAAACAGTTACTTTCTGAGTTGCCTTCTAGAGTTCGGCTCAAGTTTAAGCGGGGCCGTCATAGAAGTGTTTGCAAGGCATTCCTCATTCATCCGCATCGTTCCCTTTGATATATGAGTAACACAGTCGTAATTTCATATTAAAGCAGCTAGATATCAGCCGGGTAGGAAAATAAGTGTTTCCGTCAGGGAGTGCAAACAATTAGACCTCTGGGAAGTAGGGGCATGGTATAAATAACGGAACGTTCGGAGGGTTCCAAATAAGCAGGATGAACCGGGGAGACACCTGTCTACGACAGAGAGAAAGAGGGGGAGAGGGAGAGGGAGAGAGCGAGAGAGAGAGATAAAACTGTCTAATACAGGTATGCGATCTTGTCCTAGGTACCAGCAAACCCATGCATTGCTCCCATGTCTCTACCTTACATAATCCTATCCAGTATATTATCTATGTATATATTATACTATTAAATTAAAAATATATGAATAAAATAGGCTTTCGTAAATATAATGAAATCAAGGTACTCTATTGGTAGAACACTCTACCAACATTTACTTTAGACGAGACAGTACAATCCAATTAAGTTGCATATGCTACAAATGCACTGTTCCTGTCAAAAACAAGTTGTTTTTTTTAAACCGTTGTAAAACAAAGTTTATATTTTTTATTAATAAAATTAATATTTGCTGAAGTAGGTAACGGCAATTTAATATTATTATACTACATTTTTTATCTATATTCTCTTTCAATAAGGAATGAAGCTATTGTGTCGTCTACTAATGCTAGTTTTACGACTTGTCAACATCTACCCCCACTGACGTAAGAACCTCACCTTCTAGACCTATTTAAATGTTTTATAGAGAATCACAAATATAAAGCGTAGTTATTGAAGATTTTAATGAAATATTTAAAATGAAATCACTTTATTTACCCTAGAAACAATTAACTTTACATGGGTTCCGCTCACACTCTCGTTATGTTATTTTAATTGCAAATTTTACTGATGGAGAATAAATTCTGTTCATTATTACTGAAATCATAGAATGCAATATGATGAAATTATTTTACCATCATTATAATAACATTGTAGTGTATATGTGTATAAAAAATAAATAAATAAATATATATAATAAATTGGTTCTAAATGTGAACAGATAGCACAGATCCGCTTGTTTAAAGTCCACCTAATGTCAGCACATTTTCAATGAGTACGTTACAAAATCCAGACAACGGCGCGTCCCCTGAGCTTCGTATCGGCCCAACGTTGTCGGTTTTATGACGTCGTCCCGTTAAAGTTTATAACGGGTAGATATCCTATCTGTAACGCAATAATTTGCGGAGTGTTTATTCCGCGACTCGAGCTCACGATGTGAAATGTTCCCCCGCACGATAATTTACCTCGGATAGTTTCAGCTGGTATTTCCTACAGACATACTTCACTTGTACTCTGTAGGTAAATGCTTTAAATTCGTGAATGTTGATGCATTAATTAGTAAACTGTGCGGTCAGTGGCAGCGTGTGTATATAGTGTTTGAATCGAGGGAGTTTACCTGAAGTAGCGACATTCGGCAACAATGGATTGCTAGGGAGGTTAACCACGGCCATCGAAGGCTAAATACTCTCAGTATTATTGTTCAAGAATATCTTTCTGCATCTGTATCTAGCTTTATTTTTCACTTCATCAGGCATTTTGACATTGACGTGTTTTTATCTGTAAATATATGTCTTGTTATTTTATGCTGTAAAAAATGATGCTGATATGCAGAAATAACAATTTTTTCCATGTGTGTGGAAGCTATGTTTCTGTCCAAGAATTCCTTGAAGTCAACGACATTTTTAAACAAGAATGTATAGCTACAAAAGTTAGCGACTAAATTAAAATCTAATTACATTTTTTTGTTATGTATTGTTCCACAATCCATTTCCCACTTCAAGCCGTTTTATATATTTTTATATTCAACGTAGAAAGTTTTCCATTTGGAAAAAAATTACCAGGATATGACGCTTTCTCTTGGAAAACACATATCAAAGCTTTGCATTTAGGCGATTGCAATATTTCGCAGTGACGTTCTGTCAGCTTTGTGAAACATCGCCCACTCTGTATTTATTATTTATTACAAAGAACTAAGCCATGTAATATATGAAAGGTTATGATTTATATCGTATAGCGCATATCTCGTGTTGAAATGCAGATGTATCCATTATTCTGTTTCCTTCTAATCAATTAGACACTACATGTGTTACTAAACTTGCATAAGGGAATTGTATTTACAATTAAATATCTGTCACCAAAGCAACAGGAAATCAATAGCCGAATCTTTACGGAAAACCTGACTTTTAGTGACACTTGCTATGGACAGCAGTTATTGTTAATTACTACTTGGTAACTTAAACGCCCGGATACGTAGTGTGTCTAAGAGATAGTACTATTTGAAACACGCATCCTCGGAAAATAGGAAGGCGAAAGGGAAGAGTTAAATTGCAATAACTGTGTGAACACTGTAGGATCTACTCAGAACTATCTGGTATTTCAAATCTTTATACCCTGGCATGGAGGGTTATCTATAAAGTGGTACTACTTACAGTGGTTAGTGTTAAATGTTAAGCGGGCGTGGTTACACCTTAGTGTTAAGATGGGAAAGCCGTGGTAACACTTACTGTGTTTAGTGTTAAGTGTTAAGTGCCGTCGTTACACTTTATTGTTAAGGGAGGAAAGCCGTGGTAACACTTACTGTGTTTAGTGTTAAGTGTTGAGTGCCGTCGTTACACTTTATTGTTAAGGGAGGAAAGCCGTGGTAACACTTACTGTGTTTAGTGTTAAGTGCCGTCGTTACACTTTATTGGTAAGGGAGGAAAGCCGTGGTAACACTTACTGTGTTTAGTGTTAAGTGTTGAGTGCCGTCGTTACACTTTATTGTTAAGGGAGGAAAGCCGTGGTAACATTTACTGTGTTTAGTGTTAAGTGCCGTCGTTACACTTTATTGGTAAGGGAGGATAGCCGTGGTAACACCTACTGTGTTTAGTGTTTAGTGTTAAGTGCCGTCGTTACACCTTATTGTTAAGGGAGGAAAGCCATGGTAACACCTACTGTGTTTAGTGTTAAGTGTTAAGTGTCGTCGTTACACCTTATTGTTGAGGGAGGAAAGCCATGGTAACACCTACTGTGTTTAGTGTTAAGTGTTAAGTGCCGTCGTTACACCTTATTGTTAAGGAAGGAAAGCCACGGTAACACTTACTGTGCTTAGTGTTAAGTGTTAAGTAATGTCGTTACATTTTATTGTCAAGTGGCGAAAGTCGTGGTCACACTTACTGTGTTTGGTGTTTAGTGTTAAGCGGCCGTGGTATTATTTTAGTGTTAAGTGAGGCAAGCCGTACTAATAATTCAATGTTAAGTATTTAGTAGCCGCGTAATCAACAAACATAAGCAATGTGATGGCAAACTGTAAATAGTATTTAAGAAAGGTAATTCATTAAGTTTCCGCAGACACTAGAGTTCATACACAGATTTAATTTCCAGTAATTTCTCTATAGTGAAACTATCGTCGTAACCATACGTAATTATGTAACTATGTATTTTCTATTAAACTTTAATTCCCGATTCTTAGGACGATTTCACTTGGACTAAGTAACCGTGTGACGTCACAAGAATATGTGTGCAGTCGGGCCATGAAAAATACTAATGTTGACGGTTTATGCACAATTTTGAGCAGAACAGCTGTCGGAATTAGAGGCGGAGCAGATACGAGAATAACCCTTTCGGCGGAGCTCAACGGACGTAAAATTACAACAAAAGAAATTTATTTCGTCATTAGTTCGTGGGCAGCACATTAAAGTAGCCTATGTTTGCGAGATACAAACATATACCTCCCGGATTATTTCAATTAAATTAAACTTAATTTAGGAGTAGCGTTTCAGAAATAACGAACTGTCCAATATTCTGTTCCCTCTATTAGTTCATAGTCTCCTTACATACATCTTGTTTAAATGTTTAATCGTTAGTAAAATAATCTCTAATCTTGTAGCGGATGACACTTGATAATAACAACACAGTTTATTTTCAAATAATTTATTAATTAAATTAGACGAATTAATTTTAGTTTTTTAGGGGAGAAAAACTTTTTGAAAGGGGGTATGTATGCAATATAGTTATGTAGTCCCATTTGGCTTTAAATTAGTAATAACATAGGATTTCATAAAACAGCTGATTTTATGTTATAGGTAATGTAGTATAACAGATGTTTTAAAGCAGATGTTATGTTACTTTGTATGAATTGCATTTGTTTAATAAAAAGTAACTGAAATAAAAGTTTTAATGTTAACATAAGCAGGAAGTTACTGTAAATATATTTGTTTAAATTACTTGTTAGTAGAGATGTAATTGCTAAACCACAGAGTTCGGCAAAAGCAGTTACTTTGGAGGAAGTGTAATATGTTGAGTAAATGTTTAATATCTCCCATATCGTCCCACGCTCCTGAAATTCCCCTCCTTGTTTTGTTCTTTAACGTTTCAAATAATGCATTAGTCTTAAGGCATTCTGTGTTCCCAGCCTGAGTTAATTTGTAATCTGAGTGAGTTTCAATTCGCTTTCTAGTTACTTGGTTAGCTATTACGTCACTGGTAGTGTATTTCTTGTTCAGCCGCACAACACACAAAAAGGGAAACACGTCAGCCGAAGCCTTTAAATAATAATATCACATCCAGCATTACTGAAAGGAGAAAGTAAACCTCCATAAAAATGGAAAACCATTCCTCCCTCTCACTAGTCATATACCCACAGTTCCTATCCAATACTCTACCTGCAGCCAGTGGTGGAGAATACAGCTGTAATGCCATAAGGGGACCCAAACCTATCCTTCTCTGACTGAAATGTGTTAATCTTCGGCCTTCATCCGATATTTTAGATTCAAGGAATGTTTATGCAATATGAAATATAATTATCATGCTTCTATGATTCTTTATGCATGAGTCATTTGTGAAAACCTCAATAAATATCTATCGATAGCATATATGGCGGTAACTCGATAGCATATATGGTGTTAACTAGATAGCATATATGACATTAACTCGATAGCATAAGTTATATAGCCTTAATTCGATAGCATATATGGCGTTAACACAATGGCATATATTGCGTTAATGCGATAGCATATATTGTGTTATCTCGATAGCATGTATGACATTAACTCGATAGCATTTATGTCGTTAACTGAATAGAAAATATGGTGTTAGCTCGATAGCATATATGGCGGTTACTCGATAGCGTCTATGGCGTTAACTCGATTGCATATATGGCGTTAACTCGATAATATACGAGTATATGGCGTTACTCGATAGCATACATAGCGTTAATTCTATAGCACATATGGCGTTAACTCGATAGAATATATAGCGTTAACTCGATAGCATATATGGCGTTTCTCGATGGCCCATATGGCGTTAATTCGATAGCATATATGGCATTAACTCGATAGCAAATATGGTGTTAACACGATAGCATATATGACGTAGCTCGATAGTCTATATGACGTTAACTAGGATAGCATAAATTGCCATAACTAGATAGCATATATGGTATTAACTCGATAGCATATATGACATTAACTCGATAGCATATATGTCGTTAAAACGATAGCATATATGTCGTTAACTCGATTGCAAATATGGTTAAATCATAATATATGATACTTTATTTATAATAATTATAATTATTAAATAAACATTTACTAAAATAAATTTTTTTTTTGCTGGCCTAAGTAAGAATTGACGAAGAATATAAAATATTATTTGTTTAAAACCATGTTACATTATCTTGTTCTTTTCCTAGTTATCAACCTCTACCCACCCTTTTAGTCAAATCCTTTTTCTCATTTTTATTGCTATTAAATTCCGCAGTGTATTACAAAACGAAACAGAATAAACAGAAATAATATATAAAATATAAATAACACAGTCAAATATTATATTCATATAATTTTATGTATATATATATATTAAAACAACATAGGTTATTCAAATACAGGAATATTTATTAATTTATATTCAAAGCTTTTCGTTGGTAAACAGTACCAACATCACCAGGAATTCTTTAATATTCTTGTATTTGAATAACCTATGTTGTTTTAAATTATTAAAGAAGAAAACGTATTATATATATATATATATATATATATATATATATATATATATATATATATATAATGAATAATATATATCATAAGCAAAAAACATATAATGTAAGCTATATTACCCTTTTACGCATCGTATATAATATATAACATATGGCGTATAATGTATACACTTAATATACAACGTAAGTTTTAACTCCGGATAGAATTAAAAGATTTTCTAAATATTCTTCAAAGAACATTTCTTAAGCCGGGTGTCAACATCTACTTAGGATTTAAAGTTGCAGCGATAAAATGTTGGAAATGATATTTTTATTAGAAAGAGACTTGCCCTTGTAGTTTAACAATGCGAGGCAAAGCCAGCCCCATTATGGAACCCAAACCTTTCACTCAGATGCCTTTTATCATTACAGCGAAGGGTTCAATTTCCAATAGGAGCTGTTACACTTCATGTCTACAGGGGGATGCTTATTAGAGAGAAATTGAGCAGAAATGTTTGCAGACGACGAAAAAGGAAAGCGTGACGTTGTCGTCTTGTGAAAAGAGCTCCTTTAAAATTATAAAGTATAGGGTAAATTATTTACAAAGTAGTGACGGTAAAACCAATAACAACCCCTTGCTTGCTCTATACAAGTTTATACTAAATAATTCTAAATGACTTTGATAGGTTTAAGTTGAAATTGCTTTAAGTAAACCGAAATAGAGTTTCCTCAAGTTAAACATAGTTTTAATGGCTTTGCAAACTGGAAACTAATCGTGTCCGGACTGACGATCCATCCCAACGAGGAAGATTGCATTTTTAATTTGGGAACGTTACTTACAATATCGACGTATTACACATATGTACTTCCTTTTTTTTGTCGTTTCCCCTACAAAAATATTCGTGGTTTTATGGTCTTTAGATTAAATATGGAACCTCAATTGAGCATATAGTCAGTAATGTAATAATAAACGGTCAAAATATTCTTACGATGAGCATTATTTACTCGTGGAAAACTAAATCGGTGGAGGCAACGTCTTTTGATTGTTGAAACTTGTAAAATAATTGTAATATTAAAGGTCTATCCTTTTCCCAATTTTCCAAAAAACGTAAAAGAATCAAAGCAAGAGACATTGCCAGTTGCCTGCTTGACATTTAGAGAGGGGGAGCCTGTTGGAACAGTGTTCGTTGAGCCCCGCTGCATTATACAAAGCTATTGTAACATTACTTTAATAATTAATTTCCAAAACATCTTTCCCAAAAAACGTAATGGAAATCGACTAAATATTGCCTTTTTAATTGTTTTTACAAAGCCAAGAATTTACTCAATAACAGGAATGAAATACTGAATTAGGGGGGGGGGGGTGAAATATGTGGACATTTCATAACCCTCTCATTCCGTCATCCTTATAAATATAAGGTACTATATTGAGCCAGCACCTACAGGATGGTGTCGTTTCATGTCTAATTCGTTAATAATGAATGTACTGTAATGTCGTTACTTGCTGAAGTCTCCCAAGATAACGTCATTTTAACTGGCAATACGGTGTTGCTTAGGTTCCCCGCCACCGCTACATTTATCTTCAGTTATTAATCGTAAAAGTAATACAGAAATTAAAAATATGTAAATATAAATGTCCAATGCATTGCTGCCAGTGAAGCAAGTGTCTACTCAACCTTTTTTAGGATTGGTACATAACTGTCACATGTTACTTCGATTGTCTCTACCTTCCCAATAGTCCCCACACATAATGCAGGAGCTGTGTATCTCCTACTGGAATGGTTAGGCACGGTTGCCTTTTGTGCTATATATATATAAAAACATCGGTATTGGATTCTGTTACCAGCGCTAGTAAATGGAACCCTCCCCCCCCCCCGTACAAAACAATTGTCTGTAAAACAATTGTTGCGTGAAATACATTTCAATGGCCATATCTGTAAATTACTTTTACGGTCACGAATAAAAGAAACAAGGCTTTGTGTTTACACCTTGCGGGTATACGGAGTGAGGGAATTGGTAGCCATGGAAATAAATAGCTGTGTGTGGCTTCTGTTTTGGGTCAATAGAGTCCGTAATAGAATTTAAATAATTTGCCTTTTTTTACGAGTTATATACTTGAGCACTTTGTTTTCTCTTATGTAGGTCTAAATAATAGTAAAGCAAATTTGTGGTTACAAACCGGCCTCTAAGGAACACATTGATACCAAGGTACTGTATTTTGTATTCAGCAAGGGTACCACACCAGACTGTTTCTGGGACATCGGTGTTTGAGCCAGAGTGGTTCAAATGTTAATAACCTGCCGCTACTATGGGGAATTATTTTTTTCCTCTAAAATGAAAATAATTATTTTTTATTTTGAGTTATATGTCTGAACACAGTGTTTTTTTTGTACGTTTAATGACTATAAAACAAATTTGTTGTTTCAAACTAATCTCCAAGGAATACATTTGTTAAGGTACTGTATTAGTGTATGTATTCAACATGAGGCACACTCCAAGGGGGGCTCTGCACAGATGGGATCTTATCAGAGGTTGAAATGGTAATAACCTTTTCAAAATAGCATAACCTTGCGTTCAAAACAGCTGTTCTAGCACATATCGTATAACATAAAATCAGCTGTTTTATGAAATCATATGTTTTCACTTATTTTAACCCATTTGGGACAAGATATCTATATTCCATAATTTGGCCTTTTGTGAAAAGCTTTTCGCCTATATAAAACTAAAATTAATTTATTGAATCTAATTAATGAATTATTATTTTTCAAAAAAGCTGTATTATCATCAAGTTGAGTCGCATACACTTCCATTAAAAAAAATTATATATTTGAACTTGAGTGGATGAAAACTTGAACAAGATATATATATATACACATAGAGATAGAGAGTGTTGACTACGTGGAGGAATGGGAAATAATAACTAAAAAATATGTATTTTATGTTTATTTTATGGAATTATATTGCCTCTAAAACCGTTCCCTTTTGTCAATATCTAATGTAAATTGCATCATAAAATTTATGATTTATCATTTTACCATACATCATTACTTCCAACGAATTGGCATGGTCTCGCGCTACGCAAATAGCCAAAGGAGTGTCTGGAAGTTTTCGGTGAATAAAGGAAAACCTTCAATTTTATGTGGTTTTCAGCCCTTTCCTGAAACTGACCACGCGACAAAGCGCAAAGATTTCTGAACGACACCAGCGAAATCTGTACGCGGTTGGGCGATTTTGAAACTGGCGGTTTGATTAAAATGTTTAATAAAGTAGGCCCTAAGTTCGTTAAAAATGAACACGTTTTAGAGGTTTTTCTCAGAATTAAACTTGGTACGAATGTAATTGAAGAGTTGAAATATTAAACGAAATTTTCATAACACTAATTCTGGTAATACTTTCATAATTACTTCTGGGTTAAGTTTAACATAATCTCTACATCTTTTTTAGGGGTAGTGTGTGCATACTAGTCGCTAAGCGTTGACGCAATGGCGCACAGTTCATGGAACTACAATAGCTTGGGAGGGGTAAACTACTAAGGAAGTTTAGTTTAACAAAGTAATAATAATTTACTGTCTGTTCCAAAACGGAGACAATGACGTGACTTAGTTTAAATGGAGGAAGGTTGCGAGTGTGGATCGAAGGTGCGAATGTGGGGAGTATGAAACGTGCGATCATGTGCTGTTTGATTGTGCTAGGTGGAAGGGTAGGCGTGAGCGACTGAAGGGCGAATTTGGAGAACTGGCGGTTAAGGGTTTAACTATGGAATGGATGTCGAAGTGAGACGTCTATGGGGAATTTGTGGGGTATGTGTTGGGGGGAAAGAGAAGGAGAAGGGTATAAGGGGGGGGGGAAATGGATGGCTGAGAGGATGGAATCGGACAATGAGTGAGGAGAATGGAAGTGGATGAATGTGGTTAGATAGGAAGTATGGTTGGGGCTGAAGCTTGGAGGTACGCCATCCCGTCTAGTCTGTAAAGCGCGGTAAATACAAGCCGACGTCTGGAGGGCTAGAGGCTATAGTGGTCCCATACTCGCTTTCCAGGTGTGAGATAGCGGGCCGCGACAATTCAGGGCTTAATTGCCAAAAATGGTACCATGGGTCATGTACTCAGCCCACGGAGGTTCTTCCTCCGGGTACATGGATTGAGGAAAGGTTTCGTGGGTGTAGTGGTTTCACATTCTAGGGTAGACTCTCCGTATTTTTTCTAAATTGTGTATCTTCAGGAGGAGGATTAAAGCTGGGGAGCTAGGCGTCCTCGTGTCTCTCTTCTTCTTTATTTGCTATCATCTTCTTCTTCTTCTTCTTCTTCTCCTTTCAATAGACATCACAACAGAGTCGGTGCTCAAACAAAATAATCTAAATATAAATAAAATTTCTAACAAGTCTTTTGTAAAAAATAGTTGTATTGCACGAACTTTTATGCCGACAAGCTGGTAAACCTGATTTGCTTGTGTACTGTGAGTGAATATTCGGTGAGTAGTTCCACTTGAGAGTCAGGTTTGAAGGGTTTTCTGTCCGTCAGGGAAGTATTTGTTCCTCTCATTATCTCGCGACTAGTAGCATTGATTTAATTGGTTTCAACAGGATATTGAAATTTGAAATATAATCCCTATTAATAAAACAATATAAAAACACATGTTTTAATTCCTACTTAGGTCAACACAAGACAATTTCTTTTTAGTTGCTCTTTATTAAATATTTTCAATTTAGATAAATAAAGTAACATAACCTATGCATTAAAACAGCTGTTCTACCACGTAATATATACCATGTAGAGCAGATGTTTTGTGAATTCATACGTTATCACCTATTTCTAGCCAAATAGGACGAAAACACTATATTGTATACCTTGCCCCTTATGTGAAACGTTTTTCTCTCATATACAAATAAAAGTAATTAACTAAATTTAATTATTGAATTAATATTTTTTTAAACTCTATTAACATCACTTGTTATCTACTATAAGTATAACAAATTGTATTTGAGCTTCGGTATATAAATAAAAAGTATTTTAATAACGATTGAAAATTGGAATAAGATAAATTCAGTATAAGTAGAGTGTGAAGTAATAGAAGGAATTGAAAAATAAAGAGATATATTTTATAATAACGTTCCAAACAAAAAGATATCATGATGTTATTTGACTTTAATTAAATTAGACTTAAAAAAAAATTTTATTGTAATTAGAGGCGTAATATGTGTAAATCGTGACACGAGAAAGCTTGGTTCTGTCTATTATTTGTACATAGGTCTTTCGGAGTACTCCATTGAACGAGAAAACCATGCTTGGTTCTGTTCATTATTTGTACATAGATCTTTCGGAGTACTCCATCGCACGAGAAAACCATGCTAGGTTCTGTCAATTATTTGTACATAGGTCTTTCGGAGTACTCCATTGAACGAGAAAACCATGCTTGGTTCTGTTCATTATTTGTACATAGATCTTTCGGAGTACTCCATCGCACGAGAAAACCATGCTAGGTTCTGTCCATTATTTGTACATAGGTCTTTCGGAGTACTCCATTACACGAGAAAATCATGCTAGGTTCTGTCCATTATTTGTAAATAGATCTTCCGGAGTACTCCATTGCACGAGAAAACCATGCTAGGTTCTGTCCATTATTTGTATATAGGTCTTTCGGAGTACTCCATTGAACGAGAAAACCATGCTCGGTTCTGTAAATTATTTGTACATAGATCTTTAGGAGTACTCCATTGCACGAGAAAACCATACTCGGTTCTGTCCATTATTTGCCCATAGATCTTTCGGAGTACTCCATTGCACGAGAAAACCTTGCTAGGTTCTGTCCATTATTTGTACATAAATCTTTCGGAGTAGTCCATTGCACGAGAAAACCATGCTCGGTTCTGTCCATTATTTGTACATAGGTCTTTCGGAGTACTCCGTTGCACGAGAAAACCATGCTTGGTTCTGTCCATTATTTGTACATAGGTCTTTCGGAGTACTCCATTGCACGAGAAAACCATGCTCGGTTCTGTCCATTATTTGTATATAGGTCTTTCGGAGTACTCCATTGCACGAGAAAACCATGCTAGGTTCTGTCCATTATTTGTATATATGTCTTTCGGAGAACTCCATTGCACGAGAAAACCATGCTTGGTTCTGTCCATTATTTGTACATAGGTCTTTCGGAGTACTCCATCGCACGAGAAAACCATGCTAGGTTCTGTCCATTATTTGAACATAGTTCTTTCGGAGTACTCCATTACACGAGAAAATCATGCTAGCTTCTGTCCATTATTTGTAAATAGATCTTTCGGAGTACTCCATTGCACGAGAAAACCATGCTAGGTTCTGTCCATTATTTGTACATAGGTCTTTCGGAGTACTCCATTGCACGAGAAAACCATGCTTGGTTCTGTCCATTATTTGTACATAGGTCTTTCGGAGTACTCCATTGCACGAGAAAACCATGTTTGGTTCTGTCCATTATTTGTACATAGGTCTTTCGGAGTACTCCATTGCACGAGAAAACCATATTCGGTTCTGTCCATTATTTGTACATAGGTCTTTCGGAGTACTCCATTGCACGAGAAAATCATGCTTGGTTCTGTCCATTATTTGTACATAGGTCTTTCGGAGTACTCCATTGCACGAGAAAACCATGCTCGGTTCTGTAAATTATTTGTACATAGATCTTTCGGAGTACTCCATTGCACGAGAAAACCATACTCGGTTCTGTCCATTATTTGCCCATAGATCTTTCGGAGTACTCCATTGCACGAGAAAACCTTGCTAGGTTCTGTCCATTATTTGTACATACATCTTTCGGAGTAGTCCATTGCACGAGAAAACCATGCTCGGTTCTGTCCATTATTTGTATATAGGTCTTTCGGAGAACTCCATTCCACGAGAAAACCATGCTTGGTTCTGTCCATTATTTGTACATAGGTCTTTCGGAGTACTCCATCGCACGAGAAAACCATGCTAGGTTCTGTCCATTATTAGTACATAGGTCTTTCGGAGTACTCCATTACACGAGAAAATCATGCTAGCTTCTGTCCATTATTTGTAAATAGATCTTTCGGAGTACTCCATTGTACGAGAAAACCATGCTAGGTTCTGTCCATTATTTGTATATAGGTCTTTCGGAGAACTCCATTGCACGAGAAAACCATGCTTGGTTCTGTCCATTATTTGTACATAGGTCTTTCGGAGTACTCCATTGCACGAGAAAACCATGCTTGGTTCTGTCCATTATTTGTACATAGGTCTTTCGGAGTACTCCATTGCACGAGAAAACCATGTTTGGTTCTGTCCATTATTTGTACATAGGTCTTTCGGAGTACTCCATAGCACGAGAAAACCATATTCGGTTCTGTCCATTATTTGTACATAGGTTTCGGAGTACTCCATTGCACGAGAAAACCATGCTTGGTTCTGTCCATTATTTGTACATAGGTCTTTCGGAGAACTCCATTGCACGAGAAAACCATGATTGGTTCTGTCCATTATTTGTACATAGGTCTTTCGGAGTACTCCATTGTACGAGAAAACCATGCTAGGTTCTGTCCATTATTTGTATATAGGTCTTTCGGAGAACTCCATTGCACGAGAAAACCATGCTTGGTTCTGTCCATTATTTGTACATAGGTCTTTCGGAGTACTCCATTGCACGAGAAAACCATGCTTGGTTCTGTCCATTATTTGTACATAGGTCTTTCGGAGTACTCCATTGCACGAGAAAACCATACTCGGTTCTGTCCATTATTTGTACATAGGTCTTTCGGAGTACTCCATTGCACGAGAAAACCATACTCGGTTCTGGTCATTATTTGTACATAGGTCTTTCGGAGTACTCCACTGCATAGAATTACGTTTTTAAGATCTGTTGATTTTTCCTGAGTGCTGGTGGTCCATTATTCCTGTCTAGTTTTCGTGTCTTGAATCGGTTTCGTTACTATGTCTAATCGCGTTTCTATTCTTCCTCAGAGGTGTCCATCTAAAGCGATAGTCCCTTAACTAAATACTTTCTCTATAATACTGTTCTACTAAGCCTCAGGCAGGCATTTCAACGGGTATTTGGTTCTTGACTCTAACTGATCATATTTCACTATTTTAGTTAAAGCTGAAGTCTATCAATGTTTGTGGCCCGTAAGTTTCTTTCTTTCCCTCCAAGAATTGCTTATACCGTCAACGATATGTCCATACTTTTCCCTCCTGAGCCTTACTTCTTTCTACTCTTTTGGTACATTTTAGCTGAAAATCTCGTCTTTATGGTTACCTTCTTCGTTTTTATTGGTTGCTACTTCATGGTGTAGCATTTTCCAAAACAAAGTATTCAGTTTTCTTTAATGATTCAGGCTAAGCATTATAATGTCGTTTTATTTCGAAGGCAAATGTAATGTGGGGGATATCTACTCAGCCATCTGCAAGGGTCAAGCCGTAAGAAGGGACGCCATGTACTGATATTCTTTTTGTCCATATCATTTCCTATAACTTCCTAAAACATCCTGTTAGGGTTTTACAAACATAAGGACCATAGTCAGAATCCTTTTCAGAAATCTTTGTTCGGTAATTTTGTGTGCATTACACTCCTTCTTTTATTGTTTGTATAGTCTTTATCTTGTTATTGCATGATGTGAAGTAATTGTTGGTTTATCCTGCACTGTATTATTCTGTCCCAAACTTGAGTGCAGTTATGGCACCTTTCCACACCTTACATGCTAATTGCACTTTGTAATTCATTGGAATTCCATTCGCGCAACTGTTATAAAACCAACTTATTCAAACTTATAATTTCGACACGAAGACTCCAGTCTTCGCTTTTTCTGTCATGATGGGCAAACTTTATTTTTCCCTTGCAGAATTGCTGTCTACAGTTTTTAGTTAATGCTATTAGTATAACAATTCGGGTTCCTTTTTACATTTTAAATATGTCACGTAATACGTCATCTCTGTCACGTGTGATGTTTCTATTCGTCAGCTGATTGTTCTTGCAGTCAGCAATTACTCGTTGACACATTTAGCCTTCCTGATATTGCATTTCCTCCCATTTCCATTACATTCGAAATTCCTTCCCGTGTCTAGCTTCGTAGACCCAAGGATATTTGTACAGACACTATTTTTTTTTTTTTTTTAATTATATTTTTGCAGTAAATTAAAATCCCTAAGACATAACAACATTTGTTGAACTGGTTCATTTCGTTTATTTATAAAAGTGGAAAAATTAGTAACTGAAAATTATTTTTAGATTTTAATACTGCATAGTAGTGAGTGCGTCAAGAGTTAATAATTTCCCTCGGAGTGGTTTGCTTTGTAATAATGGCAATTCAGTTATTTAAAATTCTGATTGGGGCTCTAAATCTAGGTCATCTGTCGCAACTGGGGGGGGGGTGCTCTGTACGCGTGTTCAACCGTAAAGAACTTACTCCAGCTAAGTGCTTTCCGCGTATAAAGTTTTCATAATGCTCATTTTGTAAACAAGGTTCTTTGCGTAGAATTTCACTGCAGAGAAGAGCAGGTGTGCCAAACTTTAATTTAGGTAATAGAAATAAATTTCCCTGCAATGCGTTTAAGAATGTTTTCGTTTTCAATACAAAACTTTATTTTCCGACACAAATATTTTACAGCTTTGATTTCATTTAAACGGGGGCGCACTGCTTTATGTTCATTGTTGTTTATACGGCCTCTAATATAAAATATTAAAAATGTTATTTTATTTGCAAGGAATGAAAGAAGTAACGTACAAGTTGTTAAAAACAAAACATTTTTTCACGTTTTTCAGGAATAGTTTTAACTTCGCTTTCCGGGGTTTAATTAGAAATAATTAGTATATAAGTCTGGCTTTGGTTTATCCTTGAGGAGAAAATCTTATACAATGACTTCAAGGATCAGGTGAGGTGGTTGCTTTTATATTTTAAATGATTAACCTCTACATTTTCAAGATAGGTTGTGGGTTAATAATTTAGCTATAGTTGGGAGGGAGGATAAAAATTGAAAACAAACTTTTTTCGATTTGACTATTTTTATTGCAACAAGGGTAAAAGCTACATTTATGTTACATTCATGTATTTTTTTGTTTGTTTTATATGTCAGCCGTAGGAATACATCATCGTCCGGTGGCTAGGGATGTTGTCGTGAGAAAGGAGATTGCAATTGGATTTAAGGTAGGCATTTATTTCTTTTCTTATAATATATAACTATGAACGGAATTTAAAAACGAAAAAGTACACCGAATTACGCTAACTAGTGAAAAAACTATTTGTAAGTGTTTGAGTAGTGTATATTTTTAAATTGCACTAGCAAATAAAACTTCAAGCGAAGTGACTATAGAATTATAGGAAAGCCCTTAGGAGCCGTAGGGGTACAAGGGGGCGGGGTAACACAGAGCATGTTGTGGGTTTGTTAACGTGTCTGTGGTGGACAAAACCATTCACTTGGATGAATGCAAACACGGCATGTTATTATTTTACTAATATAAGAAAGCTATAACATTAGGGGAAGCTTGGAGAAGCGGTGAGCAGAGAGAATTCCAGAATAAATGCATTTTAATGCAGAATCCAGATGGAAGAAATGACATCTCTCGACTGCAAATGTTAAGACTAAAATAACTGTGGCGCGTAAAATCACCGAAACTGGGTCACCGTTATCCCAGATTTTATTTTACGAAATGTCTGAAAGTACGTTTCTTTTTGCGCGCCGTTATATTAGAATAACTTTATTTAAAACATTTGAAACACGCCCGTATAGTATATTATAGAGATTTGTCACTTTTAATGGGGTCTTGTATTTCTGTCACAGACAGGTTTATATATCTTTTTATATTTTTAAATTAAAAACTATCCAACCAATGAATGCCACGTATTTTTCTTTAAAGGAATACTGAAATCAACATTTTTACTATTCTTTCGTTTTTCAAAGTGGAACAGAGTAAAATGCCAAGGGTGAAAACAAAAATAAAAGTAAAATTGTAGGTATAAGAGGAGGAATGATTAGAAAGTCAAATTTAATTAATATGTGTTTAATCGGGACCAGTTCTGTAACAGATAGTTTTAAAAGTTCTGTAACAGGTAGTTTGTGATAGTTTTATATGAGGTAGTTTGTAACAGTTCTGTAACATGTAGTATGTAACAGTCCTGTGACAAGTAGTTTGTAACAGTTGTGTATCAGGTAGTTTGTAACAGTTCTGTAACAGGTAGTTTATAACAGTTCTGTGACAGGTAGTTTATAACAGTTCTGTGACAGGTAGTTTGTAATAGTTTTGTATCAGGTAGTTTGTAACAGTTCTGAAATATCTAGTATGTAACAGTCCTGTGACAGGGAGTATGTAACAGTTGTGTATCAGGTAGTTTGTAACAATTCTGTAACAGGTAGTTTGTAACACTTCTGTAACAAGTAGTTTGTAACCGTTTTTTAACAGGTAGTTTGTAGCAGGTAGTTAGTTATTGTTTTGTAACAGATGGTTTGTAACCATTCTGTAGCAGGTAGTTGGTAACAGTTCTGTAACAGGTAGTTTGTAACAGTTCTGTAACAGGTAGTTTGTAACCGTTCTGTAACAAATAGCTGGTAACAGTTCTGTAATGGGTAGTTTGTAATAGTTCTGTAACAGATGGTTTATAACAGTTGTGTAGCAGGTAGTTTGTAACCGTTCTGTAACAGATAGTTTGTAACCGATTTTTTGTTATAGGTAGTTAGTTATTGTTCTGTAACAGGTAGGTTGTAACTGCCTACGATCGTTCACTGTAATACAGATTATTTGGTGACTGACTGGTTTTCATAACGTATTCTATCATTAAAATTATAAACTCCGTTTGATTCGACGTGATAGGGTAATCATGATTTTAGATAATGCATAGTAAATGTAATATTTTATGAAACAGTGGAGTATATCATAACCTTTTTTATAAGGTAACACTATTGTTGTTATTTTTTAACTCGTATTTTTATCGCTGGGTTCTCTATTGTTTATATTTCTAGTATTTATAGTTTTTTTTTTATAAAATATGTTTGGATTTTATTTTATATTTTAGTTTAAATTCTGTTCTGACCAGTTAATATTATTATGCGATATAATGAGAGGCAGTTGTTTATTTTTAAAGTTTGTCTTTAAAATATGGGTCAAACCGCTTTAAAACTGTGCCAAACTATCTCGTGTAAACTAAATGCAATAAAGTACCATCACTATTAATCGAGCCGGGACAAGGTTATAATTCCCATCTTAAGTGATAACGATGCAGTATTAGCTACCTAATACTTGCTGCTGTTCTGTAAGACCCAAGCCTTTACGGGTTGCTTACTTCAGCGGCAAATGAATCAGCTTACACGTTGTGACACATGCCTTGACGTAGCACTTTATTGGATGGAAAGTAATCGTATTATGCAATGTAACTAACACATGAACAGGGGAAATATCATTTAGGCAGTAAAATGTGATTATGACAGATATTATAAAAGTTTTTAATTCTTGTTACTATGACGTTTATTTTTCTTTTTTTTAAAGTTAAAAAAAATAAATACTGGTATATACATCTACTATATTTTTCACGTTTAAGTAAATATAACGAGTACAACAATCCTCTTCCATCATTAGCTGTGCCTCCCCCTCTGCTGGTGATACCACTCTCTCTGGTAGCGTTGCAACCCCCTCTGGTAGTGTTTCCACTAATTCTGTTAGTGAAGCCCCTCTTCTGCTAGCGATTTCATAACCACTGGTAGCTATACAAACCCCCCTGCTAGCGATGCCACTCCTGGAAGCCACCCCTTCTGTTAGCAATGCGACGCCATTTGCTAGCTATGTCAGCTCTGGCTATCGAGGCACCCCTTTAGTTAGTGATGCCACCACTTCTGCCAGCTATACCACACACTATGATAGCGATGTCAGCACTCGGCTAGCGATGCCACCCCTTTCGATATTGATGCCACAACTTCTGCCAGCGATACCACGCTTTATGCTAGCAATGACAACACTCAGCTAGCGATGCCACAGCAATCCTAGGTAATGTCACCATTTCTGCCAGCTATACCACACTCTAACATAGCGATGTCAGCATTTGGCTAGCGATGCCACCCCTTTTCTTAGTGATGCCACCACTTCTGCCAGTTTTACCACACTCTATTCTAGTGGTGTCAGAACTCAGATAGCAATGCCAACACTCAGGTAGCGATGCAACCCCATTCCTTAGTAATGCCACCACTTCTGCCAGCTATACCACGCTCTATGCTAGCGATGTCAGCATTTGGCTAGCGATGCCACCCCTTTCCTTAGTGATACCACCATTTCTGCTAGCGATACCACGTTCTATGCTAGCGATGTCACCCCCTGCAGTTGCGCCTCAGCCATCCTTTATTTATAGTAACAGAACGATCTGTGTTCTTTTGGAATGTTAGGATAGACAGACGATTATTGCAAACACCATTTTTATCACTAAAAATGAAATGTACTAATAAATTCTGAACTCACGATTTGCAAACATATGATTCAATAAACTTACCGGACAAGTAGATACGGTTTAAAAGTCTTTATACCGTTTATAAGTGTTAGTTCTGAATCAATTATATAAACATAATTTTAGAAATATAAACGAGTTGGAATAGTCATAAACTTGACGCTACGCCCTATATTAAATATATACAAATTTAAGATTGCTTCTTGTTTTTTCTGTATTATAGACGTAGCAAAAAGCCAGCAGCCTTACATATTACGAAGGGGGTCAAATTACAGGAGACCTTTAGAATCTCTTGTAAAAAAAATACAGCCAACATCCTCAACAATGTAAATTTTACCAAAAATATAATTAAAATAAAATTATATATAATAATAAAATTAAATTTATAAATAATAATAAAATAAGAATTATAAATAATAATAAAATAAAAATTATTGTTTTACGAGTTTCCGATAAAGTCCCCTACAGAGCAATTATGGATTTTCCCCCTCCAAATATTACACCCAATATAGTTTTATAAATATATATAAATTCTATATAAACTAGCGCTTTTGTTGGAGAAAATTACTTTTTCCCCTCGTATCGAAGCCAGCAAAGTAAATTTGTCGAGACATCGAATAGACACAATAGAGTCAGCTATCATGTCTATTTCGTGAAACTGTCACCGCCTACACTCTCTCGCACCGTCCCGTATCTTCATTATTATATTTTAATTGTTCGTTAAAATAAAACTCTTTTAAAGTGACTTTACACCAACGTCCATGTTTGAAACTTGCTGGCTTCACTGCCATACACAACTTCTACGGAATCGCAATTGCCAACCCTTAATGCAGTATTCGAGTTTTTTTTCATTTGAGAGCTGGTTAATAACTAATAAATAAATATATTTTGAGACCAACTATTAAACAGTCATGTGTGCTGAGTGGTTGGTATGGCAAAATCTATTTAGGTTAAGAAATGGTATAATAAGAGATAGTTATACAATTTAAAATATTATATAATAGCCGTGTTCATAACCTTTAAAGTATGACAAACAAGTGTTGCAGATAATCGCATTTTACCTGCGAAACGTTCGATGCTGGAAACTTGTGTTGTGGCTAGACGTGGTTTTACAACTAATCGGTGCCGTTTATTTTGTTGGAAAAAACACGTTGGGCAAATAATTCTCCGAAAACTTCGTGCTTACGGGAACCCGACTCATGTCTCTGAGAGCGATTCGTCCAAACAAGCATTTTATCTTCATTAGTTTGACTCTTTGCGTCGAGTAAAACGCGAAATGATTCCGGCTTGTTAGCACTCTCGTGCGGGACGTAATTAAGCGAGTGAAGCTCTTGTAAAGATGGGCGCTGTAATTACTTTTCAAAGAATTCTTTATTACTCTCCTTAGCTTTGGCTTAGAGACAACACAACGGGCGATTGGGGTAAAAACAACCAATGTAATTGTGAAAATATTATTACAGAAAGTTAGCCAGGAGAAAATGAACACGTTTGAGGGATAGAGGAAGCCAATAGCAAATTGGGACTGGAAAAACTACTGAAAGAAGAAAGTTTGAAGACGTCTGTGTTGTAGAAACATTGCCATTGATTTCCTGATTAAAAAAAACATGTAGAATTTAATTGTTTATTAAATATCTGTAAACTCTAAAATTTATTTATATATTTGCAAACATTTAATAAATATTATCTGTAAATTAGGAAATATGTATTTACAACTTAAAAACACAAACATCGTTTTATTTTAAAAGAAAATGAGAAACCAATTGAAGGTACTAATTTGTCTGTAGTATTTTTAAAATAAAATTTATAAACAACATAAAAACTGCAGTACACAGATTTTATAACATATTGATTTATTTATGAAAAGAAACAATACAAAACTCGTAACTTTTTTAATGAAAATTAAAAAATTATCAATTTAAAAATACAATGTAGAAAGTTCAGGGTTTTGTATTTCAATTACTATTACAATCTTGTTACCACTGACAAGATCCAGATTTTGTAAAAAACGTCAGAGTAAAAAACCTAATTCTAAAGTAAAACTAATAAATTTTAAAGCAATATATTTATTACGTTTATTTATTCCCAAAAGCCTTGAAAACGTTATTATTTACTCCGAAAAGTAGTGGAGATTAGGAGAAGTATTTAGTCGTGAACTCAAGATAATGCCAGCCTCGACATAAATATTCCTATAATAAGAACGAGTCATTCTGTGTCAAGATTTACAATGTGTGGATACTGAATAAATCTACGGGCTTATCGGATTTCCGGTTGCAACCCTACTTTACCCGCTTCTGATTCACCCTTATATATTTAACGGCGACAGTTTATAATAATTTGTATCGACATATAGTACTCGCAGTGCGGTAGAAACTAATTACGTATATATAAAACGAATGCACTCCGTACGAAGTTGTGTGACGTAGTGTTTATTTTGTGCATATAGTGACATTATATTAGTGTATTATACGAGTGTTGTTTTTCTTTAATTAGTTATTTTGTTCTTTTATTCATCTTGTTATTCGTGTATAATAATTACAAGATATAAATAAAATACACAGGTTGAGTCAAAAAATATTAGAGGCTTTAAAAGTTAATATAAAGGTAAGAAATAAAATCGGCAGTGTTTGTTGTTTTCAATCAAATCATTTCTTGTTTGACTTACTTAACGTTTTGTTGGATTTACCAACATTGGAATCATCTCGAAATTTGATTTTACGTTATAGAGGTTGTTACGGAAATATCATTGGCTGCCATTAGATTCGACAAACATCCTACAGGAAATCAGCTTGTCGGCGGACTTGATAATGCGACCTGGCATAACCTCTGCAACTACAGTGGTGGTTCTGCCTCTAAGAAGAGGAAGAGTGCTTGGTAGGAGCGAGCATACACTTTGCTGCCATTGGGGATTCGGCAACCATCCCACAGGAAATCAGCTTCTCGGCGCACTTGATACATTAGACCTGGCATAACGTCTGCATGTACAGTGGTACTTCTGCCTCTAAGAAGTGGAAGAGTGCCTGGTAGGTACGTACATACACTTTGCTGCCAATGTGGATTCGGCAACCATCACCTAGGAAATCAGCTTCTGGGCGCACTTGATATAGCAGGCCTGGCATAACTTTTGCAAACTACAGTAGTGGTTCTGCCTCTAAGAAGTAAAAGAGTGCCTGGTAGGTGCGAACATACACTTTGCTACCAATGGGGATTCGGCAACCATCACCCAGGAAATCAGCTTCTGCGCGCACTTGATATAGCAGACCTGGCATAACGTTTGCAAACTACAGTAGTGGTTCTGCCTCTAAGAAGTAAAAGAGTGGCTGGTAGGTGCGAACATACAATTTGCTACCAATGGGGATTCGGCAACCATCACCCAGGAAATCAGCTTCTGCGCGCACTTGATATAGCAGACCTGGCATAACTTTTGCAAACTACAGTAGTGGTTCTACCTCTATGAAATGGAAGAGTGCCTAGTAGCTGCGTAGAGGGTCTGGTTAGTGCAAACATTGACTTTGTCATTTAACAACCCAGATGAAACAACAAAGGTGTCTTTTTGGTGGAACGGATTGGCTTCGTAACTGGCCCGAGAAAGCCACAGACCTACCGTTTAGGAAAACCTGAGGGGATGAGGTGGCAGCTCGTATTCCTATCTGTATAAAGGCGTCTCTTGATGTTTGTTTTCATTTAGTTGCGGAGTTAAATAGTTTTCCATCATATCAAGATATAAAGTGCCATAAACATTTTTCTCTATGAAGAAAACATGTCCGTACTTTTCTAAATTACTGATGACACAGAGTCGATTCGTAACTCCCCACTTAAGTAGTAAGGTTGTTGTAGGGACATAATGCCCCTTTGATGCTGGAGGTGCAGTAGGGTAATGAAGCTTAGGATTGGTTCATTAACCCTGACCTGATAAACCCACGCGATGCTGATACTACATGCACACACTGTCGCTAACAGCTGGGTTTTCTGTTTAGTCCAACAACATTAACGCATTTAACTACACTGTGTATGTGAAGTATTTCTGTAGGAAATACCAGCCAAAACTAGCCACGTTAAAATATAGGGGGGGGGGGGATATCTCGCATCGTGAGCTCGCTTCGCGGAATAAACACTCCGCAAATTATTGCGTTACAGATAGGGTATCTGCCCGTCATAAACTTTAACGGGACGACGACATAAAACCGACAACGTTCGGCCGATACGAAGCTCAGGGGACGCGCCGTTGTCTGGATTTTGTAACGTACTCATTGTAAATGTGCTGACAATAAGTGGATTTTAAACAAGCGGATCTTTGCTATCCCATTTAGAACATATTTATTGTATATATATATATATATATATATATATATATATATATATATAAGTTATATATATATATATATATATATATATATATATATATATATATATATATATGCACTACAATGTTATTATAATGATTGTAAAATAAGTTCTTCATATTGCATTATACGATTTCACTAATAATGAACAGAATTTAATTTCCGTCAGTAAAATATCCAATTAAAAAAACATAACCAGAGTGTGAGCGGAAAAAATGTAAAGGTAATTAATTATTCTGAATGCAATTAAAAGTGATTTTATTTCAAATATTTCAATAAAATCTTCACTTCTAGAACATATTTATTAAAACATACACACACACACACACACACATATATATATATATATATATATAGCCTATATATATAAATATATATATTTATACATACATATATATATATATATATATATATAGTATGCCTATATATATATATATATATATATATATATATATATATAGGCCTATATATATATAAATTAGCACCCTTCTCCATTTTGACTTATCCAGTTTTTTTTGTCAACTATATGTTACAATTTTATATTACTCCAGTAACTATTAATGTATAAGAATTCTAGAAAATGAACTAAAAAGTGAATGTGGACTCCATTTATTCTGCTCTCTCTACGCTCATATCTCGAAAACGTTTACCAACACTTTTATACAATTAGGCCTACTACTTCAAAAGTCACAATTTAAAATTGTAGTATTTAACACAATTAAAATTTCGTAAACAATAATGCTATTTATAAAATTGTATGAAACATAAAATGTGTGGTACAAATTATGTATCACAGTGCTATAAGTGTTTTCATTGAACCCCACGAACTTATGAACCTTTTTAGGTTCAGGTTTGTGGTTTAGTATAGGGTTGTTTTTTTAATGTAAAATACATTTATAATTTATGTTTGGTACCTTTCAGGATATTTATAGGTTAATTTGAGTTTATGTCGATTATTTTGATTTTCAATACTTATTTATATTGACGATACTAAATTAAAATACTATAGGCTTTTTAATTCGCTTACATGACTTACACTCGGACATGATTCTAATAATTTTAATTGATTCAAATAAAAAATTGACAACAATCAGCAAATATATCCAGGGTTTGTGTGTTGTGTAACACTGTGACACGAGGAACATGAGAATTTATCGTGTGTTACGTACGATGTAACACAAAGATGGAAAAATACAGCCACCATCATCCGCAACAGGAACTATGGCATGATTTATAGGTTCACCAGTACTATTTTACTAAAACGTTTCCATCTTTGCAACAATAATACATCTCTACCGAACCTGATTTATCCATCGAGTTGAAACAGTTCTTCATTTACGTGAGTCAATTTCGATATATTACAAGAATTAAGAAGAAATCCTTTAAAATTAGAATCTCGCAAAACTTCTTAGCACGCCTCTACATTACCAAACGATAGTTCCCTCCAAATTTCAAACGCACCTATTCTAGCTTATTCAGTGTGTTGGTTGTTATGAAACATTCAATCAAGACGTCTTTTCTATTTGAATTAGAGATTTAAATCATTTATAAATTATCTTTACTTCCCAAGTAACTGGAAATGTTAACTCATTGTATTTATCGAATTACAACTCAGTGCATTCGTTAAAATCCCCATTTAATTTATAACAAGTAGATTTGGTTTCATTTTAAATCCAGTATTGTGATTAGAATGGTGGATAAAATCAACGGGTTATTTCCACTGCGCGCCGCTCGCCGCGCTCCACTCGGTGGATAATCAGGCATCCATTATAATTGCGTTTGCAATAACGTATGTGTAAATACATTTTGATTATTTACTAATTTTGTAACTTTCATATCGATATGGAATGTTGCGATTCAATTTAATAAACGGGCAACGTTAATTAAAGGTTTAAATATTGTATTTGTTTAATGATATTTTCTATTGAAATTTACTTTAAAAATTTACGTTGTTCAAATGTGGTGAAACTAATAAATGTAGAATATTGCAGGTAAATATGGTACGACAAGTATATATTTACTTGTCTTTGTACTCGTATATTCGAAAACGATAAATTCTTACCGCACTGGAACCTAAGGAGAGAATTGCATTGACTTAAAACACCTCAAAACCTATAAAATAAAAATATGTGATAGCGTTTTATAATTTGTCTAACGCTCCTTTCTTTAAAGTACCTTTCTCCGGACAGAGTACTACTCCTACATCACCCTTAGAAACAAAACAACCATGCACCCTTAATGTTACTAACAACCATTGTTGCACACAGATTCTGCAAACCCACGGGAACTCCCTCCTTCCACTCACTGGACGCATTATAGACTAGTTTTAAGTTTGGGTAAGGAATATATATATATATATATATATATATGCAATAAATTAAAAATATTTCAAAAACAAGAATACTTTTAATAAATATATTTATTCAAAGCTTTTCCCCGATAAAATAGTACCAGCATCTTCAGGAAAATAATTATCCAACCTGAATAATTAGATAATTATTTTCCTGAAGATGCTGGTACTTTTTTATCGGCGAAAAGCTTTGAATAAATATATTCATTAAAATTATTCTTGTTTTTGATATATTTTTAATTTATTAACTATATTACAAGAAAACATATCACCATATTTAATATTACATATATATATATATATATATATATATATATATATATATATATATATATATATATATATATATTGTAATGCTGTAATGATGGTAAAATAATTTGATCATGTTGCATTCTACGATTTTAGTATTAATGAACAGAATTTATTTTCCATCAGTAAAATTTGCAATTAAAATAACATAACGAGAGTGTAAGCGGAACCCATGTAAAGGTAATTATTTTGAGGGTAAATAAAGTGATTTCATTTTAAATATTTCATTAAAATCTTCAATAACTACGCTTTATATTTGTGATTCTCTATAAAACATTTAAATAGGTTTAGAAGGGGAGGTTCTTACGTCAGTAGAGGTGGATGTAGAAGTCGCAAAGCGAGTATTACGTTTAACTTGTAACAAACCACCGCATCTTAGTAGACGTAACAGTTATTTAATTCCTTATTACAAGAGAATATAATTAAAATGTAATATAATAAAAGGTAATAAAATGCTGTTTTATATTCCGGTAGATATTCATTTAAATAATATCAAATATACTCATTGTCTTGCAAGTGGTTTTAAATTTAGAAAACCTTTTAGTTTTTGTCAAGAAGAATCCGTTTGTAATATATGCAAATTATTTGGATTGTACAGTCACGTCTAAAGTAAATGTTACATGACGTAAAAGTGTGCCACCAATAAGGTGTCTTGATTTCATTATAATTACAAACGCCTATTTTAATCATATATTTTTAATTATATTGTAATTTATCTATATTAAAAATATTTAGTGATGGTCCATGGATACTTCTGGACTGAGATGTGGTCAAGGGATTGCAATAAGTTTCTGATGGATTTATTTGTTTAAAGATCGTTAGATGACTATTGTTAGTCAGGACGATTAGCAAATATATTGAATCAGGGTAGGATTATGTGAGGTAGAGGCATGGGAGCAATGCATGGGTTTAAACCCAAATAGGTTGTACCTAGTGAAGGATAGCATACCTGTGTTAGACCTATTCACTTTCTTTCTCTCACTCTCACTCTCTCTCTCTCTCTCTCTCAATCTACCTCTCATATTGAGGTGTTCTCCCCGTTATATCCGACTTAGATGGAACCCTCGGAACTTTTCGTCAGTTATACCATGCTTCTACTTCCCAGAGGTGTGATGGTTTACACTCACTGACGGAAACACTTATTTTGCATCCAGTCTGATGTCTAACTGCTTTAATATGAAATTCCTACTTTGGTTACTCAGAAGTCAAAGGAAACGATGCAGATGAATGTGGAACGGCTTACAAACATTTCTGTAACGGCCCCGTTTAGACCAGCGGCGAAATCTGGAAGGAAACTATCAAACAAACTGTTTCGGAAGGTATCGCCCGAGTCACAGATACTTTCAGGTCTTTCTGAGAGTAACAGAATCTTTCTTGAGCGCGATGGTAATGAAATAGGTTATTATCATCCTATTTCTTACACAATATAAGATACATATTACATAATTTATAATAACACCCTTATTGGACAACCACCGTTAAGTTTAATAATCGCTACAAGTAATTCGGAATTACCATGTTTTCGATTTAAATATGTTTTTCGATACTTGTAAAAGTTATTATTTAATCTCTGTAAAATTACATTTTTACCATTTCACTTTGTGAAAAATTCAATCTATTATATATTTATTGCAATGCATTTCAATTTTCTCCTTTCTTTGTGCTATTTCAACAAACCATTTCAAAGGATTTATTCAAAAATATTATAGAAATATATTATTAATATTTATAAAATATTTTCTTTTACAATCCAACATTTCCTCCAATTATTCTACGGCAACCTATTTAATAAACTACGTTCATAAGTTTTCATTGGTTTTATTATTACCATCATTGCTCACAATTTAATTAAAACCCGGATATTTATTTTGTATATTTTATTTTGAATCGCCAATAAAAACATCTAAATTCATCTCAATGAAACGTCACAAAAACACAACAGAACAATTTCTTATTTTTTCTCCTCTTCTGAGGGAGACTCATCATTTTAATCTCCCCTTAAATGATCAAGTTAAATAATTGACTTATTAAATATATTCTTAAATAACAAATTTGTTTATCATAGATATTTAATAACTAAGGAATAATAGAGTGAGTGGAAGACAGTCAGGGTAGAGTGAGAGGGGAAAATGGATAGAAATTGGGGATAATAGTAGTGGTGGAATGGAGAGAGTGTGAGGGAGAGAGTAATTTACACAGAGAGAGGGAGAGAGAAGTAGGGGAAAAGGTGGAGGTAAGGAATAGTGTGCCAGAAAAAACAGATAGGAAGAATGCGAGGAAATGAAATACGAATAGAATGAAAGAAAGAGAAGGAAAGGAATGCTGGAGAGGAAACGAGTGGATGGAAAGACGGTTAGAGAGTGCGAGGTAGATGGAACGATACACAAAGAGAAGGAGGAAAGAATAGGGAGAAGTGGTATGAAAGTAAGAGTCAAAATGAAACCGACAGACAGGAAAAGGGATAGGAAAGAGAGGATGGAGGAAGCGGAAGGAGGAGAGAGAAAAGTGAGAAGGAAAGTAATAAGAAAGTATGAAATGACAGACAAGAGAAGAAAACACATCCCATTAATTGACAGACAGGGGTCTGATAAGAGAGGTTGGAGAGAGAGAGAGAGAGAGGGAGAGAGAGAGATTCAAAAAATAACACAAATTGAGAAGTGGATAAAAGAGCAGGGAGGTGTGGTAAGGAAATGAAGGTCAGGATAAAATCTACAGCCAGGCAGGAGAATAAAATTAGGGGTAAAAAGGGGGAAATGAAGGAAAGTAAGGAGGAAAATGGGAGGAAATTAGAGGTGGAGAAATAGTAGGGAGGTAGAGAGAGAGAATGGAATGACAAATTATGGAAGGAAACCTATTCTATCTTATGATACACAGGTAATAAAGTAGACGTATGCTTTAGCGGATCATTAAAGTAATACATTTTACAATATCTCAGGCCTTATTGGAATATAACGCTTTTATCTCCTTAGCTTGTTTCAAAGTTGTGGTAGCACCTGCCCCAATGTTAGATCCACCGCAAATATGGCCACAACAACCTGCATGTGCACCAATGTTTACAATGGAGAAGACACATGAAGGGATTATTCGTTTAATATTCTTGTGACTGACCTACAAGGACAATGACGTCACGATTGACATTGCACCGGTTATGACGTATTGGAGCACGATTTTGAAAGAAAAATAAAAAGGAGCACCGCCAGACCTTAAAACCCACATCGTATACATAAATAAACAAACATGAGCATAAAATCAGTAGTTTACTCCAAAAACGCGTTTCAACCCCAAGACTTTCCACGCCATTGTGTGTAAAGCTAATTAAACATCTACAACTATAGTATGTTATAGCGCTGATAAAGTTTTAACATATAACCAGATATATTATAGATGGTAGATGAGTTATACTCCCTGCTGATGATGACTTATTATTGTGAGTAATGGATTTTTTTTTATAACTAATTCTTGTTTGTTATTACTTTATTATTATCTCAAAGGCGAGGCTCAACGTTTGCTAATGCAGATGTTGCATGCATTGTCTCTTCTTGTATATATATTTGTAGCAAACGTATTGTGAGCTGTATATCACATCCTTTTTCATCTTGACCTTGAAGTGCGTCAAGGACAGAGTTTAAAGTACTTCCAACCACCTAATCATGTCTTTTTAATTTAAAAACAATCGCTTTTGTATTGTGTGAAAATCATACATAAACTGATTACAAGTTTCTTAGTTTCCCAACAATAGCTTAACCTCGTAGCACACAACTCGTACTATATGCAGAAACGTATTACACGTGTGTAAACCTAATTACCAGCGATAAAATACATTATTTTTTTAAAATTTAGAACCAATTGACAATTTATGGTTTGTTTGTTAATATTGTTAATTACCCTGACCTCACAGTAATGCCACAAGAGAGCGCCACTAGCAAGGTTTTACATTTGCAAAGTTGGTCAGGAGGAGTAAATGCTGGAACGAAATTAATTCATTCAGAAATGGCATTAATGGTCGGTCGGAGTGAGTTGTGTGCGGCGATAGAGTTGTACTTTATTTGCTTTTCCGACTTTATCTTCCACCGCATCCAGTAATTGCCGAAGCAATGGCGATCGGTAACGGTGAACCTGGCACCCGTTACTGACAAATGTTAGAGACAGCTCTATTAAATTTTATTGGTCATTAAATTAAACTTCCAATCCAAACGCCCACACTCTACTGAGCGTACGCAAACACACACACACACACACACACACACACACACACACACACACACACATCCAGTAGAATCCGTGCATACTTTTTGTTAGTTTTGTTTCATACAACTCCATAACATTGAACTTGAAAAGATATTCCAAAAAAATTACTGATTTGTCATTTTTTAAAACAATTTATCCCTTGACGTAGGCCTATATATTTGTAATTAGTTTTCTATAGTAATATTCCTCTTCTAATTGCATAATATAGTTTATATATTTTTTTTCTAATAGCATTATTAGGGTTTACGGACAAACTCATCTTATAAAGTAGGAAATATGATTTATGGTCGTTAGTAAAAATTGAGTCTGGTTGTAGCTTTAACGAAGTGAATGAAATCATTGAAATCCTCAATACACCTTTATAACTGGGCACCAAAACCAACTCCTAGTACAAGATAAAGGTAAGAATTATATGACGTTGGCAAGTAAGGTAAGACTTCTGCGTTGCTATGTGCTCTCAGCCTTTGTCTAATGGGGTAGCGTTGAAGGGTAACGTTGCAGGCAACATTGCCATATAGTTTCATTATAGAATATTATGGATACTAAGGTCAGATCATGTCACAATGAAGATAGTCTTCAATAAATGGGAAACCTGATAAGTCGTAGGAACAGTGACTTCAGAAAAACGTCAGTACGGACAGCATATCAATGGAAACAGTAGCAGGTATAAACCACTGGAGTAAAAATTACAGGGAAAGACAGAAGTGTCGAGAATTGAAGGTTCCCATGGCTGAAGAACTTTAGAAGCTGGCTTTTCAAGGATACCAACGAGCTCTTTTCTGATGCAAATAAGGTAATAGCTAATATGGTTGCCAAAGTCCGAGGCTGTTAAGGACTAGTGGTAGAGTTGATGGTAGCTGATTGCAGTCTTTTCTGCCTAAAAGAAAGTTTCCATTCTAAGAGTCTAGCCCTTAGGTAAGGCCAATTTAGGTTAGATAATGGTCCGATTAATCCTGGTACCAACGAATCGAGTTTGCACGAGTAGCAGGGTCGTTATACTTCGTTAGCTCGTTACCTATGTCGTAAGGGCGAAACTGTAGCTACTGTCTCTCGTCTCAGAGGCGAACAGTTGACCGGTCTAGGCCTCAGTAAAGCCCTTGAGATCTTACATACTCGTACCACTGGTCCAGGAATCTAGTCCCTCGATAGTTGTGAAATAATTAGTCTGGATTGAGGCGGAAAGAGCTTACTGTTGGGTTTATGGTGACAGAGGGTTCCTTGTAAATATACAGTCTATTCAGCACTGTTGAGTCGGTTAAGAATCGTCATGCGCTAGACAGACCGACTCCATTTAGTCGCCTACTTATATCATGGCTGACAAAATGTGGAACATCTCAACTTTAGGAAGAACAAGAGTGCAGGAGGGCGGAAAAATACCTTCGGCTTTGAACGCAGTGGTATATGCAACGGTATACCTGAAGGTAAAGTGAGGGTAGTATGTGTGAAATTGGTGGAACTGTACCATTTACCCTCGGATACAACTATAAATAAATGAAGAACAGATCTTAAACACTATCGTCTCGGCTGCTGTATTTATGAAGTTGGCAGAACTGAATCATTAATCCCCCCCCCCCGCTAACTTACGACGTCGTAATCTACCCTTCCTGGGTAATATTTGATGTTATGCGGTGAAACGCAACCCTTAAACTGCTGCATATAAAGTGTGATTTATTTCAGCAACAAATGAGTTCAGCAGTAAAATCAGCTTACAAGGGTAGCTCCTATATTCAGCGCCTACATTTTGTGACGCCGAGACTCATAACTTATGGATTACTTAATGAAGTTTAAAGGTCTTTTATGAAAATAGAATAATATGCGAGAAACATAGAAAGTTTAAAATATTTGTTTTTTCGATAATATAAACGGTTTTACCAGACTACATTTTCTTTTTTTAAAGTACTCCAAGAGTCTGATTTTGCTACGAATTTATAAAAATATAATTCTTTATTAACGGTTCTTTTTGCATTCGCCAGGAATGTATATTCTTCTTAAAGGACAGTTTGGAATTTTTGGTTTATTTCTTCTTCAGGTAGAAGGCATCTCCGATAGAAGACCAACGTATTCTCTATGGATGGGTCTCTCTGTATCTGAAGATTCATCCCCTCTCCGGTAGCCTAACTCCCCATTCAAATTCTGAAATTTCTGAATATACACCTGATCAAAATAATTTTAATTGTTGAATTGTTTCGTGTAAGATGTAAATAATTGTTTCTTGAAAATGCCTTTTATTGGAATTTATTTATTATTTACCTTTACTAGCTTTAAATTATTTATTTATAACCTAATTTGGGGCAACCTGGCCTCAACAACTCATTTCGGTTACCGTGCCACTCCCCACTATACATCACCTATTCTGGGTCTCAAACATCGCCCTCCGACAAGATTCCCAGTAACGGAAAGGGGACAGTCAGTCCACAGGAAATACTGTAGTCTATAGCACCAACTAACCTATATTGCTAGGCTTTCTTTCAAAGGAAGCAACCTAGCTTGGAAAGAAGTAATATAAACATAAAATTTTAAGTCAATGACAACATACAACAACCTAAGGTCAACAAACAAAATGCTCTACTTTTAATAACTTTTCTAATTACTTTTCAATTCATAATTACAATAATCATAAATAAAGTAACAATATATTGTGTTAAAACAGGCCCTCTTCCACATAACCTACAGCATAAAATCAGCTGTTTTATGAAATCATATGTTATCACTTATTTTAAGCCAAATGGAAACAAATAAATATATTGCACACCTTGCCTCTTTTGTGAATAGTTTTTCTCACATATAAAACTAAAACTACAGAATATTAAATTTAATTAATGATTCGATTTATTTTTAAACAAGCGTCATTCTTGTTTGAAGTTTAAAAAAATGTACTTGAACTTGAGTGGATGAATAGAAAGCATTTAATTAATTATTGGGAATTGGAACAAGATACCTTGATTAAAAAAATTCTGATTCATAGGTTTTATTTGTTTAAAATTAAAAACGCCCAGTGGATAATATTTACATTAAGTGATATATCGTCAGTTTGCGACGTAGAGGATGCGTTAACGTCCAACAGAATCTTCTCCCCGGGAACGCAGGAAACTCTAGCCATTTCTATAACAGTTAATATGGTTCCGATAGTGTCTGAAGTAACACCTCAGTGTTGCGCGAACGTGCCCCGCCGACAGATAAAACTGCTTGTTTATATAAGCCATTGCCCGACGATCCCGACGGAATATTTTATTCCTCTAAGTTTTAAAGTGCATCACGTTACGTGGGCGGCATCTTTATTATAAAACGAAAACAGGAGCAAGTTTTACAGCCTTCATGGGTTCATGCATTTCAAATCTCCCTCTACCTTTCTGTTTCTCTCTCTCTCTCTCTCGATCTCTCTTACTCTCTTGATCTCTGATTATTATATCTATAATTTATACACATAAACACTATATAAATATGTAGGCCTATATACATAATTTGAGCAGCCTTATTTTTTTACCACTTACACTTATATAAGAATCTTATGCGATATTTGTTGCGAGTCTACTTTATAAGGCTATGATATTACAATTAAAGACATAAACTAAACTCACAAATTATAAATCAGTTTTACGTTGTAAGTTAGAGATTGTAGTAGCTGCAATCACTGATGATGATGATGACTTTGACACTGAAAAGCTTCTAAGTTAATAAATGATTAAAATGCGAGTTTTGTGTACTTCTTTTATATGTTGTTAACCTAACCTCACAAGCTAATTACAATAAAAATATTGAAAAGAACCCCAATACCACAAAAATAATCAAAAATAACAAATAAGACAAGTTACTTAAGATTCTCTCTATTTTTAAAAAGGTAAATGTTAAGATAGCCTATAAAACTCAAAATAAACTCAAGCATTTATTGTGTAACCCGAAAGATAAAATTCCAATGTTGGAAAAATCAGGTATTTATAAGATAATTTGTAGTACTTGTAACGAGATGTATATAGGTCAAACTAAAAGAAAAATTGTAACCAGATTTAAAGAACATCTTGCCCATATTAAATATGAAAGACCTGAAAAATCAAGTGTAGCAGAACATGTCCTTAGTAATCAGCATGATTTAGATAAAAATGTTATTTTAGCTAAATGTATAAACTCAAAAAAGTTACTTAATAGTTATGAAAGTGTTTTTATAGTCAAATCAAATTGTAAATTAATGAATGCAGATAAAGGACATATTCCTTACTCACCATTATATACTTTACTTAAATAGCTTTCTTCAAATTACGATGTTTTAATCTAATTACTTTTAGTTTATTAATTGTTATTGCTGTAGTTTTTATTACATATGTATTATTATAATGTAATTTTTGACATAACCTATTTGGTTCCTGATGGCCGATCGTTATTTGTCGGTCGAGGGCGGAGAGGGGGCGGAGCTTACCTCACGCCTATATATAGAGACCGCGGAGAACGATTGGTATCATTCTAGTTTGTAACTTCTTGTGTGCTAGATTGTGTTTTGTAACTAGACCCTCTGATGATGATGACATGGTCATCGAAATGTACATTGAGGGTTTAATCTTAAGTAACTTGTCTTATTTGTTATTTTTGATTATTTTTGTGGTATTGGGGTTCTTTTCAATATTTTTATTGTAATATATTGTACCACTGTGCTCTTGATATTGTGTACTCACAAGCTAAGCTCAATGAATATATATGTTATTGTTTTTTTTTATTTTCAAGACTAGTACGATGTTTCTAGTGTTTGACAATGTGAGGATTGTAGAATATTTATTACAAGCAACGAATATAAAGCAAGATTCTTGTTTAAGTATAACAAGTGTAAGTCACACACACACACACACACACACACACACATAAACATACACAATTTACTATATTTACTAATAGTTTCGCTTCTGACTGGCTATTTTCCAACGAGAACATTTTCTCTGATGGTACATTTTCTCTATTATCATCCCCTTCTAATTAAATCACATTAATTAAAACTTGACGGGACCACTGGAACCATTTCATTACTTTGCCTTTTGCGTGACGTAACTTTAAATATTATTCGAACTTTCTCGTCATATTTGCTTGATTCATTTGATTGAAAATAAGGAGTAGAAAATATTCGGGACCCTCACGAATAGTTTGAGACCATAACCGAACAGCTAGTCAACCTAAGTTATAAGGGAGGCGTGTCGTCTAAGTTTCTCAAGCTTAGAGACATTATCAATTATGTCTAGTAGTAATCTATACCTATGAATTTAAAATTGATGCTGTCACAATAATTAGTCGAAACGTCGACTAGACTATATAACGGTTTGGTTCTGGGCAAATGAAAGGTTGCTCCAGCGCACCATCAATGAAAGGTTTAGTCCTGGGTACAGCCCAAAAAGATTTGGTCCTGGATAGTGAAAAAGAATGTTTTGGTCTTTTTTACTAACAAAGGAGGTTTAGCCATGGGTATCGCTAAAGAAACGTTCCATCCTAGGCACCACCAAAGAAGGTTTTACTGCTGCTGAGTACCGTCAACAAATTGTATTGGTCCTGCGTCCTGCCAAAGAATTTCCCTGTGGGTGTTTAAGTTGCCAGGTCAACTCGACCTTTGAAAGTTAGTGCCAAAGGGTCAAGCCTTCCTTAAATGGTGCATGAGCCGTGTAAAGGAACTTAGTTGGTAAAAGAGGGGAGATCATTATTAATTAATCAAAAAGGTGAGCGTGTTTCGCAAGATGAGTTGTTAGAAGAATTCGTAATAAATATTGAAATATTAATACGGAAAACATATCCAATATTAAATTTGTAAAAAAATAAACTAAAGTAAACAAGTTGTTCTGAAAATATTTTAAACCGTACAAACCTCAACAGACACAAGAGCAATTATAGCCCTACTATATGCGCGTCTTTATAGACGACTGAGTCCCAGCTTGCACTGAGCTGTACAATGTGTGAGCTATATACAGAGCTGCAGCTCTTATCAGGTTTCCAGCCCGTTGTCCAACTTATCAATACCGGCTGCTAAAACCCAACTGTATGAATTAATTTTATTTAAGTGAATACTTTTTGGTACGCCTGTAGAGTTAAATGGTACGTTGAAAAATCCCTATATTGGCGTCACGCTTTGCGACATGCATATAGTTGTACATATGCCTGTATTTTAGCCTAAATTAAGTGATAACATATGATTTCATAAAACAGCTGATTTTATTTTATAGGTTATGTGGTAGAACAGCTGTTTTAACGTATAGGTTATGTTACTTTATTAGTTGTACATTATTGTATAAAAACATACTAATAAATATAGGTATCAAGTAATAGGTATATTAATGTATACTTCGATAAATCTTACAAATAATTGAATATTATGATAATGGGATAAATATTTTAAAATTTAAACTCCCTTGGACGTGCCTGATACTTTTAAGATAGATTTGAAATAAATTCTTTAAATAAATTGTTTATTGTTTTTCTAATAGCTACATAATTTTATTATTAACTGTAACAACTTGATTTTATTTAAATCTCTATTGAAAACATTGTAAGTGCGTCTGATACTTTTGAAGAACGGATTTTAATTAATTTTTTAAAATAAAATTTGTAATCATTAAATGATACATCCAAGAAGGGTTTTTTTTTATTAAATTCATTATTATATTATTTGACTAAGTACATTAACTAGATGATATTTTAATATCCCTATAGATATATCCCTATAGAAATATATATATATATATATATATATATTAGGGATGGGCCGATTCCTAAAATTTTCGATTCCGATTCCGATTCTAAAATTTTCCTTTCGATTCTCGATTCTTTAGTCGATTCTCGATCCTTTCAAGTTATAAGAGCTTACATGCTAGTTCTCTAATAATTAATTTAGTTAACATCTTGGTCATATGGCAAAACCTTTTAAAAGTTCTGTTTTAATGTAATAGGCTACACAAAACCTTCAACCGTGAGAGTGATATCTGTCTATAATATAATTTATTAAGGTTAGGTTTCGGAGGAATAATACAGTGTTTCTGTTATCCGTCTATTCGCTCAACCGTCATGGCCACGGTTCCGACGGTGACGGTTAATCGAGTTTTTACTGTACTTTTTGTGTTTTGTTCTGACATTTAGTGAGAGAGAGAGAGAGAGAGAGAGACGACCGATGTCAAACGACCAGAAATTGTTACGATCTTGATTGCTGTTGCTTCATAAATAATAATATTTTCGTTTACTTTAATCATTTAATTCATTCAAATCAACTAATACATAAATAAGACATAGTTGGTAATTAATTATTTTTCCACACAAATATAATAAATTTTGGTAACAAATTTTGTTTGGTAATAAATTACGCCACACGCATATTTTAATAGTTAACAAAATAGGAATCGGAATCGACGCTTTTATGAATGAAGAATCGAGTATCGACGATTCCTCGATACCACCTAGAATCGACGATTCCTGGAATCGAGAATCGGAATCGGCCCATATATATAAAATCCCTATAAACTACATTCTGCAAATGATGTAGTCACTTCTGTCGGCCAGTTCCACTGATTGCCATACTATAATATATATTTTAATAAGTTGTGAGTTTTATTTAATATTAAAATATATTATTTGTTTATAGTGTTTTTTTGAAGTAAACATTAAAATACAGAATAATAACTATATGAAGAGTAACCACAATCGCGAATAAATCGCACCGCCTTCCAAAGTTGTATCTCATCAAAGTAAATATATGTTCACTTTTTTTATGAAATAATTAAATAAATATATATATTTTCAGTGATTTATTTAAACGGAGGACAGTCGATGATGATGAACCATTTACTTAGTTATTGATTACGTATAGAAGCTAAACCGTAAACTATAGCTGCTGTAGTGAAGCAAAATAAAAAAATATTTTTTTTATTTCAGTTAAACGTAAAATTAATACACTGCTAATATATTGTGTTACACAAGGCCTGTTGCCTTCGAATACGTTAACAAAATTACACCGGCAGCATCAGACATTTGGTTTTCCACCAGACAATTAAGATACATTTTTCGGGAAAAGTGTTGCAGGGGCTATTTAGATAAGATGTGGAGACGCTGTAAATATATATATATATATATATATATATATATATATATATATATATATATATATATATATATATATATAATGAATCTTTCCTTTGTACTTTTCTATCCCTGCGTGTTAAAGGGCACATATTAAAGGATAAAAAGTATTGTGCGCATAAAAGGGATAAATACGCATTGTCACCGTATTGTCAGATTAGTAAAAGTATTCATAAGCAAATGCAGCGCTGTTATGAAGGTTTCTCGTAGATATGTCAACATATTTAACCATCATTATCCCTTGAATGTTTAAAGTAATTTTACAGAAAACATTTCTGAGTTTTTTAGCAACGCTTTGTTGGAAATAAAATAAAGGCGTGGGCAACTAAAGGTAGGGGAGGGGGAGGGAGGTTTTTAATTAGACAACTTCTCACCGTTTCCTTCCTTGTTCCGGAAAACTAATGCACAACAAGGTAACGCACTTCCTGTTAGGAAGGAGAAATAACTGAAAACGTTTCTATTTCTTTACGCGTTAAAATAACCTGTATAGATATGGGGGGATGGAAATAGAGGCTTGTTCCCTGATTGAAATGTTCGTCTCTCTTTGTGCGTTAAAGTTACCTTGAAGATATGGGGAGAATAGAGGCTTTTTCGCTTACTGAAACGTTCGTCTTTCTTTGTGCTGTAAAGATACTTGTGAATATAGGAGGGGGGAATAGACGCTTGTTCGCTTACTGAAACGTTCGTCGTTTATTGTGCGTTGAAGTAACTTGAGAAGATATGGCGGAAATAGAGGTCTCTCGCCTACTGAAACGTTCGTTTTTCTTTTTGCGTTAAAGTTACTTTTGAAGATTTGGGGGAAATAGAGGTTTGTTCGCTTACTGGAACGTTCGACGTTCTTTGTGCGTTAAAGATACTTCTGTAAGATATGGAAGAAATAGAGGCTTGTTCGCGTACTGAAACGTTCGTCGTTCATTGTTCGATAAAGCTAATTGTTAAGATATGGGGGAGATAGAGACGTGTAAGTCTACTAAAATCTTTGTGGTTCTTTGTGTTTTTTTTTTTCATTTGCTAAGACGTTTGTCGTTCTTTGTGAGTTGGAGGTATATGTGAAAACGTGGGGGAGAACGTTTGTAGTGCTTTTGCGTTTACGTTACCTGTAAAGAAGTGAGGGAGAAAGCTTTTTCGCTTGCTAAAACGTTCGTCGTTCTTTGTGCGTTAAAGAGACCTGTGAATACATTTGGGGGGGGGGCTGTAGATAGAGCCTTGTTCTCTTGCTAAAACACTCTAAACAACGACGACTTTAAAATCCTAATTCCCATCGGATTGCTCTGACATGTCTCGCATGTGTCATTGTACTATATTATCTACAGACTCTGTTTGTATTCTCAATTTAGAAAAATTTCGTATTCATCGTGTTGGGACTTGAAATTCTGTGTTATACTTTATTCAGTGCTATACTTCTGTTGCTGAGAAATACGTAAATATTACATCTCTTTAAAAGGATCGGTTTATTGGATGAGTGTGTACTCTCTTTATAAATGAGAAAGAAAAAATATACGGTTTAAAATTTCAGCGCCAATAACGGAAATCTTAATGTAACGCTGTATATGTAGTTCTTTTATCATGCTTCACTAAGTGTTTCGGGCGAACCTATCTCTGTAGCGCTACCCATGCAAACATGATTTCCTTGTATACAAGTAGGTAGCATGAATTAGGCATCTATTAGTAAGTTGCATCTAGTAAGTACATTTGTAGGCTAGTACATACAGATTATGGTTAAAGCGATATAACCACGGAAAACGAAAAACAAATTTCTTCTATTCTTTGAGAATTTCATAGAAAATATATAGAATGAAAGGTCGCCTTTAAAGATTGCTGTAATTATGTTACCCTAACTGTATGCTGCAAGACATAAGTTCGTATCTAATGTAAGCAGTAGCGGGGAGACAAGAGGCGACGGCTATCCAGCTGTTGGGGGCCACTTCGTTTAACCGACACACAATGAGAAGACTATCTTTTAGAAAATCGTTTTGGTGTACAAACTCTCAGTAACACTTTATCAGAGTGACAGTCACAGTTGCAGCAAATCAAAACTATTATACTACTTTCACACTATTTTCAGAAAATATGTCGAGAAATGGCTACAAAAAATGCTGTTGTTTGAGTTTCGTCTGCATTTCTGTACCCAGTGGCGATTTTCTGATCTCGAACATTGTTAGTTGTACCTTCCCATCTAGATGTTTATTCATTACTGAACCCACGCATTCTACTCTAATCTACTATTCCAGTTACCACTGGAGACTGCGCTACCATCTAAGATGGTATAAGCAAAGTACTTGGTTACGCTGTTGTTTAGTAGCGTTTGTCTAGCTGCAGGTAGGTAGGAGATCAGGGCTGCAGGCCCCGTATTGGGTTTGCAGGTATGGCCGTTCACCGTCCATACAAGAACTCCGGGTAAAACAAAAAAATTTCAGTTTAAGGACGAAGAGTAGGTGGTGTGATGTGCTTTTGGAATTTTTTTTTTTAACTCCGATGGAACTAACTATCTTTCTTATTTTTCACCATCACTATAAAAAACCGTAAATGAAATGATAATGAGAATTTATAATAATAATGCAACTTTCCTCACAACATTTAGTTATTTAGATTTTAGTTGTCTACATTATTGAGGCGGAAGATGAGAGGTGCTAATTGAGGAGGAGGAAGCGATGATAACGGTCGCAATAAAATGGTGGGCATTGGCAAGACATGAGTTGTTACGCCGAGTATAAAGCCCAGTACATGCGGAAATATCGGGGGCCTTTCATGGAGGCCGCAGTTTTCATTGTAGCCCGAACACTGAGCCACACTAAGACACTATGGGTGCGTCTAAACGTTCAGCAAATGTGGTTACTTAATCTGTTATTAGAAGAGTTAGAGTTATGATTAGAAATATCCGTTCCGTAGTGTTCCAATGACGTTTATAACCATTGCAAACAGGAAGCGTTCCCTACAGAGATAGACGTTTTTGTTATTTAAATGAAAGATGAACTATTAAAACTGACATGTTTATTGATTCCAGCACGCATCATCGCCTCGACACTTCCTCTAACAGACACAGTAAACAACCAAACTCCGTTGTTATTTTTAAAACTTGTAGAAAGTTTCAAAGCCCATACGTTTTTAAGGTTATCCCTATGAACGTACTAGGGGGTCTCATGGGTAACGGAACACTTCCTGAAAATTTATGCCTACTATTTTTCAAAACAATTCCTTCTATTAGTTCACACTCTCCTTATATATTTCTTGTACAAATTTTCCGTCGTTAATAAGATTTTTTTTTATGCATCCAATCAAATACATTCTTTTTAACCTCTAGTGAATGACACTTTTTCTAGTTATTACATTTTTTCCCAATGAATTTATTCATTAATTAAATTTAAAAATACGATATCTTGGTTGAATTTAAACTAATAACTATATGTTTAAAATCTATTACTTTGGCACTGAGGCAACTTTTCCATAGCTGGAAATCTATTACTTAAAGTTGTAGAGTAGACTATATGAAATTATTAAAGAAATATTCCATGCAATTCTGAAGGATCACAAGAGACAGATAGAATGAGAAGTTATAGACAATCATCAGCTTCATAAACTAGAAACGAAAGAAAAGGATGCGAATAAATAGTAACGAACAAAAATAATAATCTAACACCATACACTATATAGAGACTAAAATGGAAAATTGCAAAGAAAATTCGATTCCTATTTAGCCACTTAATATTGTGATTCTGTCATATATAGGCCTATATAAGTTACATATTTTGTAATAATTGTAATTATGAAATAAAAATCAAATAAGATAATTTTTTTGAAATAAGTAGGAATTGTGTTTATAACACAATATATATATAACTTTCCTGAGTACATTTATTTATAACAACTGGATTATTACTCCATTGGTCAAGCTTCATTTAGGAGTAGAACTTTATTAACTCCCCACCTTTGCAAATCTGCGTCACCCAACGTTCGACTGTATCAAACCAAATTACAGCATCGTTCCGCAGACAGTTTTAAATAAGCCAATACATATGTTTTTGACAGCACAACACACGGTTGGACGCGAAATCCAAATACATGGAAACAATGCGGTGTTGCGTAAGGGAGGTGAATGTTTCACGCCAGCAAATTGAAGGGGCTCCTAAATGTTTGCAAAGTTTTACGTGTTGGACCCAGATGCTGCGGGGAAATTGAAACGCTCTGATTTATAGAGGGGTGGGTGGTAAAAGTAAATAAATATACACTCTACGTATTTACACAACCCAGATGATGACGAGTTGCGTAGAACAATCCTCAACTTATATTTAGGTAATTTCTATTGAGTTATTTTATAAAATTACTTACACACACACACACGCACACACACACTAATACAACACACACACACACACTGAAACGGTCAGAATGGCCGTTCAAATTAAGAAATTATTAATTTCAAAAATCTGAATAACAAATTTAATAATTAAATAATAAGTTTTTAATGTATTGTATAATGAAAGGTTGTAAAGAGTGAAGAAGTCAGTAAAATCTTAAATAGTTATTATTAAGAGAAATTAAAAAATAAAATAAAATAAAACTGTAATAACTAACTAACTTTGACAACAGAGAGTGCAGTGAAAGTTTTCAAAGTGCCGAAAAATGCTAACTTAAGAACTAGGCCACGTAGAACTATCACTGACATTTTAAAATGACCAGCAACATCCAGAAAGAACAATAGTGAAAACCAAATCTAAAAAACTTAAATAACAAAAAAATTACAACCATTTTAAAGAAATAGACATTTTTCAGTGTTCTAAAACAGATAACAGAATTATGCAGGTTAAATCGAACACGTCGTCCAACCCGCCCGTATAAGAAAAAAACAAGGAGATAGCGACGAGCTAAGAGCGGGTGGGGAAGGGTTACATAGCCGTAATAAATACAGGAACTTATGGACCTGTAGGGGAGTCTGTGAAAGATTTTAATACGAGGTGCTAACGGTAACTATGCCGGTCCGCGCATAGGACAACCAAGGGCCAGATGGAACGAAATAGCCACGTTTCCGCCGTCTAATTCCATCCATGGACGAGGGCTTCAGACTCAGCCTCCGGGACGTGAAAATGGAGGACTTCCATCGACTGACCAGGGATGGCAACTTTCGATTTCCAGGGACCTGGAATCCAGACGAGATGACTCTAGGACCAGCAGGGAAATCTTTGGCAAGTCATTTTCTCTATTATAATAAATAACGTCAAATTTAGTAAGTTAAAAATATTAAATTCAAAATTATCAATAAAAATTAAACAATGACTTCACTCTATGTTGAATTTTTAAATAAATGTTAAATGCAGTAAAATAATTTGTATAATAAAAATGCTTAAGTAATGAATAGTAAACATTAAATTCACAAAGTGGTTTTGGCCGTAAGCCAATCAATTTCAGGAAGATCAGATTTACAGAAGTATACAAATTTTAAAATTATTTGTTATAAAATGTAAAATTTACCAATTCAATCTTAAAGTCAAAGGATACAAATGTTATTATATTAAATTAGGAAAGATTTTTTGTTTATATATGTTAATGTATTTAATAGAGTATATATATATATATATATATATATATATATATATATATATATATAAATGTAGAAATTAAATATATAAAATATAAGAAAAATTTAAGCAAAAATTTGTGATTATGAGGAAGACTAAGAAATAGTAAAGAGAGAGACAAATGTATTTTAGTTGAAAATATATTTATTTTTATTTTAAAAACCAGTAATTAAATGCATTATAATAAGTTAAGTTATTTAAATTTATCCTGTGTTGAACAACCAATAAAACTTTTAGTTTTTTTCCAATTAATCAATAATTATTATTAAATCAAATCACAATTTTAATTAAATTTCATTAATTAATAAATATATATATAAAATTCAGAGCCTAATTTTTCTTCAAACATGGAGTTCTCTCCTGAGAACAAATTTATTGAGCTATTCTAAAAATTAGTTGGTTTTTGTAATGAAGTTCAGAGACGAGATCTACTCGCATGTTTAAAGGACACAGGAGCCTTTAAAGAAGGTAACTTAAACATGATCATATTTTGCACGTCCCCTTGCTGTGCCTGCAGATCTTCTAAGATGGTAAGATTCTTTGGAAATTTTGTGTGTTCATGTTAATAGTGTTTCTTTTCAGCTGACTTCTTTACTGACAAGTATGACTATTTAAAGACCCAACAAAACATGTTAACCATCTTGGGGGATCGTACAAGCTTTAAGGTTTGAAATCAGCGGGTAGTGGCTTGCGTTTAGGTGTGGCAAATAACGGGTGAACCCAAGACAAATTTTAAGAACGCTCGAGGCTACATGAGCCCGAGAGTGGAACGGAGATAAGCAGGTGCGGATAAAAATAATAAAAAGTTTTATAAGCTGAACACCGTACACAAAATTGAGCCGAGAGAGTAAGAGAAAAGGAGGGACGTTGCAACACACACACACACACACACACACACACACACACACACACACACACACACACACACACACACACACAAATGCAAGACACGCACTCACACATTGTTGTCATCTTCAAGAACAAGTTTATTGAATAATAAATATGTTTAAGAACAAACCGAATATAAATAGGTTTGCTCTGGAAGATGCCAATACTGTTGGTTGGCGAAAATAGTTTGTTCTAATAAATATATCCAAAATTTTTCTCATAATCTTTGTTATTCGTTATTTACATTATGAAAACTTTTTTTTATTATTGAATAATATGTATCATACATTTATTTAAATGGGGAGTGGTACAGATCGCCTGCTCGCGGTGCCCCCTGCGTAATCTAAACGATCTGTACAAGGTTTCGCCTGTAAACGCGCTGACTTCAAGAGGGTGAACAACCTTACAAAGAACAGCTCTTCTAAGGGCTTCGACGTAGACCTCCGCATTATTTTTTTTTTTGGAATGCTGGAGGCCTTAATTATGTAAAATTCCTACAATTTAAACAGAGCGTTGCACATATTAAAGTAGATTTATATTTCATGACTGAAACAGGGGTTGCAACCGAAACCCCAGATGTTCACCATATTGACGGCTACAGTATCCTCATTGGCTATAAAAATTCAGTCTCTGCAAAACCTCAGATCTTGCACGAAATTGGTGATAAGCTGGAAGCGGTCGCAGTTGATATTTGGAAGAAGCGGCAACATTTCAGTATAATTGGTTTTGTATAACCCACCAGGAAATTTGCCTGCTAATGAAGCCATTGAAGGAGTCATACAACCAAACACGATCCTTGTAGGAGACTTTAATAGTCCATCTCCACGATGGGGTTACCCAAGACTAACAGCGGTGGGAAGGTGCCTCGAAGAAATGATTGAAAGCAACCTCCTGGAAGTTATAAGAACACCTCCTACCTTTTTATCTTTCGCCGGTCAGTTATCTAGACCTGACCATGTGCTGGTGCATCCTAATATCTCAAACAAAACAAAAGTAAATTTGCTGGAAGATTCTGGAGACTGTGACCACAGACCATAATTAAGACACCACCTTCAAAGAATCATATAGAAATTCATGGGCTCCAAGACGGAACATCAGAAAAGAAAATTAGATCAGGTTCAAGGAACTTAAACAACAAATTGCTAGCTCTAATTACTGAATCGCCAGAGTCAACCGTTAGCAACTTCAACTCTGTTCTCTTGGAATGCGCTCAAAAATCAAAACTTCGAGGTCAAGTAAGGCAATATAAACCATTTTGGAATGCGACTCTGACATACCTTAAGAAAAACCGTGATAAAGCCAGGTATAAAGCAGAAAAGTTAAATTCAAAGCAAGATATTATCTTACTATAAAAAAACAAGAGAAACTAAACCAATCAATAAAAAGCTCGAAGCGAGTTGACTTTAGAAACTTTATAAGCAAGCTGGACTTTAGGAAAAATGTTGCTAAGGCCCACAGGTATAACTCCCACCTTAATAATGATTGTGCCCAAAACCAACTCCAGCCCCTCATATGTGGTAATAAAACTCTCAGTGATGCGAGAGACATTGCAAATGCTCTTTGTAAACACTTTGCCAATACCAGTCGCACACTCTGTAATAGAAGAATTGCAAAAACTCTTTAAAAACATCCAAAAACCTATGACTTGATGAAGAGTGCCACAGGCTCTTTGCACTTGACTTCGCAATTGCTGAACTGGATTCGGCCCTTTTACAGACAAAAAATGGGAAAGTAGCAGGAATGGATGGAATCCTCCCAGAATTCCTAAACACCCTTGGAAACAATGCAAAACTTGTCTTCCTTGCTGTCATCAATCTCACTTGGAGAATGCATGTCTCACAACAATGGAGAAAGGCAGAAATAATTCCTATCCTTAAAGCTGGAAAACAAGCAAGTGTAGCTGAGAGCTACAGACCAGTATCTCTCATCAGTGCTTGCAGCAAGGTTGCTGAGAGAATGATAAATAACAGACTTGCACAGTATTAGGAGTCACGCAAAATAATTGTCGATGCCCAAGTGGGCTTTAAAAAGTATAGAGGCACTACAGACCATGTGAATTTCACTCAACATGTTAAAGACGGCTTCCATAGGAACATGTCAACATTAGCAGTCCTTGTAGACCTTAAGGCCGCTTATGTTACAGATTGGTGAACAATGCTCATCCAAAAGCTGATAGAGTATAGGATATCTGACAACCTTTTGAACTGGATTAAGTCCTTCCTGTCCCACAGAGAAATCCGAGTCAAGTTTTCTAACAGTTCATAAAAATTTCGTATTCAGAGGCAAGGCGTACTACAAAGGCGTACAGCACAGTAACTAAGCATTTGAATTATTATATATATATATATATATATATATATATATATATATATATATATATATATATATATGAATAATTGATGTATAATCATTTTTTACTTTGAAAACACGTTGGTCTACATTTTAGGTTTAAAATGTAATCTGTTTAAAAAAATAACAACCTTTAAAGACGAATTCGGACATATTAAATATATTTGTAATATATGATGTTCGATTTATAAGACTCTACTATAGTCAAGTAATAATTTGTGGCAAAAAAACAGATCGAATTTAGTCGCAACATTTGACCTTGTATATCTGCAAAGATTGCTCTCCTAACGTCTAACAAAGCCCAATAGTACACGACAAGCTTGGATCTCTCAATAAAACTGCATTGTGAAATGGGTTGTGTTTAAATGTTACGGTTTGTGCAGCCCTGGATATCCTCTTTGCCGATTAAGAAAACTGTTACCGATATACACCTTGCAAAGTATTGTTGCTGAAGAGTGACCAAATATAATACTCCACTTTTAGATTTGAGCGCAGTGCATGTTTTTGCGCTGTGCTATTCCATAGTGAGTCTGTGAAACACTGTAGCGTCCCAGCTGAAATTTCGGAACCAGCTTCGTATTTCTCATTTGGTAGAGTTTAACTTTAATACCTAACTTTTTACCCTCAGGTTACGTCCGTCCAACAGTTCAGCAAAGATGATGGAAGGTTGTGGAATATTGTGTAGGTTGTGGAAGGTTGTGTTTCGTCCCTTCCCAGCTTATTAGCAGCCTCCCTTTCTTCTTACTTTTACTTTTCCTTTTGTTCTATTGTGTTTGTATTACAAATAGATTTTCATGTCCTTAATTGTCTCTGTCTTTCAATCACCCGCTTTTTCATGGACCTATGCCTGCAAGCCATGAGTATAAGTATTGAGTGACTTTGATGAACGGAAGAGAGCGCAATCCACCACGAGAAGCTGATGTTAAAGCCAGGGTAGTGGTGAAACATTTACGCCATTATTAAAGAAACATAACTAATCCCGAATCACCTCCAACACGACCGATGTTTTGGCAACCGCACAAGAAAACCTTATAAAGTAAAAGCTCTTCCTCTGCAGAACATTCGTCTTGCCAAACCCTTTTGCGAGAAACACGCGATCATTCATTATATTTGCGGGCATTAAAGTAATTTTCACCAAAGGCATCAATATAAATCATATAATTGTATTTAGTAAGATCTTGTTTGTAGCGTTTCAAGGAACACGTGTGCTAACCCGTTTTACATACTTGGGTAAAGGCATGACTTGAGGGGGGGGGTTGGTAGACGAATGAATTCGGGTTGCTCAGATTAACTGATAACTTTTAATAGAACAAATAGTTTATTAAAATATTTATTTGAATTCTATAATAATTACCCTTTCAATTCTTCATTATAAACATATTTTTTGTATTTTAGGTCGTTGATCGACTTTTACCTGCATAGACGGGGGACATAAAACTGAATGCTCTGGATTGTGGGTAAGTGGGTAAGGGTTAAAGTGGTTGGTTAACGTTTAGAATAATAATAAATGATCAATGAAACCCACAGTTTGGTAATAACAATTCTATCCTGACGTGCAAAAATTACGTGATGATGGAGAAAATCCTCCGAAACAAAAACAATATCGGTTAAAGTTCGTGGTATGATTTTATTTTGTTAAACTTTATTTAATGGCTATTAATAACTGCTAAACATTTTATTTAGATGATAAATAAATACTATTTTAAAAGTATGAGGAAAGCAATAAATATGAATTTAAACGTTTTACTTTAGAAAGTATCTTACAGTATTTGCAAAGATATATTAAATATAAATTAAATATTTTGTTGTGTCCGTAACCATTTAGTTACAATTTAATATGGAAATAAACTTAGAACAATTATATACAATTAATGAATAATGCTGGTTTTAACCGAAAAAGGACCATTTTAATATAAAGAAATGCAAAGTAAGTTTCTCATTAGATATGATAAAATAGAAAGTAAAGTTTAGGTACAAAGGCTGGATTATTTATTATTATAAAAACTAATTCTTGATTAAAAATAATATATAAATTTATATCAGAAAACAAAAAAAGTTCATATTTTTCAATAGGGTTAACACTTTAAATAGAAAAAAAATTCAAAGTTAAAAAAATTAGGTTAAATACTGATGTTGAAATATTAAGAATGTTGGAATTATCAAATATGTGTTTGTTTAGTTATAGGAATCCTATAAAAGTGTTTTACAGTTGATTTAGAATTGTGTCGTAATATAATATTTTATAGGATAGGAATAAAAATAAATAAGTAACATAATTTTATTAACGGGGATATTAGAGGGTTAAAAGGGGGAAGTTTAAATATACCTTAGTCAGGTAAAAATTAGAAGAATATTGTTACTTTAAAGAGTCGGGTAAAAGATCCTTGGATCAAGCATGGGAAATACATATGTTTTTAGCAAGTAGTAGTTGTTAGTATTATTTAGATTAATAACATATAGTTTCACAGGTACCTTATTCAGAGGGTTTCCAAGCCCATTTACATCTACAAAGCCGTTCGAGGCACCCCGAGTATATCTTGCTAACCGATACAAATACTTTGCTGATTGGTTATTTCATACGAAATTAGGTATTTACTTTCCCAGCAGATCTAATCTCAGGGGAGCTTAATGATTTGGTTTTTAGATAGCATAGTGTTCACACTGATTAGATTTTAATGCCAGTTATTTGAATGCACAACTCATTTCATTACGTTATTCTTACGACAAATCACTACGGAAGCAATAACAGTTGGCGCTAGCAATGGGCGCTTCATAGTATGAAGAAATTTCTGAGCATGCACCTCAAAACTTAATCAGACACTGGATTGCATAGATATTTCCTAACAGATGTAACAGGTTTTGTATAACGTTTTAGATATATAACATTATTTGACTTTTCCTTCAACGCAAGCTATCATAGTTAGTTATATATAATGAATTTATTTCTTGATATTTAGTGAAGTAATGAGGTTTTCCCCTGAGGATTATTGAATATCTTGTCTATGGGAAATTAAATAAGTTAAATTTTCAGTGTATTTATTTTAGCTTATCTCATTCGGGTTTTATCAAGTTATATATCAGTATGGGTAGACCATCGAAGAAGGCGCTTTCGTGAGGAAAATTCATGCATTAGAACCCGATGATGCACGTTTTCGGCAGCTTCAAGCAAGAAATAAAAATAAACCTATTTATTTTACACTTATTTTTTCTATGTGTCTCTTTATTTGCGGTAGAATACTACATAAAATAAATGATGTGGTTTTTTGTTTTGCTTAGCTATTATATTATAATTCATAACTTTTTGAAAAAAAATATATACAAAATTTTCCCTAAAAAGGTTTTTTTAAATAGCGTATTGTTGTCTCCAAATTTGACGGATTGAGATTTAACTATAATGGGACCACCGGAGAGGTTTACTGTTTCATTTTCCAGAAATAATCACTTTGATCGGTTAAATACTGCCAAAGTTATCGATAAAACAAACAGAAAAAAACATACGGATCGAATACAGAACCTCCTCCTTTATTGAAGTCGGTTAAAAAAAACTGGTTAAAATAAATTTATTGTCATTCATTTTTCGTTTACAAAAACATGAGTAGTGGAATATGAAATATTTTATCAATGATTTATAGGCCTATGGGGAGAGTATAAACTAATGGAAGGAATTCAATAATCTCAATTTTAATGGTGAGATGAAGTTAATTAATAAGAGTTTAAGGTTGTAGTAAGCACTGTATTACGACTGCTCCGCTTGTTGAAGTCCCTCTATTCCATACACTCAGCGTCTCTACAGAAGATGCTCTGTTTGCAATGTTTGGCATAAACCATAGAAAAAGACTCAATCCAATTTAAAATATTACATCCAGGTTTATTACAGAAATAAATGTTTGCAGTTAAACTTAAACGGGATGTATAACGTTGGAGGTCTCCATTCCGCTCCCCTTAACTCTTTTATTACACTTTATTACATTATACTGTCTCTGCGCATAGCTCACAAACATGTTCGGGACACAACCTGATGTGACGTCAATTGTTTACTTCGCTTGTGCTTATTAACTTTACAACAAACACACGTGTGGCGGCTGGCTCGAATTTGAAACGGAATTGGTTATTGGTTTTTTAGGGGAATTAATTTCCCCAAAAATACCATGATCAAATTATATTTATTTTTTGATTTATTTTCCAAAACAAATTATTCATCATTATATACTACTGACAATAAGATACTTAAAATTAATAAAAAAGACAATTTCCATCTCACTCTTAAAATTAACAGTTTTTTATTTTAATTTGATATCTTAAAATAACAGTCAAACCCATGTATCTGGAATCAATATTTACGCAGCATGTGCCTAGCATTATTGCAATGCTTTTGGTGTGGCTAGTGCGCAGCATAGGTCGTCTGGTTTAGCCTGACCGTGGATATTCTCAGAATGGAAATCAAATATTACAAGCTGCAACGCAGGAGGGAATGCGGTGCGGCGTTTTACTATAAATAGGGGTTCTTAAACTACAGGGGCGTAAAAGATTTTCAAAGGAGGCACTGAACTAATTGGATAGGTTCACTGAAAATGATACAGAGTGTTTCGTCCGCATTTAGCTGTACTAGGTTCCGTAGACGATTCAGTTTGTAACTCAAATGGTAGAGTGTGCTTGTGTTCTAGTGTTAACCGTTTCTACACAGCAAGAATATGTTTGTACTTACGGTATAATATTCTCTATAATACGGTAGCATGACAGCACGTTTTCTCCTTATTTATTGTACTATAATAATTAACATAGTATTGTACATTCGGCAGTCAGATATTATAATTTTATTGTTATTTTGTACCATAGTGGTTGCGTGATCAAGGTTGTAGAACCGGGAGTTCTGACTAATGTTCTGGATAGCGTCAAGGAACTTCTCTTGGAGTTTTCAGCCTTCAGGACAACTCTGTGGAAAATAATATCTAAGCGCAAACCTAGAGTTGTATTGGGACGGTTGAATCAGTGCTGGCTACATCGGTTTGTTTGAATATCGTATGCCCCAAGTAAGACACCACCTCTTCTTATACATACATCCCTCATATGTCACGATACAAAATGGACTAAGTCATAAATATTAATGCTATTTTCAAATTGGATATTGCAAGTTATGGAGTTGGGGAGAACCTTTTCTTGCGAGCGTTAAGGGGAGCTGGGGTAACATTTTCTATCAGATTAATTCCTGAAAAGGTTAGTTTAAATAATGACATTTTTACCACGATAAAATAAAACAAATTCCTCTCCCAATTCTCAACAGTTGTCTGTAATTTGTCACTTTAAAACCTATCAGTCACCCTATTCATAGTAGATTCTCATTTTATTTCACTATTTAAAATAACTTTGTAACGAAATACTTTTAAAGTAATATTTTATTACATCTTTTAATTTTTCCAGCAAAAAAATTATGTTTTATGTTAATGAACAAAAATAATTAAAAGAAATAATAAAACAAATAATTCACCATAACCTCTAAATCTCTTCCATGACGTCACTATAACAAGTAAAATTACGTCTTATGTAAGGTTTAATACCACTTTACTCACCCATATTTCAAGTGCTTTAGACAAAAATATAATATACGATCCCACTTCATCACCGGTTCAATGGGAGGTAAGGGTTATTTAAGGGCATTCCCAATGTTAAATTGCAGAACGGGGAATAAAATAAATATTTTATTAGAAGTAGCACGCCCATTGTGGGCTGTCTGCTTGTCCACGCGTTAATTTTGTTTATTTGAAGCAGTTTTGTCTCTTTGGAGGTTATCTTAACTTAAAGTAGAAAGTAAAAATAAAACAAATTTAAGAAGAATTCATCAAACAGAATGAAGGTCTAAATTTTTTTTAAATGTTTACCATTTTACTTACATTTACACTTTTACTATTATTTAAGATATTTTCTAATAATAATTAAGAAAATTCGTTTTTCTTGAACGTTTTGTCTGCTGTTTGTTTACTCCCCTCAAGACATAGCCAGCAGGTTCTATGCGCGGTAGCCAGATTGTCTAAGAATTATAAAACTGTGACGTGTTTACCCTTAAAAACACCCTTAAGTTTTAGTTGTGTTATTATTTCAATTAAGCTGTAGTATTATTATAGTATACCTAATTCATGCTACATCATACTAACCCATGTAAAATTGTGGTAGGATAGCTAACCCATGCCAACTCATCCTAACCTATGTTTAATTGTGCTAACCCAAGCTAATCCACACCAACCCTTTATTTTTGTGTTAGGTTAGCTGACAAATGTTAAAACACACTAACTCATTTTTAATTGGGATAGAATAGTTAATCACTGTTTAACTGTATTACGTTAGCTAACCCATGCTAACCCACACTAATCAATCTCTAATTGTATAAGGACAGCTAACTAATGCTATCCCACACTAATAAATGGGGTTTAACTTTGTTAGATAGTCAACCCATGCTAACCAACCTAACCCATGGTAAATTGTGTTAGGAAAGCTAACCAATGCTAATTGACACTAATCCATAGTTAATTGTTTATGGATAGATTACTCACGTTAACCCACACAAATTAAACGTAATCATTTAAAAAAAACATGATTGCTGGGATACTCGGCAAATCTTTCTTCACGTTTTCAAGATGATGAATATTCTCCATAAATCCTTAGCTAATTTTATCACGTGCTTACAATAAGGAGGTGGTACGCATTTGCCTTATATAGATACGTTTTGGATAATTTGACCCAAACAGTGCCTCGACAGAGAAATGGGTGGCAGACCCGTTAATCTTATGCCAAAAGTGTTCCTTACTTTGCGGACAGTGACCCTGATTCCGTGACTCGGATAGCGTGACCCGAATAAGTTGTTTAATAAGACAACGCTCGTTTTAAACGTTAACAAGGTGATTTGTATGTATGGATAGAATCCTTGTAAGTCTGAGAGAGTTGTTTTTAAATTGGCGGGTATTTTGTTACCGAATTTTTTTTAGAGAGATACAAACTAAATCGTCACGTGACCCATCCAGAGTACCGACTCATCCGTTCTACCAAGGAAACTGTATAGTAAATACGCAAAGCTGCTCCTATATCGTTGTTGCCAAATTCTATTTTATTAGGACCTTTGTCTGACAAACTGATTCCTGCATTTAGAGTTATTGCTTGTTTCGCTACCCCCATTCCTTGTTTCATACGGCGCCGTCTACCCTCCACCCCTCTGCAAAGGAATACATCATATTCAGATACACCGTGTGTCGTGTCTTGGCTGTGATGTTTGCATTTAATTTGTTCATGTTTTGTTTTGTTGTGGAACTAGGTTATTGTTTTAAATTGCATTTGTCGTTTGACATTTCTTTTAAAAGCAAAATGAAACAAGAGTTATAACGGAGAACGAAAAATGTTGAATATTTTATGCATGGTTTTAAATTCCATCACAAGTGACATATTATTTTGGTGTTTTCCTCTTTGATTCTTTTTTGTCCTTTTTAGCAGTTTAATATAACTGTCTTTGTTTGTTTTATTCAATTCCTTTATCACTCTCTAATTTAGTTTATCTTTTTCTAAATGATTCATTCAAGCTTTGCATTTTATATTCTTACTTTATTCACTTGCATGTATTTCCCCTTTATCAGTATTACTACAAATAAACTCTTTAAATATAGAATTTCCCAAACTAGGTAACACTACTAACTTTGTCTTTGCGTTTTTTTTAAAGTTATGTATTCTTTCGTTCACTTAACTCCCCTTTACCTCTTGTCACTAACTCGCATTAGTGTCACATCTCTCTTCGACAATATATCGCTTTTCTAACTTTGTAGGTCACTTTTATCCCTGGTTTCATTTGAATGTTCTTCCTCTACATTACAAAGTAAGCTCTCTTAGACGTGAGGGGGATTTATCTGCAACGCAGTCACTAAACCTCAGGGATGTTAACGCCTGGTTGTTAAAAGATATTTACGCTAGTTGGGTTATACATACTCAAGATGATATTATCACAAACATTAGGCAACCATATTGGATATTTGTATTAGTGAAAGCGCTGCGAATTCTACAGTCGTACAAACAAGTGAAATTACTTCTTTTTTGTATTTATTGGTTTGCAGTGGTATTAGCGTTTGTTTGTTCAACTGCTGCATCTCGTTCTCTTATTTCTGTTAGAATACATTATCCTTTATATATATATATATATATATATATATATATCAAACTTTTCAATCGCTAATAAAATACGTTTTATTTAACCACAAAGTTCAAATACATTTTTCTAAACCCTTTAGTGGATGGCACTTTTTTTTAATTGATTTGGGAGATGGTTTAAACAGCCCGAAGCACCACCACCTTAGGTATATTGTACTTACCTTCCTGATCTAGTCAAAGAGCCCCTTCCCTTTTACCAAGTTTAGAAGTTTCCTGACTAGTGTTTTACCTTCAGCATTCTCTTCCAGAGCTGTGCTATCACCAAAGAGGTTGAAGCGCCTCTCGGCAAGTGATTCACATCTATAAATGATGTGTGTGGCTGTCTCCAGTTCTTGCCCGCATAATCTGCACACTGGTTCATCTTTGTAGATACCCGTATCATGCAGATGTTTAATTAGTCCACAGTGTCACGGTAGACCTGTGGCTATCCTCAATTCCTGCCTAGAAAGATAGATGAGACTCTCCTGTAACCCCAAGGAAGGTTTCTTAAGGGTTACCTTACTATGTCTCATTCCTTCAGCCCTGACCTAGTGCTCACAGTGTCTTTCAGACATCCACCTTCGCACTGCAATCTTGACCATGGATTTGGAAATACCTACCGCCGGCTCCGGTCCAATTAGGGGAGTTGAAGACACCAATCTGGCCAGTGCATCTGCGGCTTCATTTCCAAATATTCCCCTATGCCCTGGCACTCAACCTATCTTGATTTGATTGTGCCTTGCCAGGGCTTCTAGGTTATTTAGGCACTCTCTGACTATGGCCGAGGTGACCACACGTCCGTTTAGTGCCTTAATTGCTGCCTGACTGTCAGACAAAATAGCAATCCGGGTCTTGTGTATTCCCCTTCTCGCTATCTCTCCCAGACAGGCATTTATAGCATATATTTCGACCTGAAAGACAGAGGTATGCCTCCCCAAGGAAAAAACTAATTTTACCCTTGGTTTTGAGCTGAAAGTAAAGATATAACGAAATTTTGATTAGAGTCGTGGAAATTGTTTTGTACGAATTTGTTTTAGACGAGACGTATGATTTCATATGAGTACAACTGAAACAGAATATTATTAAAGGTTTGTACACTGCGACGGGCAATTTGGAGTTACAGATTACCGTCGTAATTATATAGAAATTTCAGGGTTTTGATAAATTAAGTAAGCCGGATTTCAAGGGGGAAAGAGAAATAAAGCGACCATAAGTGTTATGATAGGCTAAGTAATGGGGTCTAAAATTAAGGAAACTAAGCCATTAGCAGGTAGAGTGGGATTTTTATGTTTTTGAGGTACACTTTATAGACATTGAAAAAGGGAGAAAGTTTCAAAACCCATGTAAAAACACCGACATTCGAGAGGACGCAGATTTTAAAAAGAAGAGGAAAATTCCCAGTAACAAAAGTCATAAAAACACAAGATGAAAGAGTTAAACGAATAATAAGCAAACCGGCAAGAACATCGATCGGTTAAGGTCAAGAAATGTCTCTCGTGAGAAAAATAAATAAGAACGACGCGCACATCAGCGGATAAAAATTACGTCATTTTAAAGTCTAGCGATTTTTCAAAAACAGGGAGCGAGGTTAAGACGCTTCGCTCGGCCAGGAAAAATCGAATAGGAAGGGGCAGCGTTACTCTGGACTTCAAAGGAAGAAGACGTGCGTTCGGGTTACTTCGTTTTACAAGTCTTTGTGTAAGTTTGTAACTAGATAAATAGAACGTAAACATGCAGGGCTAAAGGCTCGATAGGAAGACGCTGAAAATGTAGTTTCGAGTGTTTTTGGAACCATTTTGGAGGAGGAAACTCATCCAAAAGAGGTTTCCAACCTTAACATCGGAGTAGCAGCGTCCTCAAGAAGTTTGTGTGTTTAGAGTGAACAATGTAAGAGAATATTAGAGTCAGTAAAGTATTAAATAACGAACAAAATTTCAACATTTATAAAAATGTGAACAGTGCAAAATTTATTTCCTATTAAATTTCAATTTTAAATAAAAACTGTATACATAAACAGTGAAATATAAATAATAAATCGAACAATGGAAGTTTAAAGACGGAAAGTGAGAGAGCAAAATTTTAAAGTTTTTAAATTCAAAGGATTTAGAATTCTACTAGACAACGCAAAAATGACATGCAGATGAAGGGGAAGGCTAATGTTTCGGACCATGGACGCCATCGAGAAAGAAGTAATTGGGTAAGATCTTCACGGCTTGGGTGACCTTTCCATTGTGGGACGAGGCTATTTCGCAATCAAGATGGCAAACAATGGATAGTGGGAGAAGATCAAGGCAATCTACCTAGGCCGAGAAGAGATTCTAAGTGTAATGGTCAGATCTTAGCTTCTCTCTTTTTCAATTAAATTCAATTTGTGTATTGAAAATTTTTTGAGGAAAATTGAGATTTCATAAATTTTAATTTAAATAAATTTTTTTTTTTAAAGATATAAAGATATGAAGGAATGGCTTTGTTTATTACTCGTAACCTCATGCGCCCTCATAAACTAGTGGGGGTATATCCCGCCACAATATGGAGGACTCCACCCAACAAGTTTTATAATTATGAAATAAAATGAAATTTTTGGTAACTCGGAGATTTTAGTAAAGAAAGCTATAAATTGTTTTGAAAAGAAAGTAATTAAATTAATGTTAAGAAATAAAGGCCTTTTAAATATAAAAAATTAGGGATAAATAAATGAAATGTAAACATGAGTTAAGAAAATGGGTTATGAACTTTGTGCAAGAAGATTCAAGTAATATGGATTATTCGAAAGTAAATGTTTCTTTTTATAGTAGTTTAGACTAACGTTAAAGAGTTAAAATTAATTAATAAGAATTAATTAAAATTTAATAATGAGATTTAATTAAAATTTAAAGGGGTTAAATAGTTTACAAAGTTATTTGAAAAATAAAATAAAGGGTTGTGAAATAGAAAAAAGGGAACAAAATTATAATTTGAAAAAATTTCTTTGATTAAAAGTAAAAGTGAATTATGTTGAAAGTAAAGTAAACAAAAGATAATAGAGAGTAAATATTTTAGCAAACGTCATGTGTGTCTAGTAAATCAAATTTTAGATTAAGAATTACAGATTTAGAGGTGTTGTGTTTAATTAGTTATAGAAGTAGAAAAATTTGCTTGTTGATAAATCTGTTTTTTAAAGGATCAGTTGTTTATTTAAAAGGGTTACAATTATTTGTTGATACCGTTATGTATTAAAAGATCAATGGTTTAATTTTATGTAAAGGAGATTACAATCAAATGTTCAAAATTTACAAAATCACATAAAGGGTTTGTTTATTTCAAAGGATTTGAAAAAGAATTTAAGAAGATAAATACAGTTTTATTTATAAAATGAAGCAAATTTGGTTTTAAAAATTAAAGGGTAAGATAGAAGAAACTCAATAACAATTTTCATTAAATATAACTAAAAATTATTTTTCTTATAACTTTTGATTTTATTATATATTCAGAAAGAAGTTTAATTAAGTTTTTATAGTAAAGTTGTAAAAGAAAGGGTTAACTGGGATAAACAATTACCACTGACATTGAAATGTTAATATTTTAAATAGAAAAGAAGAGATAAAGTAATTTTAAATATAAATGAATTGTTAAAATTTTAAAGAAATAATGAAAATAAGAAACTTACAAACTGCTGTATTTTCATAATTAAGAATAAAATAAGAACATATTTTTACTAACTTGCAGACAAAACAGTAGTGTATTTATTAAAACTGATTTCTTACACTCCTAAAACTAAAAGGGTCATTTCGCCATATAGATGCCTTCAAATGAACTCATTCCCCGGGAAATACATACCCAAAGGGTTAAGTCTCAGCAAGTTAAGTTTTTTGAAATTAAAGTCCAGTGACTGGTTCTCTGGCAGATTTTGGTGGGCCACTGCACAGTGTCCTAGTTAGGGCTAGGAAGGGTCCGTTTCAAAATTTTTACCTTGAGAAGGAAGTGGTAGGAGGCGGCGGCGTACGGATGTATGTCTGTAGAAAATTCATTACCTTTTTAATTTTTATGAAACAAAAATTAGTATTTAAATAAAACAAGCGTTTTTATGACATTGCTACATTACACGCTGTAATTAAATCCGAGGTAATGTTTAATCTTTGTTTTACAAACGAACAACTGTTTTTAACCTACTTCAGAAAAGAAGGAGATTTTGTATTCAATTTTTTTTAATATACGATCCACGATAATTTTTAAAGTATTGAAGCGAACAAAAAGATTCTGTTTGCAACTGAAAGAGAAATTCCTCCCGGCAATCCCACTATAGTTACATCCCAAGCCATCTGTTTTTTGTTACAATAATATAGTATTTTCACCTTAAGAACTTAGTTTTTATAAGGATTATGAAGTGAAACCATTTTTATTCATTTAATCACGTATTGTCATGAAACAAATGGTTTCTTTCGTAAAGAGACTCTATGGTTCGCTATTATAATCATGAGAAATCAAGTAACCAAAAAGTGGGTTGTTACAGACTTATTTATGTATGGCTTTTTGGTTGATTGGTTTGTGTAGAATTGATGGATTAGCAATATACTAGGCATGATTACGGTGCCGACTTCAAAGTTTTGTGGGAATAAGTTTATAATGAATTATTTGTTTGTTATTGGAAAATTATTTTTGATTTTTTAAAAAGTAAAAATTAAATGTGGGTTATATTTTTGAAGTCAGTTCTTTTTTTTATGTGTATTTATTATAAACTATGAAAATTTAACTAAACAAAGGTAAGTATAAACTACAATTCGGGTTTACCTCGCCTAGAATGATAAAAACATCACCTGTTGTGTTTTCAACCCTTCCCATTCCAAACCTTTTCTCCCTATATACATGTAGACAGATTGCAAAGAAGAAGAAGATCAAAGGGATATTTTAAAACTCAATACATTTCTAAATGTATAAAGATTGAATCTGACGTCACAGATTCCCGTGCTGTATATATTACAATAGTAGACACTGCGCAGAGAGAAGGAGTTTCCCGTAGGGAAGATTTTATAACATAATTTTGCTAAATGAAAGGCGATTTGAATATTCTAGGAAATTTTAAAAACATTCTCAAACTTCTTCATTTTAGCTCGTTAGTTTCTATAGAAATCCTAAATATGATGTTATCAATACAAAACCTGAACTGCTAAACTGTAAACAAAATACAAAATTGTTCATATCGCTGCAAGTTCAAAGTCAAGGGGTTTGATACATTGTCTGACAATATACCTATCAAAAAATATTACATTTTTATTAAGGAAAAAAGCACATATTTACACAACCTTCACATTTTATTCAAGTGAATACTTCTGAACAGATAAATAGTCCGGTATAAAGTTTCAAATTTCCATGCACTAACATACTGTATAGCACATGATTTTATGAAAAAAACTGTTTTTTTTTTCACAGGCTATATCGTAGAAAAACTGTTTTAGCGTGTAGGATATGTTACTTTATTTATTTTACATTATTAAGTTCAAATTATATTATTCAAAATGATTTAAGATTATAACGTCTCAATCTTAAATTCATAACGTGACTGACGAAATGAGAGTTCAACAATCTTCGTGGCACTGATTACTAAGCTTAAAAACATAATTACAACACCAGGACTAAAAGCCAAGTTCTAAAACCCAGAAACAAAATGAGTTTACATTATATATATATTAAATATGGTGATATGTTTTCTTGTAATATAGTTAATAAATTAAAAATATTTCAAAAACAAGAATACTTTTAATGAATATATTTATTCAAAGCTTTTCGCCGATAAAATAGTACCATCATCTTCTGGAAAATAATTATCTCTCAGATAAAAGCTTTGAATAAATATATTCATTAAAAGTATTCTTGTTTTTGAAATATTTTTAATTTATTATATATATATATATATATATATATATATATATATATATATATTAGGTTTTCTTATATAATAATCAAAACAACTGAGGATTTTCATATACAAGAATTAGTTATTAATGTTTTTATTAATAGAAACGTTTTGTTGCAAAACAGTACCAACATCATCATGAATGAATAATGTAGTAATGTAAGTTGTACCACATATGTTAAATTTGAATCAACATATGTTGTACGACTTAGATTATTGCATTATTCATTCATGATGATGTTGGTACCGTATATATAAAGTAAACTCGCTTGTAAATTTTATATATATATATATATATATATATATATATATATATATATATATATATATAGAGAGAGAGAGAGAGAGAGAGAGAGAGAGAGAGAAGGGAGAAAGAGAGAGAGAAAGACAGATACAGTAAGAGGGTAGGTATATTAATATAGGCGTTGTAAAATGTTATTATTATAGTATTTATTTTATAGAGTATTAGTAAAACATGAACTACAAACAACCTTTGGGTAATTTTATGAAAATAGCACATCCGTATAATATGCTGGTCTTGCGCCTTCTGTTGTTTCTGACGTCAGGATACTTCCCGCATACAAGTTCTACTGTTGCATTCGACTCTACTTGAACAATCTGCTTCCATTTAATCTCTATTATTATACTTTATATATTTACAAGAAAAACGAATGCTATTTTGAAAGTAATTTACAAATTATGGTTCATATTTTATGAGGACTTGAAATGAAATGAATTCGCGGCAAAATCATACCATGGGGTATACTTTACCTAATCGTTAATACATTCGTTTCGCAAACATCAGTCATCAATGTACACTCAGCCTTTGTAAAAATATTAAATCCGGGGCCGCTCTTTCAGCGTATTGAGTTCGCTATTATACAGCGTTGCTTTGATCTTCAGCCTATCTGGAATCTGTTTCTCATCATGAGAGTGCAACGAAGGGGGTGAAACTTCATGGTTGACAATAGCGGCTTTCGTTTGGATTTGGTTCGAGCGCCGTGTGTAAAGTTTTACAGTTGAGATTGTGGAGGGGGTTGTTTTAATGGTTGAGACGACTCAAGCACTGACTGGACACTTCTGTGACAAAGATATGTCTGCGTGACTACTACAATAGGAAACACGCAGAACCTAGGCATTGTTACAAAAATAAGCCACTCATGTGCTCAAATTTTATGAGATGTATATTGTCGTGTAAATAAAACAAAAATAATTATACCTTTTGTAATATGTTTAAATTAGATGTATTTCTTTATTAGAGCGATAGTTAGCATTGGCCTTTCCAAATGTGTCACAAGGATTGAAGTAGGATCAGCTGTAAGAATCCAAACTATCTTTCTGTCTAAGCGCGTACTTACTACAACGTCCTCTCTCTCTCTCTCTCTCTCTCTCTCTATCTATCTATCTATCTATCTATCTATCTCTCTTTCTCTATTTCTCGCCATCTCTATGCTTATCTTTCTTGACTCTATAACAAATTATAATCTAAAGTGCGAAGTGATTTTGCAGTGTCCATAATCCCGTACATGTTGGAATTCATCTCTCGGCCAATTTTTGCTTGGAAGTGATTGCTCTCTACCTTCACTTCTCGTCCATTCTTCACCTCAAAGCTGTTGAAGGTATTGTGAAATCTATATCTGCTTTGGGTAAGTTTTGAAATGGGCCTGTTAATAATTCATCCCACGGCCATTTTGATAAACAGGTAGCCCTCAAAACATCACACTAAAAACAGAGGACACCAATTAAATGTAGCGCATCCATATAATAAAACATATACCTACCCTCACATTTGTGAATGTGTAATTTATGTGTGTTATAGTGTAAATCTGTTAAAATGGATTTCTTTAACAAGTCATCATCAGGAGCGTTTCTTTTAAATCCTTCCAAAAAGGATTAAGAGGTTACTGATAAAGTTCTTTTATATTTCGAGAAATGTACTCACAATTACTTAAACATCATAACAACGATTGCTCTTTGAACGTCATCTTCCTCTCGTATCATCTATCTCCCCTTTCCACTCCTTCTTTTACATCTCATCTATCCTCTCTCTGCTCTTTTTTCTCTCCACCCTTTTTCTGCCCATTGTAACCTATTTGTATTTAGGTCTATGCTTAGAAGCGATGCAGCTGTCTACCTTGTTTACAGTGGACATTCTGGTGAACGGTTTTCCATTAAGAATAGAAGACTGCAACGCTAAACCTGACAGGATACGTTACCGATCGATACACAGTCATCAATCTGTGCGATGGAAAGCTTTTACATTGAGTGACCTGAATGCCGACTTGTCCTGACGGGCGCTTAATTTAAGTCGTCAAACAGCGACATATCTTTAGACACACAGGCCGATATTATTTAAATATGTGAAATTTGTTTCGTTTTATTTCTCACTTTTCACTATTAGTTTACACTCATCTTATATATATCTTGTTTAAATTTTCAAACGTTATTAAAATACAATGCACCAAAATAAAATGTATTTCACATCTTATTTCACAAATAATTCCGTATTTTCTCCTATTCTCGTATCAATGGCATATCTCCTACGTATAACGTATCAATGGCCATTTAAACGCTTCTATCTTCGGTATACAGCCACCTGCAAACCTCCTAGATCGCGTCTGCCTTTCGTGAACCTATATGGCCTCTATATATCTCCACCTCGATCCTCCTAGTAGGCATTCTTCCTGGAACAATAGCACCTCAAACAGCAAGGAACCTTTTCCAGTTCTCTAATTCTAATCCTTCCATCTTTATCGTAAGTCCCTCAGATCATACTCACATACCTGTAAACCACCCCTTCCTTTCTGAGGTCCTTGACATTACTTTAACCAACAACTTCCTTTCTCCTGTCACTGTTTCCTCTATTAACACTCTCTCTTCCGACCACAACCCTATACTCATTTCCATTTCATAGTATGCTATCCTCTCTCCTCCTACCCCTCTGAGGCGTTTAAACTAGAGAGACTTCCACAAACATGCCAACACGGCTAATCCCCCGGCTCTCCCACCGATCTCTTCTATCAACGATCTCAAAAATCTCTGCTTTTTGATCCAACTCGTCCTTTCACCTGTCATCCCCAAAACTCTTCCCCCGCCCATTCTTCCATGATGGAAGGTTGAAGAATATCTATGTTTCGTCCTTCCCAGAGCATTAGCAGTATCAGGTTCCCTTCCCTCTTATGGTCATTTTTACTTTTTACTTTTGTCCTATTGTGTTTGTATGTCAAATAGATTTTCATGTGTCTAATTGTCTGTGTCTTTCAATCTCACACTTTTTCATGACTATATGTCTGCAAGCCAAGAGTGAAAGAATTGACTGACTTTAATGAACGGAAAAGAGTGTAATCCACCACGAGAGGCTGATGTTAAAGCCAGGGCAGTTGTGAAGCACTTACGCCATTTTTAAAGAAAAGTAACTAATCCCGAATCGCCTCCAACACGACCAATGTGTTGGCAACCGCACAAGAAAACCTTATAAAGTAAAAGGTCTTCCTCTGCGGAACATTCGTCTTGCCAAGCCCGATTTTGCGAGAAACACGCGATCATTCTTTCTATTTGCGGGCATTAAATTAATGTATTACTAAGGGCATCAATATAAATCATGCAATTGTATTTAGTAAGACATTGTTTGTAGCGTTTCAACGAACACGTGCGCTATACCGATTTACATTCTTGGGCAACAGGCAAGACCGGTGGTAGGGGGGTGACAACAAATGAATCAGGCTCGTTTGGAAAAACTGTTAACTGTTAAAAGAAATAATAGATCTTTAAAATACTTGAATATTTATTAGCTTACTAAAATTACCTATTCAATCTTTCCTTATAAACATATTTTGTGTGTTTTACGTCTATCAATGACGTTTACCTGTGTAGAAGGGATACCAAAAACTGAATGCTCTGGATAGTGGGTAAGGGTTAAATTGATTGGGTAACATTTAGAACAATAATAAGTGATCAACGAAAGCCACAGTTGGGTAATAACAATTCTATCCTGGCGTGCAAAAATTACCTGATGATTGAAAAAATCGTCCAAAAAAAAACAGTAAAAGTTCGTGGTATGAATTTATTTGGTTAAACTTTATTTAATGTCTGTTAATAACTGTTAAACATTTTATTTGAATGATAAATAAATACAATCTTAAAAGTATGATGGAACCAATAAATATGAATTTAAACGTTTTATTTTAGAAAGTATCTTACAGTGTTTGCAAATATATATTAAACATAAATTAAATATTTTTTTCCGTAACCATCTAGTAACAATTTAGTATGGAAATAAGTTTAAAACAATTATATAAAATTAATGAATAAGGCTTGTTTAAAAAAAAGGACCATTTTATTATAAAAAAATATATCGTTAATTTGTTATTTGATATGATAAAAAGTGAAGTCAAGTTTTTTTATAAAAGATTTATTAATAATATAAAAAAATAGTTCTTCATTAAACACAATATTTAAGTTTCAGTCAGAAAACAAAAAAAGTTTTCATTATTTTTCAATAGGATTAACACTTTAAATTGAAAAAAAATTGTTAAGAAGAAAAGAAGTAAATTAGGAAGATACTTATGTTATACATTAATAAAGTGAAAAGTATATTCACACTGTTTAGATTTTAATGCCAGTTATTTGAAGGCACAACTCATTTCATTACATTATTCTTACGACAAATCACTACGAAAGCAATAACACTTGGCGCTACCAATGGGCGCTTCATAGTATGAAGAACCTTCTGAGCATGCGCCTGAAAACCTAATCAGACACTGGATTAGCTATCAGCTGTAACAGGTTTAGTCTAAAACAGTTGTCAATATAAAATTATTTCACTCTGCCTTCAACCTAAGCTTTTACAGCAAGTTGTATGTAATGAATTTATTTCTTGATATTTAGTGAATTAATGAGGTTTTCACCTGAGGATTATTGACTATCTTGATTATGGTAAATGAACTGAACCAGGTGTTCAATGTATTTATTTTGGCCCATCTCATTCGAGTTATATTAAGTAATATATCAATATAGATAGTGCTTCCAAGAAACCGCTTTCATGCATTAGTATCCGCTTTCATGCATTAGTATCCGCTTTCATGCATTAGTATCAGCTTTCATGCATTAGTATCCGCTTTCATGCATTAGTATCCGCTTTCATGCATTAGTATCCGCTTTCATGCATTAGTATCCGCTTTCATGCATTAGTAACAGCTTTCATGCATTAGTATCCGCTTTCATGCATTAGTATCCGCTTTCATGCATTAGTATCCGCTCTCATGCATTAGTAACAGCTTTCATGCATTAGTACCCGCTTTCATGCATTAGTATCCGCTTTCATGCATTAGTATCCGCTTTCATGCATTAGTATCAGCTTTCATGCATTAGTATCCGCTTTCATGCATTAGTATCCGCTTTCATGCATTAGTATCAGCTTTTATGCATTAGTATCCGTAGAAGCGCGTTCTAAGCAGCTTTATCAAGCCAGAAATAGAAAAAACTATTCTTTTTACAATTACTTGTTTGTATGTTATTTTTATTGCGTCGTAGAATACTTCATTAAATATATGCTGTCTTGTTTATTTTGCTTATACTTATATTATAATTTTTTTTTAATATAAACAAATTTTTCCTCTCAAACCTTTTCTTAAAATTTAAAATAGCGTTTTATTGTCTCCAAATCTGACGGATTTGGATTTAACTTAGTTGAGACCACTGAAACGTTTACTCTTTCATTTGTAAGAAAATTCACTTTGATCGGTTAAATACTGCCAAAGTTATCATGGAACAAACGGAAACAAACTTACGGATCGAATACAGAACCTCCTCCATTATTGAAGTCGGTTAAAAAACTGGTTGACAAAAATTTATTATCATCTAGTGCACAAAAACATAAGTAGATGAATATGAAATATTTTATCAATGAAAGAACAAGGCATAAATAGACCTATAGTGATATTGCGAACTAATGGCAGGGAAAAAATGAACAGTGTCAATTTAAATGGTGGGATGAAGTTAATTTTAAGGACCTTATTTTGAGTACTAACTAATGATGGTCAGAGTTATTTTTGAAAGAACTAAGAGTTTAAGTTTTATTAATAACTTTATTACGACTGCTCCGCCTGTTGAAGTCCCTCTATTCCATACACTCAGCGTCTCTACAGAAGATGCTCTGTTTGCAATGTTTGGCTTAAAACAAAGTCGCCATAAAGGAACTCAATTAAATTTAAAATATTACATTCAGGTTTTATTACAGAAATAAACATTTGCACTTAAACTTAAACGGGAATTATAACGTTGGAGGTCTGAATCCCGCTCCCCTAAATACTTGTATTGCACATTATTACATTTATCTATCTTGCGCATAACTCACAAACAGGTCAGGGGCACAACCTTACGTGACGTCAATTTTTTAATTCGCTGCACTCGTGGTTATTAACTTTATAACTAACGCACTTGTGGCTTCTGTTTCGAATTGGAAGCGAAATTAGGTAATTGGATAGTTATGAAAATACATTTTATCTCAAAATGCTATGATTTGAATATTATTAGGTTTTCATTTATCCTCCAAAAACATTGCTCTTCATTATGTACTACCGAAATTGAGCTACTTATAATTAACAAAACAGATAATTTCCATCGAACCTTAAAAATGTTTTTAAGGGCAGATTAATTTTTTTTTTATTAGTTTTTTTTTATAAAACAGTAAATCCCATGTAACTCGGATCGATATTATCGCAGCACATGCCTTGCATTATGTCAATGCTTTCTTTTCTGCTAGTACGCAGCACAGGTCTTCAGGTGTAGCCTGACCGTAGAAATCCACATGACGGAAGGGAAATAGTGGAAACTGAAACGCGAAAGTGGAAGCGGTGCAGAGTTTTACTATACCTAGTGACTCTTAAAGTTGTGGAGGGTAAAAGATTTTTAAGGAGACGCTGAAGTAATTGGATAAGTTCACTGAAACTGCTTACACAGTTGTTTGTCCTCATTTAGCTCTATTAGGTTACGTAGACGTTTCATTCCGTAACTCAAATACTAGTGTGCTAGTGTACTAATGTTAACCGTTTCTACAGAGCAAGATTATGTTTATACATTTAACTTCTTTATGCTACGGTTGCCTGTCAGCACGTTTTTCCAAGCAACGGTGACAGTCAGATATTTTACTGTTATTATTTTTTTAATCCTAATGGTTGCGTGATCAAGGATGTAAAACCGGTAGTTCTGACTTATGTTCTCGATAGCGTCAAGGAACTTCTCTTGGAGTGTTCAGCCTTCAGGACAACTCTGTAGAAAACAATATCTAAGCGCAAACTTAGAGTTGTATTGGGACGATTGATTCAGTGTAAGACCAAGTAAGACGCCACCTTTTCTGATACATACATCCCTCATATGTCACGATACAAAATGGACTAAGCCTGTTTAACATAAATATTAATACTATTTTCAAATTGGATTGATAGATGCGAAAACATTTCCTATCAGTTTGAGTCTGACAAAGGTTCTAATATATAATAAAATTTGTAGCACAATAAAAAAGATCTTCTCTCAATTTATCACTTTAAAACCTATTGTTCACTCTGTTCGAAATAATTTCAGATCTTATTTTACTATTTAAAAAAACTTTGTAACGAATTACTTTTTAAAGTAATATTTCATTACGGTTTTAAATTTTCCAGCGAAAATAATAAGTTTATATTAACAAATAAAAACAACTAAAAGAAATAATAAAACAATTCAAAATAACCTCTAAAGCTACTCCATGACGTCACTATAACAGCTCATATTACGTCTTAGTATTATGCAAGTTTTAATACCACTTTGCTCACACATACTTTAAGTGCTTCAGACTAAATTATAATATACGCTCACACTTCATCACAGGTTCAATGGGAGGTAAGGGTTATTTAAGGGCATTCCCAATGTTAAATTGCAGAAGGGGGAATAAAATAAACGTTTTATTAGTAGTAGCACGCCCATTGTGGTCTGTCTGCTTGTCCACGTGTTAATTTTATTTATTTGAAGTAGTTTTGTCTCAGTTGGGAATTTTTTTATCTTAAAGTAGAAAAGGAAACTTAAAACAATAAAGTTTAGGAAGAATACATCAAACTGAAATTGTACTAAATGTCTAAATATTGCTAAACTATTTGCCGTTTTACTTATATTTTTACGAATATTTAAGATATTTTACAACATTTTAGAAAATTCGTTTTCTTGAACGTTTTGTCTGGTGTTCTTTTACATATTTCCAATACGTTATCACAGGTTCTATGGTATGCGCGGTTGCCAAATTGTCTAAGAATTATAAAATTATGTCGTGTTTTCCTTATAAAATTCCGTTTGGTTTTAGTTGTTCTTTTATTATTTCTATTATGCTCTATTATTAATATAGCATAGCTAATTCATGCTAACCCACCCTAACCTACGTTAAATTGTGTTCGGATAGCTACCTCACACTACCCTATGTCAAAATGTGTTAGGATAGCTAACCCGTAATGTCCCACACAAATTATTTTTAATTGAGATAGAATAACTACACTAATTCATGTTTAACTGTATTACGATAGCCAACCAGAATTAACCAACAATAAACAATAGCTGATTGTGTTAGGAGAGCTAACTATTGCTATCTCACACTAACCCATGTTTAACTAGGTTATGATAGCTAACCCATGCTAACCACACTAACCCATGTTAAATTGTGTTAGGAAAGCTAACCTACACCAATCCACTTTTAATTGTGTAAGGATAGCTAACCATGCTAACTCATAGTAATATATATATATATATATATATATATATATATATATATATATATATGTCACTTTCACAAGAATCTTACTTGGTATTTATGCGAGTTTACTTTCAAAGATTGGTCGTATCTCCATCATCAGGCTTCACTGACAGATGGTTGTAGTCTGCGGCTGTGTGTCATTCCCGTCGTCACAAGGTGCAACACCGTTCCTTACTTTACGGACACCGACCCAGATGCCATGACTCGGATAGTGTGACACGTATACATTGATTAATAAGACAATGCTCGTTTTAAACGTCCTGGTAAGTCTGAGAGGGTTGTTTTTAAAATGGCGGATGTTTCGTTACCGAATTGCTTTCACAGAGATATAAACTAAAACGTCACGTGACCCAGCCAGTGTACTGACTCCACCGTTCTTTCACAGAAACTATTTAGTAAATACACAAAGCTGCCTCCTATAACATTGTAGCCAAACCTTATTTTATCAGGATTTCTATCTGACAAACTGATTCCTGCATTTAGAATTATTGCTTGTTTCGCAACAACATCCCTTGTTTCATACGGCGCCGTCTACCCTCCACCCCTCTGCAAAGGAATACATCATATTCAGATGCACCGTGCGTCGTGTCTTGGCTGTGTTGTTTGCATTTAATTTGTTCATGTTTTGTTTGTTGTGGAACTATGTTATTGTTTAAATTGCTTTTGTCGTTTGGCTTTTCTTTTAAAAGCAAAATGAAACAAAAGTATATGAGTTATAACGGAGAACGAAAAATGTTGAATATTTTATGCATGGTTTTAAATTCCATCACAAGTGACACAATATTTTGTTCAATATTTGATACGTCACTTTTCTTCTTTATTTTGTCCTTTTTGGCATTTTAATATTTTTGTCTTTTTAGTCTCTACGCAATTCCTTTAGCATTCTTTATTTCAGTTTTTTTCTAAATTATTCATTCAGGCTTTGCATTTCTCGTCCTTATTTTATTTACTTGCAGGTTTTTCTCCTTCGTCATACAATTTATATCCAAATACGACCCTCAAATTTAGAATCTTTCACACTAGTTACCACTAGTGACTTTATCATGCGTTTTCTCTTGAGTTAGGTTTTCCTTCTTTCACCCTAATTCGCTTTACTTCTCTTGTCACTAACTCGCATTAGTGGCACGTCTCTCTTTTTAAATATATCGCCGTTCTAACTTCATAGGTAACTTTTATCACTGATTTCTTTTAAAAGCTCTTCCTCTACATATCAAAGTAAGCCCTCTAAGACACTTCTGTCAGTTGCTAGACGTGAGGGGGATTTATCTGGAACGCAGTCACTAAACCTCAGGGACAATAACGCCTGGTTGTTAAAAGATATTTACGCTAGTTGGGTTATAAATACACAAGCTATTATCGCAAACGTTAGGTAACCATATCGGAAATTGTATTACAGAAAGCGCTGCGAACCTGTTTATTCGACAGTCGTACAAACAAGTGAAACTACATTGTTGTATTTATTGGTTTATAGTGTTATTAGCGTATGTTTGTTTAACTGCTGCAGCTCATTCAATTATTTCTATTAGTTTACATTCTCCTTATACATATATATATATATATATATATATATATATATTTACCCTGTAGTGGATGGTACTAATTGTTAAAATACACTTTTCCAAATGTTAATTCGATTTAAAATATAATGAAATAGTTTTAGTTTTATATGACAGAAAACGTTTCTCAAAAGCAGGAAGGTATACGATACAGTTTCGTCCCATTTGTCTTAATGTAAGTGACAACATATGATATAAAACCGATCGTTTTATGTTATCGGTTATATGGTTTCAACGCATACATATAGCGTTGAATATAGTAAATTCTCCTTGAGTATTTTTTTTAATAAGGATTATGAACTAAATGGTACTATGTGTATTCATTTAATCACGTTTCGTCATGAAGAAAATGGTTTCTTTCGTGAGGAGACACTATGTTTTACTGTAATTAATGATGTGAAATCAAGTAATGAAAAAGTAGGTCGTTACAGACATATCTTGATATAGACTTTTGGTTGATTGTTATTGTATATATATTTTATTGATTAGCATATACAAGCGATGATTGTGGCGTCGACTTTAGGTTTGTGGGTAATCAGCTGATATGAATTATGCTTTGGTTGTTGGAAAATTATTTTTTACTTTTAAAAAGTAAACATTACATGCGGGTTAATTGTCATGAGGTAGGCTCTGTTATTCTTCTTTTTAATGTGTATTTATTATATAACTATATTAAAGTAACTAAACAAAGGTTCTAAGTATAAACTACTGTAGGGGTATACCTCGCCTAAAACAATAAAAACGTCACCTATTGTCTTCATCTCTTGCCATTCCAACTCTTTGCTCCCTTTATACATATAACCAGATGGCAAACAAGTGGAAGTTCAAAGGGATATTTTAAAACTCAATACATTTCTAAATGTAATGTTGAATCTAAGACACAGATTCCAGTGCTGTATATATTACAATAGTAGGCACAGCGCATAGAGATGGAGTTTCCGGTAGGGGGATTTCATCACAGGAATTTGACATATAAACGACGTTTTGAATATTTTCGGAAATGTTTATAGCAATCTCGAAATTCTTCATTTTAGTTCGTAAAGTTCCTTTTGGAACCAAAAATATGATCATGGCGTCGCAAAAACGGCTGCTACACTGTAAGCAACACATAAAACTGTTCCTATTACTCCATATTCGAAGTTAAGGCGTGTTATGCATTGAAGGAAAATATACCGTATCAAAAAATCTTTAGTTTTACTGAGGAAAAGAGCACATTTTATACACACGTTTTAAATCTTTATTTGTATATATATATATATATATATATATATATATATATATATATATATATATATATATATATATGTATGTATTTATATATGTATATATTATAACATAACGTTTGAAGCTAAAGAATAAATTCATCTTATATATAAAAAAAAAAAAAAATAGTCGGAAGAAATAATAAGCCAGATTGACCAGAATAGTTCCTAAACAGACATTGTTTTATTTCGAGTGTAGTCATAAATTGGCTGGGGAATTTTTAACAAGAGAAGGGTCCAAGTATTTTAAGATATTACTTTCCAAAATATCTGGCTTGTAACAATGTACCATTAAGGGCAAGCTCTTTATAGATGGTTATGAGAATAACCAAAATAACTGAAAATACGTGAAGGGGGGGAGATGACGCGAGGTTGAGAAAGGAAGTGATCGAGGCGTCTTGGAATAACTTCAGAAGAAGGGAGATATATTGGGGAGGACCAAGTGTCAGTTAAAATTAGGGATAAATTTGGTTAATAGAACTAAGGGAAATGTAATTTTTTGTATTTGTATAATTTAAAAAAGTAAATTATTGTATAAAGAATTAGGAAAAATAAGTGAGTTATGTGGAAGTGGCAGCGAGTGTAATATAAACGGGCAAGATCCAAGGTAATCGACAAACAATAAGAGCTTTCTTTTTCTCTTTTCATTAAAAGTAGCCAACAGAGCTTTATAAACAGTAATTTAAGAACAATTTTAAATACTTTAGTATAAAATGATAATCTAGTTTTTTCACCACGTTCTAACTTATAAAAATATCCATAAAAACACCCAAGAGAATGAGAAATTACCACTGGCATTTTTAAACTTTATTGTAATAACCTAAAGCCTCAAGAGTCCTCCTTAGCTTTTTTGTAATTGTAATATTAATTAAGGACTCAATCTTGTTACTAAGTAGTATTAAGTTAAATGGGTATAATGTGTATTAATTAAGTGTCAAGAATAAATGCAAGTTATGTTAAAGTTTATATTGGTGTTAATTAATTAGAAACCTGAATATATATATTATGTATGTATGTATATATATACACACACACACACACACACATATATATATATATATATATATAAATATATATATATATATATATATATATATATATATATATATATATACATATATATACATATATATATATATATATATATATATATATATATATATATATATATATATATAATATATTTCTTGTATAATAAGCGAAACAACTGGGGATATTCAAAGACAAGAATTATTTAATAATATTTTTATTATTAAAAACTTTTTGTAGGCAAAACAACATCATCATGATTGAAAATTGCAATAATGTAAGTTGTACAAGATATGTTAAATTGCAATCTAAATATGTTGTATAACTTACATTGTTGCAATATTTGTTCATGATGTTTTTGGTACCGTTTGCAAACGAAAGTTTGAATAATAAAAAAATAATAAATAATACTTGTGGTTTAATATCCTTAGTTGTTTCGATTATTAGACAAAAGAAATATTATATATATTTTCCACCCGTGAAAGATTACGTATCAGCATATAGCCTATATATAATTGCTGATACTTATTCTTTCACGGATGAAAATATATGATGAATAGTCATCTGGTGTACATCCGTTCATTCTGCAGCGAATAAATGATAATATTTTTACAAAGGTAGAGCATACGATTGACGCCTGATGTTTGCGAAACGAATGTATTTACGATTAGGTGATATGGGACGTGATTTTGCCTGGGATTCATTTCAAGGGCTCATAAAACATGTCCCCTGACTTGTAAATTAATTTCAAAATACCATTCGTTTTTTTGTAAATGTATAAAGTGTATTAATGGCGAATAAATGGAAGCATATTGTTAAAGTAGACTCGAATGCAACAGTAGCTTCTTGTAAGTTTGCGGGATGTATCCTGACGTCAAAAACAACATATTATATATATGTTCCACCCGTGAAAGATTACGAATCAGCATATATATATATATATATATATATATATATATATATATATATATATATATGCTGATACGTATTCCTTCACGGATGGAAAAATATGAGGAATAGTCACCTGGAGTACATCCGTTCAGTCTGCAGTGCATAAATAATAATATTTTTACAAAGGTAGAGCATACGATTGACGACTGTTGTTTGCTAAACGAATGTATTTACGATTAGGTGGAATGGGACGTGATTTTACGTCGGATTCATTTCAAGGACTCATAAAACATGTAGGCCTACCCTAACTTGTACATTACTTTCAAAATACCACTCGGTTTTTTGTAAATGTATAAAGTGTAATAATGGCGAATAAAAGGAAATAGAGTGTTCAAGTAGAGTTGAATGCAACAGTAGCTTCTTGTAAGTTTGCGGGAAGTATTCTGACGTCAGAAACAACAGAAGGCGCAAGACCAGCATATTATACGGATGTGCCATTTTCATAAAATTACCCAAAAGTTATTTGTAGTTCATGTTGTACTAAGACTCAACTATAATAATAAGATTATAACTTGCTATAAATATTAACCTACTTTCTTTCTGTCTCTGTCTGTCTGTCTCTCTCTCTCTCTCTCTCTATGTATATATATATATATATATGTATATATATATATATATATATATATATATATATCTATATATATAAATATATGTATATATATATATATATATATATATATATATATGTGTGTGTGTGTGTATGTGATGAATAGTTATTATATGGACTACATCCGATCATTCTGCAGTGCAAAAAATCACAGTTCTGACGTATCGCTAGAATCTCATTTAGCATTGACGAATTGAACGCATAAATAGATGAAGAGCGAGTCAATCATCTAGACTAAAAGTGGTTTTCTTCATATATATATATGGAGAGAGAGATAAAGTGAAAGAAAGAGACACATACAGAAGGGAGTTATTGTATAGAAGGTGTATTGCTATTTTAATAGCTGTATCTTAGTAAATTATGAATTCCTACAAAGCACGCCCGTATAACAACGCGCCTTCTGTTGTTTCTGACGTCTGCATACTTCCCGCTAATTTATAACCAGCTACTGTTGCATCCAACTCTACTTTTCTTCATATATATACATATATAAGTGAAAGAAAGAGACACATACAGAACGGAGTTATTTTATAAGTGGTGTATTGCTATTTTAATAGCTGTATCTTAGCAAATCATAAATTCCTACAAAACATCCGTTAATATGCTGGTCATGCACCTTCTGTTGTTTCTGACGTCAGCATATTTCCCGCCATTTTACAAGCAGCTACTGTTGCATCCAACTCTACTTGAACACTCTACCTCCATTTAATCTCCATTATTATACTTTATATATTTACAAGAAAAAAGAATGGTATTTGAAAGTAATTTACAAATTAGGGTACATATTGTAAGAGGACGTGAAATGAATCCGAGGCGAAATCATACCCCATACCCTAACTAATCGTTAATTCATTCATTTCGCAAGCATCAGTCGTCAATGTACACTCTGCCTTCGTAAAAATATTAGTTCCGGGGCCGGTCTTTCACCGTATTGAGTTCGCTATTCGCAGCGTCACTTTGATCTTCCGCCTGTCTGGAATCTGTTTCTCATAATGAGACTGCAACGGAGGGGGTGAAACTTCATAATTGACAATAGATGATTTCGTTTGGATTTTGTTCGAGCGTCATGTGTAAAGTTTTACAGTTGAGATTGTTGAGGGGGTTGTTTTAATGGTTGAGACGACTAAAGCACTCACTGGACACTTCTGTGACAAAGATGTGTCTGCCTGACTACTACAATAGGAAACACGCAGAACCTAGGCATTGAAGTTCTCTTTTAAATATCTACCTTCATTACACCTGAAGCATCGTTACAAAATTAGACACTCATGAGCTCAAATTTTAATGTGATATATATTGTCGTGTAATTAAAAAATAAAAGTAATTTCTCCTTTTGTAATATGATTAAATTATATTTATTTCTTTATTAGCGCGATAGTTAGCATTGGCCTTTCCAAATATGTCACAAGGATTGAAGTATTCGTCAGCTGTAAGAATCGAAACTATCTTTCTGTTTAGCGCGTACTTACTATAACGTCCTCTCTCTCTCTCTCTCTCTCTCTCTCTCTCTCTCTCTCTCTCTCTCTCTCTCTCTATTTCTCGTCATCTCTGTTTATATCTCTTGACTATAACAAATTATAGTCAAATGTGCTAGATAATTTTGCAGTCTCACATTGACCTCAATAATCGTGTATCGTGTCTTGGAATCATCTATCAGCCAATGTTTGCTTGGAAGTGATTGCGCCCTATCTTCACTTCTCGTCCTTTCTCCACCTCAAAGTAGTTGAAGGTATTGTGAACTATATCTGCTTTGGAAAAGTTTTAAAATGGGCCTGATAATAACTCATCCCAAGGCCATTTTGATAAACTTGTGGCTCTCAAAACAACACACTATATACAGAAGAAACCAATTGAATGTAGCGCAATGATATAATAAAGCATATTCCTTCCCTTATATTTGTAAATGTGTAAATTGTTGTGTTTAAGTGGAAATCGATTAAAATGGATTTCTTTAACAAGTCACCATCAGGGGCGTTTCTTTTAAATGCTTCCAAAAGGAATTAAGAGGTTACTGATGAATTTCTTTTATATTTCGAGAAATGTACACATAATTAAAAACATCATAACAATGTTTGCTCTTTGAACTTCATTTTCCTCTCACATCATCTATCTCCCATTTCCACTCCTTCTCCTTTTACATCTCCTCTTTCCTCTCTCTCCTCTTTTTTCACTCCTCCCTTTCCTCTGCCTATTGTAACCTATTTGTACTTACGCCTATGCTTATAACCGATGCAGCTGTCTACCTTGTTTACAGTGGACATTCTGTTGAACGGGTTTCCATTAAGTATAGAAGACTACAACGCTAAACCTGACAGGATACGTTACCGATCGAGACACAGTCATCAATCTGTGCGATGGAAAGCTTTTACATTGAGTGACCTGAATGCCGACGCGTCCTGACGGGAGCTTAATTTACGTCGTCAAACCGCGACACACAGGTCGTATCTTTAGACACACAGACCGATATTATTTAAATATGTGAAATTTGTTTTATTTGTTTATTTTATTTTTCAATTTTCTGTATTTAGTTTACTCTCATCTTTTATATTTCTTGTTTAAATTTTCAAACGTTATTAAAATACAATGCACCAAAATAAAATGTATTTCACAGCCACGCTCACAGTTCTAATTTCGGTTTAATAAAGTTTTCTGAACCTTAAAACTAATTACCTTAATTAAGCAGCAACCCCTGTTCACCCTCTATCCCAACCCAAGCTTCTGTAAATGAAAACAAAAAAAAACACCCTTTACTTCGGATTTCTAGAGAAATTTAAATAATTAAAAGGTAAAATTGTTCCGTTACACTTTTCTCTTTTTATAAAAAAACGGAATAAATACACAAACCTCTAATACGCATTTGTTTGCTACGAGGCACAGCCATATAATGACGTTGCTACTTATACGTATGTAATGTAGTAAGGAGATAATTCTGTATGTTCTCTTATTCTCACGTGCTTGACTGACGTAACAGTAAATAATAAATAATGTCACATAACTTATGCGTTAAAATAGCTGTTCCACCACAACCTGTACCATAAGGTCAGCTGTTTTAGGAAATCGTGTATTATTACTTAAGTGAAATGGAACGACTTAACTATATTGCATGCCTTATACCTTTTGTGAAAAGTTTTGCACGCATGTAAAACTAAAATTTTTAAACGCTTCTCTCTTCTGTCCACCGCCGCCTGTAAACCTCCTAGATCCCGTCTGCCTTTCGCGAACCTACGCAGCCTATTTATACCTCCACCTCGGTCCTCCTAGCAGGGGATCTAAATTCCAAGCATCCTTCCTGGAACTATAGCACCTCAAACACCTTCGAAAGGAACCTTTTCCAGTTCTCTAATTCTAATCCCTCCATCTTTATCGTAGGTCCCTCGGATCATACTCACATACATGTAAACCGCCCCTACATTTCTGAGGTCCTTGACATCACTTTAACCAACAACTTCCTTTCTCCTGTCACTGTTTCTTCTATTAACACTCTCTCTTCCGACCACAACCCTATACTCATTTCCATTTCATAGGATGCTATCCTCTCTCCTCCTACCCCTCTGAGGCGTTTAAACTGGAGAGACTGCCACAAAGATAATCCCCCGGCTCTCCCACCGACCTCTTCTACCAACGATCTCAACAACCTTTTTGATCCAACTCGTCCTTTCACCTGTCATCTCTTCCCCGCTCTTTCTTCCTCCCGGAGATAATCACTTCTTGATCACATCCTGGTCGAAATTACAAAGAAACGCCACCTAAAGCAATCGTGTCAGGTCACGCTATCTCCCATGGTCAATAGGCAACTTTACTAGCAGTTGCGTCTTTTCATAGCGCTGCTAGAATGTCTTTACGCCAACTAATGGCAAGCCTATTCGGACTCTTTGGATGGATCAGTGTGGAAGATATTCGTCCGTCCCTTCGGGAACAGATATCCATCAATCCACTCCGTGATGAGAGTGGTATGGTCCTCTCTCCGTCTGACAAGGCCAAGATTTTTTCAGCTACCGCCCTATCTCCCTTCTTCCAAACATTTCCATAATTCTTGAAATTTTCCTCCATTCTCACATCTTTCCCGCTCTGGATGGAGTTATCAGACAGGGGCAATTCGGCTTCCGGAGAGAGTACTCCATTTCTCAGCTGTTGATGCAAAACACAAATGCGTCAGTGGATGCCTTCAACAAGAGAAAGCCCCCCACCTCATCCCTCCTTGCTATAAGCAAGTTTTTCAACCGTGTCTGGCATCCCGGACTCCTATCGTATTCCTCCTTAGATCCTACTTTTCCGACAGAAACTTCATTGTTTCAGTCGACGTCAGCTTATCCTCCTCCAAGCCGATCTCTAGCGGCGTGCCACAGGGATCTGCCCTCTTATTCATCTTTTTCTAGGCTTATCCCTGTACTTGTATACAGATTACGCCATGTTCTTTTGCAGCTGTTGAAACATTCCTAAAGCCTGCAGGACCATCCAAATGCAACTGGAGACCCGGTTGTCTTAGCTCCGAGAGCAGAGAAAATTTGGTCAACGCCGGTAGGTCGGAAGCAATATGCTTCACCAGGAAACCACGGCGGCAGACCGGAACCATTAAGGGGTGATGGCTTGCATGGAAGTCTTCAGTCAAATATCTTGTCATTATCCTGGACAGGTGCCTTTCCTTCTCTCCTCACATCAATTTCGTTTTTTCCAAAGGAATAGCTATCCGCTTTAAGCTCCCCCACTCTTGTCCCGTCATAATCCTATCCCTTTAAAAGCCAAATACCCCATCTACCTCTTGCTTATTCGTCCTACCATCCTACTCCCCACCGATCTGGTGGCCTCTCTGTACCAAAACCTCCCAGAAACGTCTCGAAGCCTTCCAGTTTACCCAGTTAAAGTTTTAGTCATAGGTCAAGTTTATACTCTAGTACTAAGTATTATAACTCATCAGGTGAAGGCAGGAGTCTGGTACTCCTCGCCAAATATTCATCTTCAATCATCTGTAACCATCTTCTTCTTCTCCTTCATTGTAATTTGCTGCTTTTTTCTCATCTCTCTACTACTTCTGTACACTCATGTTATGTTTATACCGTTTCTCGTAAACGGGTTATAGGGAACTAAACGCAAAGGATAAATCCTAATACATTGCTTTAAAATATCCAGTAGCGGCTTAGAAAGTCGATTTCATATTTCCCCAATAAACTTACCTTCTTTATGAGGAATAGAGGATTAAGATATGTACCGTATAAAGCCTGAAATATCTGAACGACGCATACACAATAAATATTCATTACATAATTTTCACTTTACTAGAAAAAATTGGAGTAATTTTAATTACTAATTTAAACTAAAATATTTTAATCTCATAAAGTGTAACTAATAAAGGCCATAAACTTTAGGTTTTATAAAGTCATTAACGAAAATTATTATTATGGAATTTTTGTTACGTGTTAGCATAAATCAGATGTAGCGTGCTGGTAGAGTTCTGGTTTATTGACACAGAAGTTATCGGTTTAAAACCAAAAGCACTGCTACTTTTTTTAAGCAATGTTTTATAGACCAATCGATTTTAAGTAGTTGGATAGAAACGAAGGGCAAACTGTGGTCCAGTAAAAAGTGGCCAATAGAAGTCTGAAAACCGGGATAAGGATTGGAGGGAAGGGTAAAATATGGAGGCTAAGGCATAACGTGGAGGTGTCTTCACCTGGCCACCGCAATCCATTCTCAGAGTTGAAATTATTTCTACAAAATACTAATAATGACTAAGAGTATTGTCCAATGTAATCATCTTTCACCGGACATTATTGGCAACACCGTGACAGATGTAGGCGCAGATTGAAATTGGAATAAAGTGGATTACTCGTGAAGAATACGAAGAGAATCTCAAAGCGGCTTGTAAGGTACATTTCTATATTCAATAAATCATTCAGCGACTACTTGTAGGAGAAATCAAATATTTATTCTTCTGTTGAGAAGTGATGTATGCTCAGGAATCTTGACTTAGTGCTCCACTGTGAACTATAACAAGATTGATTGCTGCGCTGTGAACCAGGTCCCTTAAGTAATTATTCATCCTTTCTCCCAAAATGGCTCAACCCGGCCGTTTATTACTGCTACAAAGTCCCTTTTTTCGTAAATTACTCTATAAGAGATGTAGCGTTAGTTTTTTTTACCTAAAGGAATTACCTTGGCAACGTGATTAAGTATTGAGGGCTTGCTTAGTCCTTCCGTTGTAGCGTAGATTTTGTAAGCTGACTTGCTCTCTACAACACTATTATATTTCCTACTATGAGTAAAGACGTAAACCCAAACTCACAGGGGTTTACATGATATATATTAGGCGATAGATAAATACAAATATAAGACATTAAGTAAACTACAATACATACAACGATAACCACATACAACAAAGAATATGTCAACCTATTTATGCCAGTTCACTGAGGATGGTGGAAGGTTGAAGATTATCCATGTTTCGTCCTTCCCAGGGCATTAGCAGTATCAGGTTCCCTTTCCTCTTACGTTCACTTTTACTTTTGTCCTATTGTGTTTGTATTTCAAATGGGCTTTCATGTGTCTAATTGTCTATGTCTTTCAATCTCACACTTTTTCATGAATATATGTCTGCAAGCCTTAAGTAAATGAATTGACGGACATTAATGAACGGAAGAGAGTGTAATCCACCACGAGAAGCTGATGTTACAGCCCCTGCGTTGAGAAGCACTTACGCCATTATTAAAGAAACATAACTAATCCCGATTCGCCTCCAACACGACCAATGTGTTGCCAACGCACAAGAAAACCTTATAAAGTAAAAGCTCTTCCTCTGCAGAACATTCGTCTTGCCTAACCCGATTTTGCGAGAAACACGCGAACATTTTTTCTATTTGAGGGCATTAAAGTAATTTATTATTAAAGGCATCAATATAAATCATACAATTGTATTTAGTAACAACACTGTTTGTAGCGTTTCAAGGAACACGTGTGCTAAACCGATTTACATTCTTATGCAAGGGGCAAGACCGGTGGTTGGGGGGGGGGGGGTTGACGACAAATGAATCAGACTTGTTTGGAATAACTGTTAACTGTTAAAAGAAATAATAGATCTTTAAAATTCTTGAATATTTATTTGCTTACTAAAATTACCTATTCAATCTTTCCTTATAAACATAATTTTTGTGTTTTAGGTAAATCAATGTCTTTTGCCTGTATAGTAGGGGGACATACAACTGAATGCACTGGTCATTCAGTGTAAGTGGGTAAGGGTTAACGTGGTTGGGTAACATTTAGAATAATAATAAGTGATCAACGAAAGCCACAGTTTGGTAATAATAATTCTATCCTGACGTCCAAATTTACCTGATGATTGAGTAAACTCTGCGAAAGAAATAAAAAAATGCGAATAAAGTTTGTGGTATGAATTTATTTGGTTAAACTTTATTTAATGTCTGTTAAAAACTGATAAATATTTTATTTGGATGATAAATAAATACAATTTTAAAAGTATGAGGAAAGCAATAAATATGAATTTATAAGTGTTATTTTAGAAAGTAACTTACAGTATTTGCAAATATATATTAAATATAAATTAAATATTTTGTTGTTTCCGTAACCATTTAGTTACAATTTAATATGGAAATAAACCCAAAACAATTAGATAAAACTAATGAGTTATGCTGGTTTTACCTATGAAGGACCATTTTATTATAAAGAAATATATTGTAAATTTGTTATTAAATATGATAAAAAGTGAAGCCAATTTTAATTATAAAAGGTTTATTAATATTATAAAAAATAGTTCTTGATTAAACACGATATTTGAGTTTCAGTCAGAAAACAAAAATAATTTTTATTATTTTTCAATAGGATTAACACTTTAAATTGAAAAAAAGTTGTAAAGAAGTAATTTAGGAAAATATTTATGTTATACATTAAAAACGTGAAAAGCATAGCGTTCACACTGATTAGATTTTAATGCCAGTTATTTGAATGCACAACTCATTTCATTACGTTATTCTTACGACAAATCACTACGAAAGCAATAACACTTGGCGCTACCAATGGGCGCTTCATAGTATGAAGAACCTTCTGAGCATGCGCATCAAAACTTAATTAGACACTGGATTACCCAAGATATTTCCTATCAGCTGTAACAGGTTTAGTCTAAAACAGTTGTCAATATAAAATTATTTCACTCTGCCTTCGACCTAAGCTTTTACAGTAAGTTATATACAGTATAATAAATTTATTTCTTGATATTTAGTGAAGTAATGAGGTTTTCACCTGAGGATTATTGAATATCTTGTTTATGGTAAATGAACTAAACAGGTGTTTTGTGTATTTATTTTGCCCCATCTCATTCGAATTATATTAAGTAATATATCAATATAGATAAGGCTTCGTATCCGCTTTCATGCATTAGTATCCGCTTTCATGCATTAGTATCCGCTTTCATGCATTAGCATCCGCTTTCATGCATTAGTATCCGTAGAAGCTCGGTCTAAGCAGCTTTATCAAAGAAGAAATAGAAAAACCTATTCTTTTTACACTTATTTTTTTATACGTGATAGAAAACTACATAAAATATATGCTGTTATTGTTTATTTTTCTTATAATTATATTATAATTTTTTTTAATATAAAAGTTTATCCCTCACAAACCTTTTTTTTTAAATTAAAATAGCGTTTTATTGTCTCCAATCTCTGACGGATTGAGAGCACTGAAACGTTTACTCTTTCATTTGTAAGAAAATTCACTTTGATTGGTTAATTACTGCAAAGGTATTGTGGAACAAACGGCAACAAACACACGGATCGAGTACAGAACCTCCTCCTTTATTGAAGTCGGTTAAAAAACTGGTTGACATCAATTTATTACTATCCAGTGCACAAAAACATAAGTGGATGAATATGAAATATTTTATCAGTGAAGGAACAAGGCCTAAATAGTCCTATAGTGATATTGCGAACTAATGGCAGGAAAAGAAAGAACAGTGTCAATTTAAATGTTGAGATGAAGTTAATTTCAAGTACTTTATTTTGAGTACTAACTAATGATGGTCAGTATTATTTTGAAGGAACTGAGAGTTTAAGTTGTATTAATAACTTTATTACGACTGCTCCGCCTATTGAAGTCCCTCTATTCCATACACTCAGCGTCTCTACAGAAGATGCTCTGTTTGCAATGTTTGGCTTAAAACAAAGTCGCCATAAAGGAACTCAATCCAATTTAAAATCATTTATTATCAATAATACTTTAATACATACATATTTCTTTTAAATCAAATTTGTATATCGGTGCAGCAATTTAAATTAAAGTTCATAAAAAAGTTAACAACATTTAGAGAAAATATACTGTCCTGCACCACACTGAATATTCATACGCAGTTCTTTAGTGTTCAATGGCACTTCCTTTTTTACAATATAGCACAGTAAAAAAAAATACATACTATCGGATTAACTCCGAGCTCTTAAACGCTAATAGTTAAGTACACTTAAGTAAAACATATACAATAACAGGATGTACTTAACTCCCACTAACAGCACCAGCCACGCAAACCAAAAACAAATACAGGTTTAAATTTAATGTGGCTGGTGCTCCCTCCCCAAGACATTAGCAAGCTCGTCCAACTGCAACCTGCCCCAGCTGCTACCATTGTTGCTGACCTTTGTTGTTGGTAATATAAATGTCCCGTGACCATCTAATGGCATCCGAAACCATTAACCTTTTCATAACTTTAGCATAACGTGGAGATATCCTCAACAACCGGATGATCTCCTCGTTACGACGGTCCCAGGAACCGAGGGCTCCTACCACTAAGGCATTAAGGGTCACTACATAACCCTGAGATCGGAGCTCCTCAGCCAGATGCGAGTATTTATCAATCTTGGCTTGTCGTGATTCGGCCAGAGACTGATAGCGGTTCTCGAAGGGGACCGCTACATCAACAATTGAAACTTCTTTAGTCCCCTCATTCACCACCACCAGGTCCGGCCTTAAGTTGGAACTCACACCTGGCACCGTTTGATTAACGCGAACATCACCAGTCCGCCGCGGTACCGCCTTTGATAATCTATTTAAAATCGTGTTGTGGCGACCCTGCAAGGCCGCGCTGTGCTTGAGACAGTGATTCAGCACATGCGGCAGCGTTTCGGACGCATAACCACATCGCCGACACCGCCTGTCTCCCATTCCGTACCGCCGGCAGCCGTTAAGTGGCACCGTTCCGAGCCGGGCTCTAAAGACGAACCTCCAGTCGGCGAATCGTGCGTACCGTCCGGTGCGAATAAAATGATTTGAAGTGTCGCACCGAACCGACACATCGACCACCTTCCCCTGGTCCGCCTTCCCTATCAGTCTTCTACGGTACCCAGACCTAACAGCCGCCCGCAGTCTTCTCGTGAGGACCTGGCGCGCGTTCTCCGGAACGATGACGGGGTCTATTGGAGCATCGGGTGCAGGTACTATTACTTGAAACTCCCGCAACACCGAGCTCCAACGCCACGTGACCCCAATTCGACGGTGCAGCCGTCGCGCAGCATTCCTTGCGACAGTCCAAACTGACGCAATATCCCCACCGTCTCTGCCGAACTGCCCGTCAAGTCTCCCCGACAGGTAGCCAGCAAGATCTTCTTCGGTGGGTTGCTGCCCGATTCTCGTACGGACTACACCGCATATGATGGACTTTGCCAAGTCCTTCACAACTGGACAGGTGACCAGTCGAAAGGCACGAACGACGGCCGCAACGTCAACCTGGTCCGCCAGAGGAAGGATACCAGCTCCACCCTCCAACGGGTCCAAATAAACGAGCTCCGCGCTCGCTCGGCGAGGCAGGTACATCCATGACTTGGACATGCGCCACACCGCCTTATCCAGTTTAGTCAATGGGGCCTTCTCAACCCTGGCGCCCCTGAGTATAAACTCCAGACGTGGCAGGATGAACATCCTGACCACCTCTAACTTTTGCCAGGGTGCAAGAAGGCTCCGATCAACCGCTTCCAGATCGCGGATCATCTCGTTTATACTGTCCACCGGGGTCTGGCTGATCTTGAAGCCAGTGGGGACACCCAGGTGGCAGTACTCTTCCCCTTCTCGCAAGGTCACCATTTCAATATTATTAATAGTAAAAATCGTATCCGTCACTTTTCGTTTTATACGGCAGTCAACGTCAAGACTGGCACATTTCCTTGCATTAAAATTAAGGCCAGCCCAAGAATTATTTTTGAAGGAACTAAGAGTTTAAGTTTTATTAATAACTTTATTACGACTGCTCCGCCTGTTGAAGTCCCTCTATTCCATACACTCAGCGTCTCTACAGAAGATGCTCTGTTTGCAATGTTTGGCTTAAAAGAAAGTCGCCATAAAGGAACTCAATCCAATTTAAAATATTACATTCAGGTTTTATTACAGAAATAAACATTTGCACTTAAACTTAAACGGGATGTATAACGTTGGAGGTCTGAATCCCGCTCCCCTTAATACTTTTATTGCACTTCATTAATTTATCTATTTTTGCGCATAACTCACAAACAGGTCAGGGACACATCCTTACGTGACGTCAATTTTTTAATTCGCTGCACTCGTGGTTATTAACTTTACAACTAACGCACGTGTGTCTTCTGGCTCGAATTGGAAGCGAAATTAGGTAATTAGATAGTTATGAAAATACTTTTAATCTCAAAATGCTATGATTTGAATATTATTAGGTTTTATCCTCGAAAATCATTGTCCTTCATTATATACTACCGAAATTGAGCTACTTATAATTAACAAAACAGATAATTTCCGTCGAACCGTAAAAATTTTTTTAAGGACAGATTAATTTTTTTTTTTATATTCCAAGAAAACAGTAAATCCCATGTAACTCGGATCAATGCTTTTGGTTCTGTTGACAGGTCGTCAGGTGTAGCTTGACCGTGGAAATCCACATGACGGAAGGCAAATAGTGAAACTGAAACGCGAAAGTGAAAGCGGTGCAGAGTTTTACTATACCTAGGGACTGTTAAACTTGGGGAGGGTAAGAGATTTTCAAGGAGACGCTGAAATAATTGGATAAGTTCACTGAAACTGCTTACACAGTTGTTTGTCCTCATTTAGCTCTATTAGGTTACGTAGACGTTTCATTCCGTAACTCAAATACTAGTGTGCTAGTGTACTAATGTTAACCGTTTCTACAGAGCAAGATTATGTTTATACAGTTAACTTCTATATGCTACGATTGCCTGTCAGCACGTTTTTCCAAGCAACGGTGACAGTCAGATATTTTACTGTTATTATTTTTTTAATCTTAATGGTTGCGTGATCAAGGATGTAAAACCGGTAGTTCTGGCTTCTGTTCTCGATAGCGTCAAGTAATATCTGTGAGAGTGCCTAGCATTATAGCAATGCTTTTGGTGTGGCTAGTGCGCAGCATAGGTCGTCTGGTTTAGCCTGACGGCGATATTCTCAGGATGGAAAGCAAATATTACCAACTGCAACGCGGGAGGGGAAGCGGTGCGACGTTTAACTATAAATAGGGGCTCTTAAACTACAGGGGCGTAAATATTTTCAAAGCAGGCACTGAACTAATTGAATAGGTTCACTGAAAATGCTTACAGAGTGTTTTGTCCGCATTTAGCTGTTCTACGTTCCGTAGATGATTCAGTTCGTAACTCAAATGGTAGATGGTGCTTGTGTTCTAGTGTTAACCGTTTCTACACAGCAAGAATATGTTTGTACTTAAAGTATAATATTCCCTATAATGCGGTAGCATGACAGCACGTTTTCTCCTAATTTATTGTACTCTAATAATTAATAGTATTGTACATTCGGCAGTCAGGTATTATAATTTTATTGTTATTTTGTACCATAGTGGTTGCGTGATCAAGGTTGTAGAACCGGAAGTTCTGACTTCTGTTCTCGATAGCGTCAAGGAACTTCTCTTGGAGTGTTCAGCCTTCAGGACAACTCTGTAGAAAACAATATCTAAGCGCAAACTTAGAGTTGTATTGGGACGATTGAACCAGTGTAAGACCAAGTAAGACGCCACCTTTTCTGATACATACATCCCTCATATGTCACGATTCAAAATGGACTAAGCCTGTTTAACATAAATATTAATACTATTTTCAAATTGGTTTGAAGGATGGGAAAACATTTCCTTTCAGTTTGAGTCTGGCAAAGGTTCTAATATATAATAAAATTTGTAGCACAATAAAAACGAGCTTCTCTCAATTTATCACTTTAAAACCTATTGTTCACTCTATTCGTAATAGATTCAGTTTTTATTTTACTATTTAAAAAAACTTTGTAACGAATTACTTTTTACAGTAACATTTCTTTACGGTTTTAAATTTTCCAGCGAAAATAATAAGTTTATATTAACAAATAAAAACAACTAAAAGAAATAATAAAACAATTCAAAATAACCTCTAAAGCTACTCCATGACGTCACTATAACAGGTTAAATTACGTCTTAGTATTATGCAAGTTTTAATACCACTTTACTCACACATACTTTAAGTGCTTCAGACTAAATTATAGTATACGCTCCCACTTCATCACAGGTTCAATGGGAGATAAGGGTTATTTAAGGGCATTCCCAATGTTACAATGCAGAAGGGGGAATATAATAAACGTTTTATTAAAAGTAGCACGCCCATTGTGGTCTGTCTGCTTGTCCACGCGTTAATTTATTTATTTGAAGCAGTTTTGTCTCAGTTGGGAATTTTTTTTATCTTAAAGTAGAAAAGGAAACTTAAAACAATAAAGTTTAAGAAGAATACATCAAACTGGAAATGTACTAAATGTATGAATGTTACTAAACTATTTGCCATTTTACTTACATTTTTACGAATATTTAGGATATTTTACAACAACATTTTAGAAAATTCGTTTTCTTGAACGTTTTGTCTGGTGTTCATTTACATATTTCCAATACGTTATCACAGGCTCTATGGTATGCGCGGTTGCCAAATGTTTTAAAAATTATAAAAGTATGTCGTGTTTTCCTTATAAAATTCCGTTTGGTTTTAGTTGTTTTTTTATTATTTCTATTATGCTCTATTATTAATATAGCATAGCTAATTCATGCTAACCCACCCTAACCTACGTTAAACTGTGTTCGGATAGCTACCTCACACTACAATATGTGAAATTGTGTTAGGATATCTAACCCATGATGTCCTACACAAATTAATTTTTAATTGAGATACAATAACTACACTAATTAATGTTTAACTGTATTACGATAGCCAACCAGAATTAACCAACACTAAACAATAGCTGATTGTGTTAGGAGAGCTAACTATTGCAATCTCACACTAACCCATGTTAAACTGGGTTATGATAGCTAACCCATGCTAACCACACTAACCCATGTTAAATTGTGTTAGGAAAGCTAACCTACACCAATCCACTTTTAATAGTGTAAGGATAGCTAACCATGCTAACTCATAGTAACATATATATATATATATATATATATATATATATGTCATTTTCACAAGAATCTTACTTGGTATTTATGAGAGTTAACTTTCAAAGATTGGTAGTATCTCCATCATCGGGCTTCACTGACCGAGGGTTGTAGACTGTGAGCTGTGTGTCATTCCCGTCGTCACAAGGTGGAATACCGTTCCTTACTTTGCGGACACCGACCCTGATTCCATGACTCGGAAAGTGTGACCCGTATACGTTGATTAATAAGACAATGCTAGTTTTAAACGTCCTGGTAAGTCTGAGAGGGTTGTTTTTAAAATGGCGGATGTTTCGTTACCGAATTGCTTTTACAGAGATACAAACTAAAACGTCACGTGACCCATCCAGTGTACCGACTCCACCGTTCTTTCACAGAACTATTTGGTAAATACACAAAGCTGCCTCCTATAACATTGTTGCCAAACTTTATTTTATCAGGATTTTTGTCTGACAAACTGATTCCTGCATTTAGAATTATTGCTTGTTTTGCAACCCCATCCCTTGTTTCATACGGCGCCGTCTACCCTCCACCCCTCAGCAAAGGAATACATCATATTCAGATGCACCGTGCGTCGTGTCTTGGCTGTGTTGTTTGCATTTAATTTGTTCATGATTTGTTTGTTGTGGAACTAGGTTATTGTTTTAAATTGCATTTGTCGTTTGACATTTCTTTTAAAAGCAAAATGAAGCAATAATATATGAGTTATAACGGAGAACGGAAAATGTTGAATATTTTATGCATGGTTTTAAATTCCATCACAAGTGACATAATATTTTGTTCAATATTTGACACGTCCCTTTTCTTCTTTATTTTGTCCTTTTTAGCATTTTAATATTTTTGTCTTTTTAGTCTTTACTCAATTCCTTTAGCACTCTCTATTTCAGTTTTTTTCTAAATTATTCATTCAGACTTTGCATTTCTCGTCCTTATTTTATTCACTTGCAGGTTTTTCTTCTTCGTCATACAATTTATATCCAAATACGTCCCTCAAATTTAGAATCTTTCGCACCAGTTACCACTAGTGACTTTATCGTGCGTTTTCTCTTGAGTTAGGTTTTCATTCTTTCACCCTAATTCGCCTTACTTCTCTTGTCACTAACTCGCATTAGTGGCACGTTTCTCTTTTTAAATATATAGCTGTTCTAACTTCATAGGTAACTTTTATCACTGATTTCTTTTGAAAGCTCTTCCTCTACATATCAAAGTAAGCCCTCTAAGACACTTCTGTCAGTTGCTAGACGTGAGGGGGATTTATCTGGAACGCAGTCACTAAACCTCAGGGACAATAACGCCTGGTTGTTAAAAGATATTTACGCTAGTTGGGTTATAAATACTCAAGCTATTATTGCAAACGTTAGGTAACCATATTGGAAATTGCATTACAGAAAGCGCTGCGAACCTGTTTATTCGACAGTCGTACAAACAAGTGAAACTACTTTGTTGTATTTATTGGTTTATAGTGTTATTAGCGTATGTTTAACTGCTACATCTCATTCAATTATTTCTATTACTTTACATTCTCCTTATATATATATATATATTTAACCTGTAGTGGATGGTACTAATTGTTAAAATACACTTTTCCAAATGTTAATTCGATTAAAATATAATGAAATAATTTTAGTTTTATATGACAGAAAAACGTTTCTCAAAAGTTGGAAGGTATACGATACAGTTTCGTCCAATTTGTCTTAATGTAAGTGACAACATATGATATAAAACCGATCATTTTATGTTATCGGTTATATGGTTTCAATACCTTATGTTACTATATATATATAGTAAATATATATATATATATTAAATATATATATATATATATATTTATATTTGTGATTGTAAAAAGTAACTAAAATAAAATTTGTTGACTTTGAAGTAGGTGTTGACTTTAAACAATTATTTATTTATATTACTTCATTTTCTTTGATTGATGTTCAAAATTTATAAATAATCGCAATGAAAAAATAAAAAAAAGTTGTACTTAGAATTTAAACTTTTTTTTCTAAAAAACCTTCAAATTACCCTTGTAGTAGTCAACGTTAAAGTAGTGAAAACTAATGAAGATTAATATACAAAATGGCTGCCTATTCTTGTGTTTATAACATATGCAATATCTCAATAGGTGAGCAATTAGCTTTACTTTATACCTTTGGAGAGACGAATGCAGGGACATACGGGAAGTTTCATAAAGCATTGACTTTGCCTTCTTTCCTATAATCTCACCATTGCTGTACACACATTACTCCCTTTAATAATGTCTCGTGCATCGTTCAGCCATTTACCCTTTAATTAGCTCTCTTGGGGCTGTGTTTTAACCACCTAGAGCTTAGGTTGTTTTGTACGATTTTCCAGAAAACTCCACAGCCGTTGTTTGAGCAGAAATTGAAGATATAACGAAATTTTGATTAGAGTTGTGGAAATTGTTTTGTAATTTGGACGAGGCGAATGATTTCATATAAGAAATAAAAAAAACAGAATAATAATTATGGTTTGCACACGGATGGTGGGGGAGGGGTTATGTCTGTTGAAGATACATTACATTTTTAATTCTTATTAAATAAATATGAGTATGTAAATAAAAAGGTTTTTAATGACATTGTGACGATATACTCGTACTTTGTAATTAAATCTTAGTTAAGATTTAAACTTTGTTTTACAGAGGAGCATTTTTTTTTCACAGACTTCAGAAAAGGAGGAGGTTTTGTATTCGATCTCTTATTTTAAAAATGTTTGTTCCACGATATTTTGAAAAGTATTTAACCTAAAAGATATTCTGCTTGTAACTGAAAGAGGAAACCCTCCCGGTGGTTCCACTACAGTTACATCCCAATCCATCTGTTTTTGGTTACAATAATATACTAATTTCTCCTTGAGTATTTTTTTTTTTAAGGATTATGAACTAAATGGTACTATGTGTATTCATTTAATCACGTTTTGTCATGAAGCAAATGGTTTCTTTCGTGAGGAGACACTATGTTTTACTGTAATTAATGATGAGAAATCAAGTAATGAAAAAGTAGGTAGTTACAGACATATTTTGATATAGACTTTTGGTTGATTGTTATTGTATAGATTTCTTTGATTAGCATATACAAGCGATGATTGTGGGGCCGACTTTAGGTTTGTGGATAATAATTATGTTTACTATGTTGGAAAATTATTTTTTATTTTATAAAGTAAACATTGCATGCGGGTTAATTGTTTTGATGTGGGCTCTGTATTTCTTCTTTTTAATGTGTATATATTATAAACTAAATTAAAGTAACTAAACTAAGGTTCTAAGTATAAACAACTATGGGGGTATACCTCGCCTAAAATAATAAAAACGTCACCTGTTGTCTTAATCTCTTGCCATTCCAACTCTTTGCTCCCTTTATACATATAACCAGATGGCAAACAAGTGGAAGTTCAAAGGGATATTTTAAAACTCAATACATTTCTAAATGTAATGTTGAATCTAAGACACAGATTCCAGTGCTGTATATATTACAATAGTAGGCACAGCGCATAGAGATGGAGTTTCCGGTAGGGGGATTTCATCACAGGAATTTGACATATAAACGACGTTTTGAATATTTTCGGAAATGTTTATAGCAATCTCGAAATTCTTCATTTTAGTTTGTAAAGTTCCTATTGAAACCCAAAATATGATCATGGCGTCGCAAAAACGGCTGCTAAACTGTAAGCAACACATAAAACTGTTCCTATTACTCCATATTCGAAGTTAAGGCGTGTTATGCATTGAAGGAAAATATACCGTATCAAAAAATCTTTAGTTTTACTGAGGAAAAGAGCACATTTTATACACACGTTTTAAATCTTTATTTGTATATATATATATATATATATATATATATATATATATATATATATATATATATATATATTATTTATATATGTATGTATATATATATATATATATATATATATATATATATATATATATTATTTATATATGTATGTATATATATATATATATATATATATATATATATATATATATATTATTTATATATGTATGTATATATATATATATATATATATATATATACAATAAATTTCTTAGATATTACAATAATTAGAAATGAAACGAGTTTAGAATATATGATTTATCGTAAACCTACACAAACCAATCAAATAATACCTAATTATTCCAACCATCCATATAATCAGAAAATGGCTACTTTATATAATCTTTTTATAGAATGAATAAAATTCCTATGAGCAATGAAAATAAATTGAGGGAAAAAACATAATATACCTGATAGCAGTAGAAAATGGTTACAAAAAGAAAACAGTAGATAAATTAAATTATAATATATTACAAAAACAAATAAAAAATAATATTCATTACAATAGTAGTAATAATAATAATACTGTTTGGAGTACTTTTACCTACACTGGTTTTGAAATAAAAAATATTTCCAAATTATTTACTAATAAAAACATAAAAATTGCATATAGAACTAATAATAGAATAATAAATATAATTTACCATAATAATAATATAAATAGTAGGTCTATACATGAGAAAAATGGAGTATATAAATTAGAATGTGAATTTTGTAATAAAGTTTATATAGGACAAACAAAGAAAAAATTGAAGGAAAGATATAAAGAACATTTTAATACGTTTTTAAAACCAAATATTTATAAGTCTAATTTCGCTACCCATTGTATTAATAATAATCATATGTTTCCTAATATAAATAATATGAAAATTATAAAAAAAATAAATAAAAGGTTAAAAATGAACGTATGTAAAGCTTTTGAAATTTACAAGCATAATATTGATAACAAATTGATAGATGAACAAATTTAAATACGTTCTAAATTCCATACTATGTTCAATGTATATAATGTTGTGGCAGCAGTGGAATAGGTTTGGCAATATTGTAATAGATTTGGCAACTGTGTAATCCTTTATCTAGTAGCTTCATATTTGTTAGACAGTTCTTTTATCATTCTTAGTATTGTAATTCCTGAGGATGTTGGTAATGTCAACCAACGAAAAGCTTTGAATGTATTATTTCAATAAATTATTCCTGTAATTAGTGTATATTATTTAATCTTAAATATATATATATATATATATATATATATATATATATATATATATATATATATATATATATATATTATAACATAACGTTTGAGGCTAAAAAATAAATTCAGCTTATACAAAAAAAAAAAAATAGTCGGAAGAAATAATAAGCCAGATTGACCAGAATAGCTCCTAAAATTACAGACAAAGTTTTTAACCATTGTTCTATTTCGAGTGTAGTCATAAAGTGGCTGGGGAATCTTTAACAAAAAAAGGGTCCAAGTATTTTAAGATAGGACTTTCCAAAACATCTGGGTTAAAACAATGTACCATTAAAGACAAGCTCTTTATAGATGGTTATGAGAATAACTAAATTAACTGAAAATACGTGAAGGGGGAGAGATGACGCGAGGCTGAGAAAGGAAGTGATCGAGGAGTCTTGGAATAACTTCAGAAGAGGGGAGATATATTGGGGAGGACCAAGTGTCAGTAATAATTATTAGGGATAAATTTGGTTAATAGAACTAAGGGAAATGTATTTTTTTGTATTTGTATAATTTAACAAAGTGCGACGTAAATAATTGAATAAAGAATTAGGAAAAATAAGTGAGTTATGTGAAAGTGGCTGCGAAATAGTATCAACGGTAGAGATCCAAGGGAATCGACGAACAATAAGAGCTTTCTTTTTCTCTTTTCATTAAAATTAGCCAATAGAGCTTTATAAACAGTAATTTATAAACAATTTTAAATTCTTTAGTATAATTAGATAATCTAGTTTTTTCACCACTTTCTAACTTATAAAAATATTCATAAAAACACCAAAGAGAAAGAGAAATTACAACTGGCATTTTTAAACTTTATTGTAGTAAACCTAAGCCTCAAGAGTCCACCTTTGTTCTTTTTGTAATTGTAATATTAGTTAAGGAATCAATCTTGTCACTAAGTAGTATTAAGGTAAATGCGTATAATGTGTATTAATTAAGTGTCAAGAATAAATGCAAGTTATGTTAAAATTTATATTGGTGTTGATTAATTAGAAACCTGAAGGTGAGACAAAAATGTGTTTAGGTAATTAAATATATAACCTAAAAGAAAAGTATTTTTTAAAATAACTTTTGTTTCATATGTTGGCGCCCAAGGTGGGGTAATATTTAAATAATTTAGGTTATATAATTTGGCGCCCAACTAGTAGCCAGTGTTAAATAGAAGTGGTGAATATAAATAAATAAATTTAAAAAGTAATCATAAATTATTAAACAAATTTAGTAATCTGTTGGCTTAAGTAAAAGTGATAATTAAGGTAATTTAATAAAAAACTGTGAACGTAAATAAGACGGTAGTGAATATTATTAGGGAAGTGAATTCAAATCCTAGGAAATAAGTTGTTGTATGAATGAAATTGTAAAAGAGCGAGTTGGTAACTTTATTTCAAGACGAAGTAAAAGTAAATTTTGAAAAATTAAATAAAATGGGGATGGTAATAAAATTGAACAATTAGGGCAGACAATGGACACAGAAAACGTAGCGTAAGAGATAGAGGATGTAGGGACACATTCGCCAGTAGATAAATAAAATTTGGGCGTGGGGACAGAGACGAATGTGGGGACTAGTGTAACCGGAATAGATATGCCACAGTTAATGCAATTCGTAAGTGCATGATTTGCAGAACTCGAAAATGTTTCACAAGATTCAATTAGCAAGTTAGATAAAATTAATGGCAAATTAGATAAAATAAATAATAAAGATAACAAAATCAAAGAAAAAGTTAAGGAAATTAATGATAGATCAGTTGAGAATAATGAAGACTTTAAAGAACAAATTAATGATGTATTAGTTAAGGGGAGGAATGCAATGATGAAAGCTTAGAATTAAAAAATAAAATTGATACAACACAAACTAAATTAGCGGACCTGGGAATAATGTGCGAAGATCAACAACAAAAACAAGCGGAAAATTTAGACACACTCAAAATTAACACGGGACAATGTATTACTGACAACCTCAAGTTAAAACAGCTAGACGACCACCTTAAGCAAAAAAAAAATTATTTCAATTCAGTAGAAATTCGAAGGGGTAATGCCAACATGTTAGATTATTACGTGGAACAAAAATTATTGAATATTCAAGATTTATCACCTAAAATACCCGCCTTATTGATAATTAGGAAATTGGCACAACTGTTTGACGTGATCCTAGTTACAGAATTTCGCTTTCAACAAAAGGAACACTTTCGAGTAACATCACACCATAGTCCAGGCCAATTTAGTCAAAGCCAAGAAATTAGGCAACGGTATGAAATTAATCGTTTTGTGAAGGAACCCAACCAGCCGTGTAATTAATGTAAAACCATCAGCGTCAGGTCAATTTTACCGTAGAAACGAAAATCCCAGTTTGAGCGATGAAAACACCCGAACAAAATCAAGGACAATGATCTCGGAAGGACAATTCGACCCTTATGGTGTCCATATGTTGTAATTAATCAGACCCATATTCTTTGATTTATAAAAATAATAATACTTGTGCCACGAAAAAAAAACTAAATAATAATATGCATTAACGAACTTAAATTTCTATAACTACTTTTTTTTTCTTTACATTAAAATTAGCCAACAGAGAATAAATAATATTCAATAATGAATATTGCAATATTTGTACAACATATGTTAAATTAGAATCTAAATATGTTGTATAACTTACATTATTGCAATATTTGTTCATGATGATGTTGGTACAGTTTGAAAACGAAAAGTTGAATAATAAAAAATTAATAAATAATTCTTATAATTTAATATCCTTAGTTGTTTCGATTATTAGACAAGAAAACATATTATATATATGTTCCACCCGTGAGAGATTACGTATCAGCATATAGCCTATATATATATATTTGCTGATACTTATTCCTTTACGGATGGAAAAATATGATGAATAGTCATCTGGTGTACATCCGTTCATTCTGCAGTGAATAAATAATAATATTTTTACAAAGGTAGAGCATACGATTGACGACTCATGTTTGCGAAACCAATGTATTTACGATTAGGTGGTATGGGACGTGATTTTGCCTCGGATTGATTTCAAGGGCTCATAAAACATGTACCCTAACTTGTAAATTAATATTAAAATACCATTCGTTTTTTTGTAAATGTATAAAGTGTATTAATGGCGAATAAATGGAGGTAGAGTGTTCAAGTAGAGTCGAATGCAACAGTAGCTTCTTGTAAGTTTGCGGGAAGTATCCTGACGTCAGAAACAACAGAAGGCTCAAGACCAGCATATTATACGGATGTGCCATTTTCATAAAATTATCCATAAAGTTATTTGTAGTTCATGTTGTACTAAGACTCAACTATAATAATAACATTAAGACTTGTGTGTGTGTGTGTGTGTGTGTGATGATGAATAGTTATTATCTGAACTACATCCGATCATTCTGCAGTGCAAAAAATCGCAGTTCTGACGTATCGCTAGAATCTCATTTAGCATCGACGATGTAAACCCATAAATAGGTGAAGAGCGAGTCAATTAAATAGACTAAAAGTGATTTTCTTCATATATATAGGCTATACATGGAGAGGGAGATAAAGTGTAAGAAAGAGACATATACAGAACGGAATTATTTTATAAAAAGTGTATTGCTATTTTAATAGCTGTATCTTAGCAAATCATGAATTCCTACAAAACACATCCGTTAATATGCTGGTCCTGCGCCTTCTGTTGTTTCTGACGTCAGCATACTTCCCGCAAATTTACAAGCAACTACTGTTGCATCCAAAGTCTACTTGAACACTCTACCTCCATTTAATCTCCATTATTATACTTTATATATTTACAAGAAAAACTAATGGTATTTTGGAAGTAATTTACAAATTAGGGTACTATTGTAAGAGGACGTGAAATGGATCCGAGGCGAAATCATACCCCATACCCTAACTAATCGTTAATTCATTCATTTCGCAAGCATCAGTCGTCAATGTACACTCTGCCTTCGTAAAAATATTAGTTTCGGGGCCGCTCTTTCAGCGTATTTAGTTCAGCTGTTTCCACCTTACTAACTGTGTTCGACAAACAAAATAAGCACATGAGGATACATTAGTGGTAGAGATCATGCAGACGTTAGTTGCTATGCATGATTATCATCTTTGTTTGCTTCAAGAGAGTTTTTTTTTTGTGTTGTGTACAAGACTAGACGTCTGTGGTGTTTAAGGGATATTTATCACCTCTCGAAACTTGCAGCCTAGATAAGGATATATATATATAGTCTCGTAAGGTATCCTTTTATCAGATGTTCAAGACATGTAACCCTACATCTGTTTATATGTCAAGTGGTCGTTTTTGCTTAATGTAGTTGTTGTTCGGTGCAGGTCAGTAGCTGATCCTTGTTGTAGGTTGTACTCTGTCAACATGGGGGTATAAATCTAACACAAACTTCAAGACTTAAGTAACTTAATTTGTTTTACTAATTACGATCACAAATAGTAATCAATTAACAAATAGTAAACTAATTAATGTACAAAATAATGAAACAAATATGAAAGTATAATATATATAATACTTTATAGTGCTTTATAGTACTTTATATTTATAGTGATTTATAAGTAGAATATTTCTGTAGTAAAATATGAAGGATTGATCTGTACCTATTATAAAGCTCGGGCTGCGTATCATTTAATCCTTAATGGGTTAAACTGGTCAAGTAGTACTGTGGTCTAGCAATTCCTTGAAACAATCATATGAACTGAAGAATTATCCGTGTAGTGGTAGTTTTGAATGGTCCATGCGTCAAACATTGTTTCACAATACACTAATGTGTTTAATTTCTATTAATAAATGTCAGTCAAGGAAGAACTCAACCATCATTTCCTTAACTATCTTTTTTTACCACATTTTGTAGTTCATGATCTGCATTTCATCACCAATCACTTAAGTAATTAAACAATTTTTCACATTTCCTATTAACTACCAATAAATGGCATAGTAAAGGTTTTGGCTTTTCCAGTCAACATGGCAAAGAAACATGTAGTATAAAACCCACCCATCCACAGTGATTTTAAATAAATTGTCAATCAACTGATGATATCTCGGCGAATCCATTGCAGATTAGATTATTCTTGTACATGAACTTAATTCACATGAATTAATTCCTCACATCAGATGAGCTGCATTTTGTTCCGAAAATATACTCACTTATAAAGAACTAAATATTATATACTTTAAATCGGCAAAAAATTTTATTCATTATTTTGTAAATTAGTTAGATTAATTAATTATTTTTTAAATCATATTTAGTATAAATTAATTAATAGTTACCAATAGTTTGAAGTTTTTGTTAGATTGTAGGCTCACATTATTATTGTTAACTTTGGATATACACAAACATATACTAATTATAAAAAATATTTATATGTACATTTATACCAAGCAGTTTTTAAATTTAAAACGTATTTAGTTCGCTATTCGCAGCGTCACTTTGATCTTCAGCCAGTCTGGAATCTGTTTCTCATAATGAGACTGCAACGGAGGGGGTGAAACTTCATAACTGACAATAGAGGCTTTCGTTTGGATTTGGTTCGAGCGCAATTTGTAAAGTTTTACAGTTGAGATTGTGGAGGGCGTTCTTTTAATGGTTGAGACGACTAAAGCACTCACTGGACACTTCTGTGACAAAGATGTGTCTGCGTGACTACTACAATAGGAAACACGCAGAACCTAGGCATTGAAGTTCTCGTTTAAATATTTACCTTCATTACACCTGAAGCAGCGATACAAAATTAGGCACTCATGAGCTCAAATTTTAATGTGATATATATTGTCGTGTAATTAAAAAATAAAAGTAATTTCTCCTTTTGTAATATGTTTAAATTAGATTTATTTCTCTATTAGAGCGATAGTTAGCATTGGCCTTTCCAAATATGTCACAAGGATTGAAGTATTCGTCAGCTGTAAGAATCCAAACTATCTTTCTAATTAGCGCGTACTTACTATATCACGTCCTCTCTCTCTCTCTCTCTCTCTCTCTCTCTCTCTCTCTCTCTCTCTCTCTCTCTCTCTCTCTCTCTCTCTCTCTCTTTCTCTCTCTCTCTCACTCTCTCTCTCTCTCTCTCTCTCTCTCTCTCTCTATCTATCTATCTATCTATCTATCCATCTATCTATCTATCTCTATCTCTATCTCTCTCTCTCTCTTTCCCTCTCTCTCTCTCTCTCTCTCTCTCTCTCTCTCTATTTCTCGCCATCTCTATGTTTATCTCTCTTGACTCTATACCAAATTATAGTCAAATGTGCTAGGTAATTTTGCAGTCTCCCATTGACCTCAATTATCGTGTATCGTGTCTTGGAATTCATCTATCAGCCAATGTTTGCTTGGAAGTGATTGCGCAATAGCTTCACTTCTCGTCCTTTCTCCAACTCAAAGTAGTTGAAGGTATTGTGAACTATATCTGCTTTGGAAAAGTTTTAAAATGGGCCTGATAATAACTCATCCCAAGGCCATTTTGATAAACTTGTGACTCTCAAAATCACACACTATATACAGAAGAAACCAATTGAATGTAGCGCAATGATATAATAAAAGATATCCCTTCCCTTATATTTGTAAATGCGTAAATTATTGTGTTTTTTGTCGAAATCGATTAAAATTGATTTCTTTAACAAGTCATCATCAGGGGCGTTTCTTTTAAATCCTTCCAAAAAGGAATTAAGAGGTTACTGATGAAGTTCTTTTATATTTCGAGAAATGTACACATAATTACTTAAACATCATAACGATGTTTGCTCATTGAACTTCATCTTCCTCTCACATCATCTATCTCCCCTTTCCACCCTTCTCCTTTTACATCTCCTCTTTCCTCTCTCTCGTCTTTTTTCACTCCTCCCTTTCCTCTGCCTATTGTAACCTATTTGTACTTACGCCTATGCTTATAACCGATGCAGCTGTCTACCTTGTTTACAGTGGACATTCTGTTGAACGGGTTTCCATTAAGAATAGAAGACTACTACGCTAAAACTGACAGGATACGTCACCGATCGAGACACAGTCATCAATCTGTGCGATGGAAAGCTTTTACATTGAGTGACCTGAATGCCGACGCGCCCTGACGGGAGCTTAATTTACGTCGTCAAACCGCGACACACAGGTCGTATCTTTAGACACACAGACCGATATTATTTAAATATGTGAAATTTGTTTTATTTGTTTATTTTATTTTTCAATTTTCTGTATTTAGTTTACTCTCATCTTTTATATTTCTTGTTTAAATTTTCAAACGTTATTAAAATACAATGCACCAAAATAAAATGTATTTCACAGCCACGCTCACAGTTCTAATTTCGGTTTAATAAAGTTTTCTGAACCTTAAAACTAATTACCTTAAATAAGCAGCAACCCCTGTTCACCCTCTATCCCAACCCAAGCTTCTGTAAATGAAAACAAAAAAAAACACCCTTTACTTCGGATTTCTAGAGAAATTTAAATAATTAAAAGGTAAAATTGTTCCGTTACACTTTTCTGTTTTTATAAAAAAACGGAATAATTACACAAACCTGTAATACGCTTTTGCTTGCTACGAGGCACAGCCATATAATGGCGTTGCTACTTATACGTATGTATGTAGTACGCAGTTAAGTCTGTATTTCCCTTATTCTCATGTGCTTGACTGACGTATCAATGGCCAGTCAAGTTTCAGCGAGCCCGTTGCCCGCCAGCTGTACAGAATGCACAAAACAATTTATCTTAATTCTAAAACAAGTACTATAAACAAAAATGTTTAAAGTGAATTTCTACTTAAATCAACAAAGAAAAAAATTATTTGTTTACATTTAATTATAAAAATTGCAATTACTATAAACAAAGTAACATAACTTATGCGTTAAAATAGCTGTTCCACCACAACATATACCATAAGGTCAGCTGTTTTAGGAAATCGTGTGTTATCACTTAATGTAAGTGAAATGGAACGAATTAACTGTATTTCATTACTTATACCTTTTGTGAAAAGTTTTGCACACACGTAAAACTAAAATTTTTAAACGCTTCTCTCTTCTGTCCACCGCCACCTGCAAACCTCCTAGATCCCGTCAGCCTTTCGCGAACCTACACAGCCTCTTTCTATCTCCACCTCGGTCCTCCTAGCAGGGGACCTAAATTCCAAGCATCTTTCCTGGAACTATAGCACCTCAAACACCTTCGAAAGGAACCTTTTCCAGTTCTCTAATTCTAATCCCTCCATCTTTATCGTAGGTCCCTCAGATCATACTCACATACATGTAAACCGCCCCTACATTTCTGAGGTCCTTGACATCACTTTAACCAACCACTTTCTTTCTCCTGTCAATGTTTCCTCTAATAACACACTCCCTTCCGATCATAACCCTATCCTCATTTTCATTTCATAGGATGTTGTCCTCTCTCCTCCTACCCCTCTGAGGAATTTTACCTGGAGAGACTTCCACAAAGTTTCCTCACGGTTAATCCCCCCTGCTCTTCCACCGATCTCTTCTGCCAACGATTTCAACAACCTCTCCTTTTTGATCCACCTCGTCTTTTCACCTGTCATCCCCAAAAACTCTTCCCCGCCCTTTCTTCCTCCTGATCACTTCCTGGTCGAAATTACAAAGAAACGCCACCTAAAGCAATCGTGTCAGTTCACGCTATCCCCAATGGTCATCATCCGATGGATACCTTCAACAAGAGAAAGCCCCCCCCTCATCCTTCCTTGCTATAAGCAATGTTTTCAACCGTGTCTGGCATCCCGGACTCCTATTCAAATAGGCCACCATCCTTCTTCTTCATCCTATAGGCTTCCTCCTTAGATCTTACTTTTCCGACCGAAACTTCATTGTTTCAGACGACGTCAGCTTATCTTCCTCCAAGCCGATCTGTAGCGGCGTGCCACAGGGATCTGTCCTCTCATTCGTCTCCTTCCAGGCGTATCCCTGTACTTGTTTACGGATTACGCCATGTTCTTTTGCAGCCGTTGGAGCATTCCTAAAGCCAGAAGGACCATCCAAATTTAACTGGAGACCCGGTCGTACTATTTCCGAGAGCGGAGAACAGTGGTCAACACCGATAGGTCGGAAGCAATATGCTTCACCAGGAAACAACGGCCGCAATCCGGAACCATTAAGGGGTGATGGCTTGCATGGAAGTCTTCAGTCAAATATCTTGTCATTATCCTCTACAGGTGTCTTTCCTTCTCTCCTCACATCAATTTCGTTTTTTCCAAAGGAATAGCTATCCGCTTTATGCTACTCCCACTCTTATACCGTCATAATCCTATCCCTTTAAAAGTCAAATACCCCATCTACCTCTTGCTTATTCGTCCTACCATCCCACTTGCCACCGATCTGGTGGCCTCTCTGTACCATAAGCTCCCAGAAACGTCTCGAAGCCTTCCAGTTAAACCAGATAAAGTTTTAGTCATAGATCAAGTTTATTTCTAGTACTAAGTATTATAACTCATCAGGTGAAGGCAGGTGTCTGGTACTCCTCGCCAAATATTCATCTTCATTCATCTGTAACCATCTTCTTCTCTATTGTAATTTTGCTGCTTCTTTTCTCATCTCTCTACTACTTCTGTACCCTTATGTTATGTTTATACAGTTTCACGTAAACGGGTTATAGGGAACTAAACGCAAAGGACCAATTCATTGCTTTAAAATATCCAGTAGCGGCTTACAAAGTCGATTTCATATTTCTCCAATAAACGTACCTTCTTTACGAGGAATAGAGGATTAAGATTTGTAGCGTATAAAGCCTGAAATATCTTAACGACGCATACACAATAAATATTCATTACACAATTTCTCACTTTAGAAGAAAATGTTGGAGTAATTGTAACTAATAATTTAAACGAAAATGTTTTAATCTCTTAAAGGCTTAGGTTTTATAAACTCATAAATGAAAATTAGTTTTATGGAGTTTTTGTTACGTGTAAGCATAAATCAGATGTAGCGTGCTGGTAGCGTTCTGGTTTCCTGACACAGAAGTTATCGGTTTAAATCCAAAAGCACTGAAACCTTTTTTTTAAGTAAAGTTTTATAGACCAATCGATTTTAAGTAGTTGGATAGAAAACGAAGGGCAAACTGGGCATCCAATAAAAAGGGGCCAATAGAAGTCTGAAAACCGGGATAGGGATTGGAGGGAAGGGTTATATATGTAGGCTAAGGCATAACGTGGAGGTGACCTCACCTGGCCACCGCAATCCATACTCAGAGTTGAAATTATTTCTACAAAATACTAATAATGACTAAGAGTATTGTCCAATGTAATCATCTTTCACCGAACATTATTGACAACATCGTGGCAGATGTAGGCGCAGATTCAAATTGGAATAAAGTGGATTACTCGTGAAGAATACGGGGAGAATCTCAAAGCAGCTTGTAAGGTACATTTCTATATTCAATAAATCATTCAGCGACTACTTGCAGGAGAAATGCAAATATTTATTCTTCTGTTGAGAGATGATGTATGATCAGGGAACTTGACTTAGTGCTCCACTGTGAACTGTAACAAGATTGAGTGCTGCGCTGTGAACCAGGTCCCTTAAGTAATTATTCATCCTTTCTCCCAAAATGGCTGAACCCGGCCGTTTGTTACTGCTACAAAGTCCCTTTTTTCGTAAATTACTCTATAAAAGATGTAGCGTTAGTTTTTTTTACCTAAAGGAATTACCTTGGCAACGTGATTAAGTATTGAGGGCATAGTCCTTCCGTTGTACCGTAGATTTTTTAAGCTGACTTGATCTCTACAACTCTATTATATTTCTTACTATGAGTAAAGACGTAAACCTAAACTCATAGGGGTTTACATGATATGTATTAGGCGTTTATATAAGACATTAAGTAAACATACCTAACGTTAAACACATACAACAAAGAATATGCCAGCCTATTTATGCCAACAGTTCACCGAAGATGATGGAAGGTTGAAGAATATCTATGTTTCGTCCTTCCCAGCGCATTAGCAGTATCAGGTTCTCTTTCCTCTTACGTTCACTTTTACTTTTGTCCTATTATGTTTGTATTTCAAATAGATTTTCATGTGTCTAATTGTCTGTGTCATTTAATCTTACACTTTTTCATTAATATATGTCTGCAAGCCTTGAGTAAAAGAATTGATGGACTTTTTTGAACGAAAGTGAGTGGAATCTACCACGAGAAGCTGATGTTAAAGCCCCTGCGTTGAGAAGCACTTACGCCATTATTAAAGAAACATAACTAAAACCGAATCGCCTCCAACACGACCAATGTGTTGGCAACCGCACAAGAAAACCTTATAAAGTAAAAGCTCTTCCTCTGCACAACATTCGTCTTGCCAAACCCGATATTGCGAGAAACACGCGAACATTTTTTCTATTTGAGGGCATTAAAGTAATTTATTACTAAGGGCATCAATATAAATCATACAATTGTATTTAGTAAGACACTGTTTGTAGCGTTTCAAGGAACACGTGCGCTAAACCGATTTACATTCTTGGGCAAGGGGCAAGACCGGTGGTTGGGGGGTGACGACAAATGAATCAGGCTTGTTTGGAATAACTGTTAACTGTTAAAAGAAATAATAGATCTTTAAAAAACTTGAATATATATTTGCTTACTAAAATTACCTATTCAATCTTTCCTTATAAACATATTTTTTGTGTTTTAGGTCGATCAATGTTTTTTACCTGTATAGTAGGGGGACATACAACTCAATGCACTGGGCATTCAGTGTAAGTGGGTAAGGCTTAACGTGGTTGGTTAACATTTAGAATAATAATAAGTGATCAACGAAAGCCACAGTTGGGTAATAATAATTCTATCCTGACGTCCAAATTTACCTGATGATTGAGTAAACTCTGCAAAACAAATAAAAAAATGCGATTAAAGTTTGTGATATGAATTTATTTGGTTAAACTTTATTTAATGTCTGTTAATAACTGTTAAATATTTTATTTGGATGATAAATAAATACAATTTTAAAAGTATGAAGAAAGAAATAAGTATGAATTTAAAAGTTTTATTTTAGAAAGTATCTTACAGTATTTGCAAAGATATATTAAATATAAATTAAATATTTTGTTGTTTTCGTAACCATTTAGTTACAATTTAATATGGAAATAAACCTAAAACAATTATATAAAATTAATGAGTAATGCTGGTTTTACCAAAAAAGGACCATTTTGTTATAAAGAAATATATTGTAAATTTGGTATTAAATATGATAAAAAGTGAAGTCAAGTTTAATTATAAAAGATTTATTAAAAATATAAAAAATAGTTCTTGAGTAAACACAATATTTAAGTGTGTCAGAAAACAAAAATAATTTTTATTATTTTTCAATAGGATTAACACTTTAAATTGGAAAAAAATTGTAAAGAATTAATTTTGGAAAATACTTATGTTATACATAAAAAAAGTGAAAAGCATAGCGTTCACACTGATTAGATTTTAATGCCAGTTATTTGAATGCACAACTCATTTCATTACGTTATTCTTACGACAAATCACTACGAAAGCAATAACACTTGGCGCTACCAATGGGCGCTTCATAGAATGAAGAACCTTCTGAGCATGCGAATGAAAACTCAATCAGACCAAGATTAGCCAAGATATTTCCTATCAGCTGTATCAGGTTTAGTCTAAAACTGTTGTCAATATAAAATTGTTTCACTCTGCCTTCAACCTAAGCTTTTACAGTAAGTTGTAAATAATAAATTTATTTCTTGATATTTAGTGAAGTAATGAGGTTTTCACCTGAGGATTATTGAATATCTTGGTTATGGTAAATGAACTAAACCCGGTATTCAGTGTATTTATTTTGCCCCATCTCATTCGAATTATATTAAGTAATATATCAATACAGTTAGAGCTTCCAAGAAGCAGCTTTCATGCATTAGTATCCGCTTTCATGCATTAGTATCCGCTTGCATGCATTAGTATCCGCTTTCATGCATTAGTATCCGCTTGCATGCATTAGTATCCGCTTGCATGCTTTAGTATCCGCTTTCATGCATTAGTATCCGCTTTCATGCATTAGTATCCGCTTTCATGCATTAGTATCCGCTTTCATGCATTAGTATCCGCTTTCTTGCATTAGTATCCGCTTTCATGCGTTAGTATCCGCTTTCATGCCTTAGTATCCGCTTTCTTGCATTAGTATCCGCTTTCATGCATTAGTATCCGCTTTCATGCATTAGTATCCGCTTTCATGCATAAGTATCCGTAGATGCTCGTTCTAAGCAGCTTTATCAAGCAAGAAAGAAAAAATAGCTTTTCTTTTTACACTTATTTGTTTGTATGTTATTTTTATGCGTGGTAGAACACGATATAAAATAAATGCTGTTATTGTTTATTTTGCTTATAATTATATTATATTTTTTTAATATAAAACAATTTCCTTCACAAACCATTTAAAAAAAATTTAAAACAGCGTTTTATTGTCTCCAAATCTGACAGATTGGGGTTTAACTTAATTGAGACAACTGAAACGTTTGCTCTTTCATTTGCAAGAAAATTCACTTTGATCGGTTAAATACTGCCAAAGGTATCGTGGAACAAACGGAAAAAACTGACGGATCCAATACAGATCCTCCTCCTTTATTGAAGTCGGTTAAAATCGTGTTGACATCAATTTATTATCATACACTGCACAATAACATGAATGGATGAATATCTAATATTTTGTCAATGATTGGAAATTTGAAAAAGGTATATATAGGTCTATAGCGATAGTGCGAACTAATGACAGGAAAATATAGAACAGTGCCAATTTTAAGGGTACGATGAAGTTAAATTTTAGTACCTTATTTTGAGTACTAACTAATGATGGACAGTGTTATTTTGAAGGAACTAAGACTTTATGTCTTATGTATCCTTCGAAGCTCGTTCTAAGCAGCTTTATCAAGCCAGAAATAGAAAAAAACTATGCTTTTTACAATTACTTGTTTGTATGTTATTTTTATTGCGTGGTAGAATACTTCATTAAATATATGCTGTCTTGTTTATTTTGCTTATACTTATATTATACATTTTTTTTAATATAAACAAATTTTTCCTCTCAAACCTTTTTTAAAAATTTAAAATAGCATTTTATTGTCTAAAAATCTGACGGATTTGGATTTAACTTAGTTGAGACCACTGAAACGTTTACTCTTTCATTTGTAAGAAAATTCACTTTGATCGGTTAAATACTTCCAAAGTTATCGTGGAACAAACGGAAACAAACACACGGATCCAATACAGAACCTCCTCCTTTATTGAAGTCAGTTAAAAAAACTGGTTGACATCAATTTATTAACATCAAGTGCACAAAAACATGAGTGGATGAATATGAAATATTTTATCAATGCCTATATAGGCTTATAGTGATAGTGCGAACTAATGGCAGGGAAAGAATGAACGGTGTCAATTTAAATGATGCGATGAAGTTAATTTTAAGGACCTTATTTTGAGTACTAACTAATGATGGACAGTGTTATTTTGAAGGAACTGAGAGTTTAAGTTGTATTAATAACTTTATTACGACTGCTCCGCCTGTTGAAGTCCCTCTATTCCATACACTCAGCGTCTCTACAGAAGATGCTCTGTTTGCAATGTGTTGGCTTAAACCAAAGTCGCCATAAAGAGACTCAATCCAATTTAATATATTACATCAAGGTTTTATTACAGAAATAAATATTTGAACTTAAACTTAAACGGGATGTTTAACGTTGGAGGTCTGAATCCCGCTTCCCTTAATACTTTTATTACACCTTAATTGTTAGCGCATAGCTCACAAACATGTTCGGGATACAACATGAAGTGACGTCAATTGTATACTTCGCTGACCTGTGCTTATTAGCTTTACAACTAACACACGTGTGGCTTCTGGCTCGAATTCGAAACGAAATTAGGTAATTGAATATTTATGGAAATAATGTTTCTCGAAATACTATGATTATTATATGTATAGATTTGGATTTATTCTCCAAAAACAGTGTCCTTCATTATGTACTACCGTATTAGAGCTATGTAAAATAACAAAAGAGTAATTTTCCATCGCACTCTTAAACTTAGCAGTGGCTTTAATTTTAATTTGATATTCCAACAAATTAGTAAAACCCATGTAACTCGGATCAATATTTCCGCAGCAAGAGCCTTGCATTATGTCAATGCTTTTGGTGCTGCTAGTACGCAGCACAGGTCGTCAGGTGTAGCCTTACCGTGGAAATCCACATGATGGAAGGCAAATAGTGGAAACTGCAACGCGGGAGCGGAAGCGGTGCAGAGGTTTACTATAACTAGGGGCTCTTAAACTTGGGGAGTGTAAAAGTTTTTCAAGGAGACGCTGAAATAATTGGACAAGTTCACTGAAACTGCTTAACAGTTGTTTGTCCTCGTTTAGCTGTATTAGGTTACGTAGACGTTTCATTCCGTAACTCAAATGCTAGGGTGTACTAGTGTACTAGTGTTAACCGTTTCTACACAGCAAGATTATGTTATACAATTACATACTTTATGCTACGGTAGCCTGCAGCACGTTTTTTCCCAGCAACGTTTACAGATATTTTAATTTTAATATTTTTTTTACCTTAATGGTTGCGTGGTCAAGGGTGTAGAACCGGCAGTTCTTGCTTCTGTTCTCTATACCGTCAAGTAATTTCTGTGAGAGTTCTCAGACTTCAGGTTAACTTAGTGAAAATGAGTATCTAAGGAGAAAACCTACAGTAGTATTGAATCAATGCTGGCTACACCTCCTTGTATGAATATCGAACGCTCCAAGTAACATACCACCTCTTTTTATACATACATCCCTCATATGTCACGATACAAAATGGAGTAAGGGTAATTAACGTTAATATTATTAAAACCGAATTATTATTCAATTCGGATATTGCAAACGACGGAGCTGGGGAGAACGTTTTCTTGCGAGCGCCAAGGGTAGATGGGAAAACATTTCCTATCAGTTTGATTCTGGCAAAGGTTCGTATAAATAATTAAATTTTTAGCACATTAAAAAAATCTTCCCCCGATTTATCTTTAATTTTTCACTTTAAAACCTATTGTTCACTCTATTCGTCATAGATTCAGGTTTATTTTACTATTTAAAAAAACTTTGTAACGAATTACTTTTTAAAGTAATATTTCATTACGGTTTTAATTTTTCCCAGCGAAAATAATAAGTTTATATTAAGGAATAAAAACAATTAAAAGAAATAATAAAACAATTCACCATAACCTCTAAATCTCCTCCTTGACGTCACTATAACAAGTAAAATTACGTCTTATGTAAGGTTTAATACCACTTTACTCACCCATATTTCAAGTGCTTTAGACAAAAATATAATATATGCTCCCACTTCATCACAGGTTCAATGGGAGGTAAGGGTTATTTAAGGGCATTCCCAATGTTAAATTGCAGAAGGGGGAATAAAATAAACGTTTTATTAGACGTAGCACGCCCATTGTGGTCTGTCTGCTTGTCCACGCGTTAATTTATTTATTTGAAGCAGTTTTGTCTCAGTTGGGAATTTTTTTATCTTAAAGTAGAAAAGGTAACTTAAAACAATAAAGTTTAAGAAGAATACATCAAACTGAAAATGTACTAAATGTCTAAATGTTGCTAAACTATTTGCCCATTTTACTTACATTTTTACGAATATTTAGGATATTTTACAACAATATTTTCGAAACTTCGTATCTCTTGAACGTTTTGTCTGGTGTTCATTTAGATATTTCCAAGACGTAGTCACAGGTTCTATATTATGCGCAGTTGCCAGATTGTCTAAGAATTATAAAAGTATGTCGTGTTTCCTTATAAAACTTCCTTAGGTTTTAGTTGTTCTTTTATTATTTCTATTATGCTCAAGTATTATTATACTATAGCTAACCCATGTCAACCCACCCTAACATATGTTTACTTGTATCAACCCATACTAATCTACACCAAATAATGTTTTATTGTGTTAGGATAGCTAACAAACGCTATACCACACTAACTCATTTTTTATTTGGTTAGAATAGGTAACCACACTAATTCATGTTTAACTGTACTACGATAACTAACCCATGCTAACCCAAACTAAACAATGTCTAATTGTGTTAGGATAGCTAACTAATCCTATCTCACACTACCCCTAGTTTAATTGTGTCAACCCATGCTAATCCACACCAACCAATGTTTTATTGTTTTCGGATAGGGAACAAACGCTATACCACACTAACTAATTTGTAATAGGGTTAGAATAGTTAACCACACTAATTCATGTTTAACTGTATTACGATAACTAACCCATGCTAACCCAAACTAAACAATGTCTAATTGTGTTAGGATAGCTAACTAATCCTATCTCACACTACCCCTAGTTTAATTGTAACAACCCATGCTAATACATACCAAACAATGTTTTATTGTTTTCGGATAGGGAACAAACGCTATACCACACTAACTAATTTGTAATAGGGTTAGAATAGTTAACCACACTAATTAATGTTTAGCTTTATTACGATAGCTGACTAATTTTAACCCACACTAAAAAATATCTAATTGTGTTCGGATAGCTAACCAATGTTAATTCATCCTAACCTATGTTTACTTGTGTCAACCCATGCTAATCCACAACAGCAAATGTTCTATTGAGTTAGGATAGCTAATAAATACTATCCCACCTTAACTCATTTTCAATTGGGTTAGAATTGATAACCACACACAATAATTCATGTTTAACTGTATTACGATAGCTAACCCATAATAACCCACACACTAAACAATGCCTAATTTTGTTAGGATAGATAACTAATGCTACCCCACACTAACCTAGTTTAAGTTGTTATGATTGCTAATCCATGCTAACCAAACTAAGCCATGTTAAATTGCGGTAGTATAGCTAACCCACAATTACCAATTGTAAATTGTGCTAAACCATGCTAAACCACAAACACTCATATTTTACTGTGTTAGGATAGCTAACTAACACTATCCCACACTCATTTTTATTTGAGTTAGAATAGTTAACCATACTAATTAATGTTTAACTGTAATACGATAGCTAACCCATGCTAACCAACACTAAACAATGTCTAATTATGTTAGGATAGCTAACTAATGCCATCCCACACTAACGCAGTTTTAATTGTGTTTTATTGGTTAACCCATGCTAACCACACTAACCCTTGTTAATTTGTGTTATGATAGCTAGCCCATGTTAACTTCCTTAACCCAAGTTTAATTGTGCTAACCTATGCTAACCCACACAAACTCATGTTTTATTTTGTTAGGATAGCTAACAAACTCCATCTCTCACTAACTCATTTTTAATTGGGTTGAAATAGTAACCACACTAATTCATGTTTTAGTGTTATGATAGCTAACCCATGTTAGCTCACACTAACCAATGTCTAATTGTGTAAGGATAGCTTAATCATGCCAATCCTCACATATGAGACCTAATTATTTTCCAATGTGATCGCCAGAACGATCGGCAAATCTTTCTTTACTTTTTACTTGATGATGAATATCTCCATAATTCCTTAACTACCCTCATTACATGCTAATAATCAAGATGTGCTATGAACATAGATACGTTTACGTTGAAGTGCCTTGACAGAAAGGGAGACCCGTCCATTTTATGGGAACACCTTTCCTTACTTTAGCGACAGTGACCCTGATGCTGTGACTCGGATAGCGTGACCCATATACGTTGTTTAATAAGGCAATGATTGTTTTAAATAATAACAAGGTGATTTGTATGTAAGGATAGAGTCCTTGTTAGTCTGAGAGAGTTCTCTAAAATGACGGGTATTTCGTTACCGAATTGCTTCTAAAGAGATACAAAGTAAAAGGTCACGTCACCAATCCAGCGTCGCGTCGGCCGCCACCGACTCAACCGTTCTTCCAAAGAAACTGTTTAGTAAATAAGCAAAGTTGCCTCCTATATCGTTGTTGCCAAATTCTATTTTATCAGGATTACTGTCTGACAAACTGATTCCTGCATATAGAATTATTACTTGTTTTACAACCCATCCCTTGTTTCATACGGCGCCGTCTACCCTCCACCCCCCTGCAAAGGAATACATCATATTCAGATGCACCGTGCGTCGTGTCTTGTCTGTGTTGTTTGCATTTAATTTGTTCATGTTTTGTTTGTTGTGGAACTAGGTTATTGTTTTAAATTGCTTTTGTCGTTTGGCTTTTCTTTTAAAAGCAAAATGAAGCAATAGTATATTAGTTATAACGGAGAACGGAAAATGTTGAATATTTTATGCATGGTTTTAAATTCCATCACAAGTGACATAATATTTTGATTTTTTCCTTTTTCTTCTCAATTGTGTCCTTTTTAGCTTTTTATATTTTTGTCTTTTTTTATTTTATTCAATTCCTTTATCACTCTATAATTCAGTTTCAAGCTTTTTTCTAAATTATTCATCCGGGCTTTGCATTTTCCCGTCAGTATTTTATTCACTTGCAGTTTTTTCTCCTTCATCAGAACAATTTTACACCTAATAACCCTTAAAATTAAGAATTTCCCACACTAGGTAACACTAGTGACTTTGTCGTCCGATTTTCTTGTGTTGGGTTTCCTATCTTTCACCCAAATTCGCCTTACCTGTCTTGTCACTAACTCGCATTAGTGTCACATCTCTCTTCGACAATATATCGCTGTTCTAACTTCGTAGCTCACTTTTATCGCTGATTTTATTTGAAAACTCTTCCTCTACATTACAAAGTAAGCTTTCTATGACACTTCTGTCAGTTTTTAGACGTGAGGGGGGTTTATAGAGAACAAAATAAGCAACGGAGTTACTAAATCTTAGGGACAATAACGCCTTCGTTTTAAAAGGTATTTACGCTAGTTAAAATATAAATAATCAAGTTATAATCGCAAACGTTAGCCAAACCAAATTCTAAATTTGTATTACAGAAAGCGCTGCTAATACGTTTATACGACAGTCGTACAAACAAGTAAAATTACTTTATTGTTGTATTTATTGGTTTATATATATAGTTCAAATTTTCAATAGCTAATAAAATACTTTTTGTTCATCCACTCATGTTCAATTACACTTTTCTAACCTGTAGTGGACGTCACTTTATTTTAATACAGTTTTCAAAAGGTATACAATACAGTTCCGTCCCATTTGGCCTAAAATAAGTCACAACCTATGATACCATAAAACCGTTGATTTTATATTAATGGTTATATGGTTTTTGACGCATAGGTTATGTTACTTTATTTATAATTGAATGATTTAATAAAAAGTAACTAAAAAAAATTTGTTGACCTTAAAGTAGGAGTATACTTTAAACAATTAAATATTTGTATTACTTCATTTTCATTGGTTCATGTTCAAAATATAAATAAACTCACTAAAACATTAAAAAAAACTCTTGCACTTAGAATTTAACCGTTGAATTGAAAAAACCATTCAAATAGCCCTTGTAGTAGTCAAAGTTAAAGAAGTGAAAACTGATGTAGACTAATATAGAAAATGGCTGCCTATTCTTGTGTTTATAGCATATGCAATACCTCAATAGGGAAGCAATTAGATTTACTTTATACCTTTGGAGAGACGAATGCAGAGACAGACGGGAAGTATATAAAGCATTGGCTTTACCTTCTTTCCTATCACCTCGCCATTGCTGTACACACATTACTCCCTTTAAAAATGGCCCGTGCATCGTTCAGCCATTTACCCTTTAGTTAGCTCTCTTGGGGCTGTGTTTTAACCACCTGCAGCGTAGGTTGTTTTTTACGATTTTCCAGAATACCTCAAAGCCGCTGTTTGGGCTGAAATAAAGATATAACGAAATTTTGATTAGAGTTGTGGAAATTGTTTTGTAATTTGGACGAGGCGAATGATTTCATATGAAAACAACTGAAACGGAATAATAATTAAGTTTTGTACACGGAGGGTGGGGGGTTTATGTCTGTTAAATATACATTACATTTTCAATTTTTAAGAAAACAATGTAAGTATTTAAATAAAATAAGTGTTTTTTTTATGACTTTGCGACATTATACGTTGTAATTAATTCTGAGGTAAAAATAATTCTTTGTTTTATAAAGGAACAAACGTTTTTTCACAGAATTCAGAAAAGAAGGAGGTTCTGAATTCGATCTTTTATTTTAAAAATGTTTGTTCCACGATAATTTGAAAAGTATTGAACCTAAAAGATATTCTGCTTGTAACTGAAAGAGGAAACCCTCCCGGTGGTTCTGCTACAGTTACATCCCAATCCATCTGTTTTTGGTTACAATAATATAGTATTTTCTCCTGAGTATTTTGTTTTAATAAGGATCATGAACTAAATGGTACTATGTGTATTCATTTAATCATGCAGTGTCATGAAGCAAGTAATCAAAAAGTGGGTTGTTACAGACATTTTTTATATAGATTTTTGTTTGATTGTTATTGTATAGATATGATGCATTAGCATATACAAACGATGATTGCGGTGATGACTTTAAACCTTTGTTGGTAATAAGTTTATAATAAATAACGTTTTCGTTTTTTGGAAAATTATTTTTTGACTTTTTAGAAAATAATAATTATATGCGGTTAATTTATTTTAATGTGTATATATTATAAACTATAAAAATGTAACTAAATAAAGGTTCTACGTATAAACTGCTATGGGGTATACCTCCCCTAAAATGATAAAAACGTCACCTGTTGTGTTCCACCCTTCCCATTCCAACCCTTTGCTCTCTTTATACATAAAAACAGATTTCAAAGAAGTGGAAGATCAAAGGGATATTTTAACACTCAATTCATTTATGAATGTATAAAGGTTGAATCTTACGTCACAGATTCCCGGTATGTATATATTACAATAATAGAAACAACGTAGAGAGACGGAGTTTCTCGTAGAGGTGATTTTGTAACAGAATGTTTTACAAATAAACGGCGCTTTGAATATTTTGGGAAATTTTTAAAACATTCTCGAAATTCTTGTTTTTAGATCGCAAATTTCCTACGGGAACCCAAAATATGATGTTGACATCACAAACCGACTGCTAAACTGTAAGCAAAATATAAAACAATTCATATCGCTCCATATTCAAAGTTAAAGCGTTCGAAGGAAGGCTTCCGTAGGAAGGCTAAATGACGCAGTTATGCATCAAAATAAAATTTCGAAAGTCAAACCCTAAAAAAATATCAAAAAATAGCTTTCCTAGTGCTGTTGGCAGTGTGCATATTTATATTAAAGGTTATATATAAATTTTAAAGTTTTGAAAACCTTGCCTTCTTGTGTCATTGCATAAATATGAATGGGCTACCTCCGTAGTGGGATTCCTTTTGGTAAGTACGATCAATCGAAGATTGATCCCTTGGTCACTGCTAGCACTGGCCTGTTCTTGCCTGGTCCCTTAAGACACGCCCCCTTTGGCTTCTTTTATTCGACTCGTCTCTTGACTTGCTATTTTAATTTAAAAGGAACGGCAAAATCAAGTACCCAGAGAACAGCTGATAATAATCGCAGACCGTACTGTGCAGCCCTCAATCGAACCAATAATAACTACGTGCGCTAACTATCGGCTACTTGGCGGCAATTAAAAAACGTTACAATACATAGCCTAAAAATACACCGTATCTAAAAATGTTACATTTTTATTGAGGCACATTTTTTACAAACCCTTCACATTGTATTCAAGTGAATACAATTCAAATTTCCATACTGTATAACACATGATTTTATGAAACAGCTGATCTCATTTCACAGGCTATGTATTAGAAAAACTGTTTTACATCATATAATATGTTACATTATTTATTCTACATTACTAACTTAAAATTCTATTGTTGAAAAGGTTTCAAGAGTATAATGTCTGAATCATAAATTCGTAAATGACTCTGATGAAATGAGAGACAATAATCTAAAACGTTTTCTGGAACTCTCACATTTTCACCTCCCCAACAATCTTTGGGAGGTTTCTCAAGATGGCGGAGGCGGAGGCGGAGGCGGCGACGACGACGACAACGATAATTCTCTATAGTGATAGTGCTAAAAGCTTATCAATCTAATAATTAACCTTAGTTTACAGTTTTTAACATTATTTTATCTCTTCTTTATCTTTTTTTATTGTATTTGGAATTTTGTCAATTTCTTTATTCTAAAGATTTAAATGTTATTTTCTAACAATATATGACAATTTACACGAATATAATGTTATAAGTATATATACAAAATTGTATTCCTAATTTATGACTTTTTTGCGAAATAATTCATATTTGGAAATAAATACATATAAATAAATATAAATATATATATATATATATATATATATATATATATATATATATATATATATATATATATATATATGGATTACGATGAGCTTGAAACTGTGATCGATATAAGTACTAACATGAAACCTCCAGGTACGGTATATTTGGGTGATATTATGTCGCACAAGCAAGGTACTGTAATGGAAGCTTACCTACTCTCTACCAAAGTATAAACAGGTTAATACCCATTACACATCACTTAAAGGGGAAGGAAAGTAGTGGGTGGTTAGAATTAAAGAGGATTAGGAGAGGACGTAATACTGAGCACCGAAAATCAAGACAAACCATTGAATAGCGTCGTGAGGGTGGCTAATCTTTTACTTAGACCTGCTCTCGGTCGTGGTGAAAGCAGATAAACTCGTATCTATTGTATTCTCCAAAACACATACACCTGTCAATATTTTTATAGTAAATGATTGTTTGAACTGGCAATTCGAGACTCCATGGTCGCCGGTTGTATGAGATGTATAGGTATAGACGTTACAACTAGACACTAAATGATGCGACAATATTATGAATTACGGAAGTGAAATAGACAGAGTATTACCTAAAATCCGGCTCTAGTAGGAGTAGTACCCAAGGGATTATAGGTAACTAAACGCATTGCTTTAAAATATCCATACACCGTGCGTGGGTTACAAAGTCGACTTCATATATACCCAATAAACTGACCTTTTTTTCGAGGAATAGATGGTTAAGATTTGTACAGTATGTGAGCAGTGCATGCGCACGAAGAAAAGTGATGTCCTTAGTAGTATAAAGGAATAGAGTTTGTGTTTACATGTTGAAGTTTCTGTGAAGGGTCATTGACTCTAATAGAATTTAACACTTGTGTGTGTGTGTGTGTGTGTGTGCGAGCGCGCGTGAGCGCGCGTGTGTGAGCATTTATAACTATAGTTATAGTTGTAACTATAGTTATTTCTTGTCTTTAAATGGTTGACTTTATGATACATGCCTTGTTGTCAATGTTGTTTTGTAGACCAAGGACACTTCAACTTCTTCTCTGTAAAAGATCAATCCTGAAATAAATATTAACTTTTTCAAATTAACCGGCTCTATTACAGTTGATGCCGCCTTTCCGTTCCCAAATTAACCGGCTCTATTACAATTGTTGCCGCCTTTCCGTTCCCAAATTAACCGGCTCTATTACAGTTGTTGCCGCCTTTCCGTTCCCAAATTAACCGGCTCTATTACAGTTGTTGCCGCCTTTCCGTTCCCAAATTAACCGGCTCTATTACAGTTGTTGCCGCCTTTCCGTTCCCAAATTAACCGGCTCTATTACAGTTGTTGCCACCTTTCCGTACCCAAATTCTAATTCAGGTCTCGATTTACCGCAGGTCCGTCGTAAATAGTCCGATTTCAACGGTACTAGCGTTTTACTATTAACTTTAGTAACCTCCCATATCTCTGAATCTTAGAGTGTAACCCTCTAAACAATACTTCAGAAATGTGCAAAAATATTAATAATATTCATTACGCAATTTCTCACTTTACTAGAAAAAATTTGAGTACTTTTAATTACAAATTTACACTAAAATATTTTACTAAACACTTTTATATATTTTAACCTTGCTTATAGTAGCACTTACTTTGTTTGTTGAGGACGGCCGTTGGGAGATACGGTCTGGAGTTAAGGTCTGAGTTGACAATGGAACACATCTCCCGAAACGGCCGTCGTCAACAAACAAAATAAGTTATACTATAGGCAAGGTTAAAACATTTAAATGTGTTTATTGATTACTCACGTGAAGATGGAATCAACAAATGAAAATATTTTAATCTCATAAAGTGTAACTATTAAAGGCCATAAGCTGTAGATTTTATAAACTCACAAACGAAAATTAGTTTTATGGAGTTTTTGTTACGTGTTAGCATAAATCAGATGTAGCGAGCTGGTAGCGTTCCGGTTTCCTGGCACAGAAGTTATCGGTTTAAATCCAAAAGCACTGAAACTTTTTTTTAAGCAATGTTTTGTAGCCCAATCGATTTTAAGTAGTTGAATAGAAAACGAAGGGCAAAGTGGGGGTCCAGTAAAAAGTTACCAATAGAAGTCTGAAAACCGGGAGGGTAAAATATGGAGGCTAAGGCATAACGTGGAGGTGACTTCACCTGGCCACCGCAATCCATACTCAGAGTTGAAATTATTTCTACAAAATACTAATAATGACTAAGAGTATTGTCCAATGTAATCATCTTTCACAGAACATTATTGACAACATCGTGGCAGATGTAAGCACAGATTCAAATTGGAATAAAGTGGATTACTCGTGAAGAATACGGGGAGAATCTCAAAGCAGCTTGTAAGGTACATTTCTATATTCAATAAATCATTCAGCGACTACTTGCAGGAGAAATGCAAATATTTATTCTTCTGTTGAGAGATGATGTATGATCAGGGAACTTGACTTAGTGCTCCACTGTGAACTGTAACAAGATTGAGTGCTGCGCTGTGAACCAGGTCCCTTAAGTAATTATTCATCCTTTCTCCCAAAATGGCTCAACCTGGCCCTTTACTTACTGCTACAAAGTCCCTTTTTTCGTAAATTACTCTATAAAAGATGTAGGGTCATATTTTTTACCTTAAGGAAATATCTTGCCCTCGTGATTAAATATTGGGCGCGGAGTCCTTCCGCTGTAGCGATCGCGATTTCCGGTTTCCCTTAGACTTTGTAAGCTGACTTGATCTCAACAACTCAATTATACTTCTTACTATGAGTAAGGACGTAAACCCAAACTCATAAGGTTTTGCATGGTATATATTAGGCCATAGATAAATAAGAATATAAGAAGTTAAAGAAGAACCAACACCTAAAATGTAAACCACAAACAACAAAAAATAAATCGAATTCAAATAAGAAATAGCCACAATCCTAAAAAATTACATACCAAAATACAGGAAATGTAATATGTAAAAGTAACTTAATAGGAAAATTTTTGTGACACACTTAGTAACCAATTTTATAAAATAAATTATACACACTTAGATAGTAATAAATTATACATTGGTCAAACAAAAGACATTTTAATATACAGAACAACTTAAAGTATATTTTAAACCAAACACATGTAACTCAAACCTAGCAAAACTAACTATATATTTCCCGCAGTCAAAAACATACATTAAAAAAATAAATCAATAAATATAACGTAAAATAACAATCTGATAAAATGACGAGTAAAATTTTAAAAGAGTTGCAAATTAATATTCAAGCATTGGATGAAACATAAATGACCATCAAATGGTTGAAAATGAGATTACCATAATAAGCTCTCGAAAGTTGATTCGCAAACCTAAGTAAGATTATTGTTTCAATACATAAAGTGTAAGTGGCAAGTGGAGCAAGAAAAGAGTGAAGCTATAGTAAAATAATTATAGAAACACAAAGAATTGACGTATATTCTATAAAGCATACCTTAGTAGTTCTTTAAATGAAAAATTCTCTGATAAAACAGTTTCTACGGTTGAAATCGAGTTAATTCTACATCGAATCTGTGCAATTTAAAAAAAATTGATTTATTAAAGGTTACTTGGATTACACTTAGGTTGAGGGTAGAGACATAAAAACTCCTGAAATATGCACCTGTTCTTTAGGTTTTATAGAGAAAGGAATTGACTTGTTTTCGTGAATAACAGGTAATGTTAGTTGCAAAAGTTGGCGGAGCTAAGATAGCATCGGACTAACTCACGGACCTTTATATAGCTGTATCTTTTAAGAATGGTTTTTGAAGACAACCTTTAAAAGGCTCGATGCGCTGCAAATACAAATAAATAGATCCGAGTGAAGAGCGTTAAAGTGACGTCAGAGAGGAATGAGCATTAAATTAACGCAGTGCATTCCAGCAAAGCTCGAGATTCTCGTTTTAATGCGCAAATGAAAAGTCAGACAAGTGTTAAGGACAGATTGATTAAAAATCATTAAATCTGAAGCAGAGGGGAGACGACCAAACAATGCGATACGAGTCAGTGTGCGCTTGCAATTGTCATTGAGAATATTGAACTGAGAAAGAAAAAGGATTGGTCAAGAGCGTCAAGTATTCCGTCGATATGAGTAGAATCTGATTGGCGGATAGAATTATTTAGGGGTAAAATTACACTTAGGAGTAAGCATTACCACTTTTAGTGACTGGATAATTAATACCCCAAAGTACTTGAAGGCTGTATGACTGATAGAGCTTGAAAAATGTGGAAGTTAAAATCTTGAAGTCAGCACTTTAAATTTTAGGATTGATAACCAAATACTTAACCAGCTCAAACTGCATAACCATCAGGATTTTGTGAGTTGAAAGACTTTTAGATGTAGGAACTTTAGGAGTTAGATTTGAACGGCGGATGGTCCTTAATACTTGAAGGCTTGTAATACGGATGAAGGTCAAACAATCTAAGTTTGAAAGCCGGAAAAAGAGAAACGCTTTGAAGGGTAGAAAGCGCTTAGATGTAAAAACTGTAGGAGTTCAGGTTTAAACCGCTGATATCCCTAAACTCTTGAAGAATTGTAAGACGGATAGGGAGAAAAAATGAGGATTGAAATCCAAATGAATAAGAACACTTTGAAGGGTAAAACCCCTTAGAAGTAAACATTTTAGGAGTTTAGGATTAAAAGGTGTATTGGCCTAAGCACCTAAGACGATTAACGGATTGAAGTCAATACGTTTAGGATTGAATACAGGATGAAGGAAATCCGTTAAAGGATGCAAAACCCAGAGAAGTAAAAACTTTGAGAGTTTAGGATTTAAATGTGATTTGCATAAACACTAAAAAAGGTTGGACACATAGAGGCAAATAAACTTAGAATTGAAAGCCGGATGAAGGAGAGCACATTAAAAAGCGAAAGCCTCATAGAATTGAAAATTATAAGAGTTTAAGATTGAATGGTGATTTGTAAAAAAACTTAGTTGAACACATAGAAGTATATAAATTTAGAATTGAAAGCCCGATGAAGGAAAACATATTAAAGAGTGAGAGACCCAAAAACCAAAAACCTAGCATTGAATGGTGGTTTGAACTAATCACTTAAGCGGTATTAAACTCTAGAACACTTTAATAATGGATTAAGGTCAACACTTTAAATGTTTAAAAGAAATAGAGACCAATAATATTAGTAATTAAAGATGAAAAGCTTATAGGGTACTGAAAGGTAAATTGGGATTATATCACTTGCATTACATCCTAGCGTTATATGATTTGTCTATGCCAATGGTAAGGGATTTAAACAAGGCTACAGGTTAATCCTTCAAAGATTTAAAAACGTATAAAGCGTGAAGGAAATCAAGGTAAATTCGATAAACACTATCTGAGTAGGATGTCGATCAATACGAAGATAGCAGAATATACAGATAATGAAACGGAGCGAAGAAGGAAACACACAAAAAAAGATAAAGAAGAACGTATTTCCGAGTATATCTTTCTGCCTTTTCTGACATTACAATACTTTACTTTCTTTTATTTTAAAGAGAGAGTACTATTTAGGTTTTGAAAATGTAGACATTCCGAAACGCGTCAACAAAGGAAGATGTTGTAATGTTGGGAAAGGCATAAAAATGTACTAGTATATATTTAAATATTCCTTATAGAAGTAAAGATGAATATATTAAGAATTTCAATAAAGTATTTCTTCAATGTCAAGCTTTAAGACTGTAATACACGTATCCCTGCGCAAATACATGTATCCCTGCGAAATTTCATGAATCCCTGCGCAAATACAAGTATCCCTGCGAAAATACATGTAACCCTGCGCAAATACCTGTATTCCTGCGCAAATGCACGTATCCCTAAGCAAATACGTGTATCCCTGTGCAATCACATGTATCCCTAAACAAATACGTGTATCCCTGAGCAAATACATGAATCCCTGAGAAAAGTCATGTATCCCTGCGCAAATACATGTATCCCTGCGCAAATACATGTTTCCCTGCGAAAAGTCATGTATCCCTGCGCAAATACATGTATCCCTGCGCAATCACATGTATCCCTAAGCAGATACGTGTATCCCTGCGCAATCAAATGTATCCCTAAGCAGATACGTGTATCCCTGCGCAATCACATGCATCCCTAAGCAAATACGTGTATCCCTGAGCAAATAATCCATGTGGACCTATCCCAATACGTTCGCCGTATTCACCAAACCGTTAAAAAGGAACTGATGAAGAAGGGCGAGAGCTAAGTAGCACACAGAAAAAGTATGAGCATAACATACAGTAGTTCATTATGAGTAGAGGGTCCGGAAGGAAATGGATGGGCGATACGTGCTCACGTCTTGTGCGACATTTCCCATGAGTTCAGACATCTTTAAAGCAAAATTTAGTTTATGAAAGAGTGTTACCAATGTACCATTAGCACAGCCAATAGTAAAACCTAGAATAGTGATTAGACCAATGAAGTTAACGCGTTGAAGAACATAACACAGGCAATGTAAAAAACAAAGTAATATAATATCTTAAAAAGATGCTTCAAAAGCGGGTGTATTGGACGTTTAATTGAATTGGACGAAACCGAAAAGAGTACCAGTTAGTAAATGTTGCAAGAGGGGTAGACATTTCGAAGTAAAATAGTATCATGAGAACTGTAAAGGTGATACTATTTATCATAAAATACAACACAATCTCTCCTCTGCTAATCATATTTCGAATGTAACCTGCAGTGCTTTAAATCTGTGAATAATTATGGTGAAGAAATACTGAAATCAATGCATTTCCAATTGGAAAATACAACAAGCAGCTTGTATGGAACACTTGCATTGCAAGATAAATATCTTGAAGGCAATATATCTTCCTGCAGTGGCACAGTTTGGATACCATGGTTTTACTGCAGCAGTAGCTTCGAATAAGTGGGACATTCAACTTCTACTGTAAAATCTTTACAAAGCCTTATATTTGTATCCCAAATTTGATCAAGACCTAAAATGTCCCAAATTTGAAATAAAAGGGATGACCGAGCGCCAGGATTACTACCCTGTAAAAACCATGACCTTGGGTCAAAAGTATGGTTAGTAGTCCATAGTGTTTTCTACACCTTGTCACTCTACTATGTCCGTACTCTAGTTTGTCTCCCCTAGTACAGACTGTCTCATCTACTTTAGCTTGTCTTCCCTACTACACAACGCCTTCTCTACTCCGCTTTTATTCCCCTACTTCAGCTTGTGTTCCCTACTCCAGCTTGGCTCCTTTACCACACAATATCTCCCTCACTTCAATTTCTTTCCCTGCAACTACATATCTCTCATATGCACATTGTCTTCTCTATACCTGCTGGTCTTCCCTACTCCAGCTTGTCCCCCCTACTACACAATGTCTCCCCTACTCCAACTTGTCTCCTCTACTTAAAATTTTCCCTTACTCCAGCTTGTATCCCCTACGCTAGCTTGTTTCACCTACACCACCATGTCTTTTCTAACACTCAATTTCCCTACCTCATTTCCCCCCTTGCTAAACACTTTATTCCATCTTCTCTCCTCTACTGTTGCAGTTGTTCTCCTCTACTTCACAATGCCTTCCCAACTTCAATTTGCATATTCTTCTACACAATGTCTCGTTTTCTCCAGTTTCTTCCCCCTACTTCGAATTGTCTCCTTTACTCCACCTTGTCTCCTCTACTACACAACATCTCCTCTACTAAATATTTTCTTCCCTACTCCAGCCTGTATCCCCTATCCCATCATGTTTTCCATTTTAATCACTCTCACCCGTACTCTGCCGTCTCCCCTAATCCACCATAAAACTGAAATGCACATATTATTACTATCATGAAAATATTGTGAAGAAATTTCAAAAATTAGATTTAGAAAATAACCTCAAGTTAAGATCATTCAAATCTTATTGACGTCATGAATAACTGTAAACCAAGCAGAAGCTCCCCTGTCACTTACTGACCTCATTATTCATCTTTGACATTTAGTTTATCTCTTATGTGCCCAAGGGCGGGGGAGGGGATGATATATTATTTGTAATGAAACTTGTAAGCTCTTAGATTCAAACAAGACACTGTTTCTACTCCACACAGTATTTATTAATATAGGCCCTCATAATTATAAATACTACAATAGTAGACTAAGCACTAATTTTTCAACGATCGGTTGTAGTGTAAACATTGTAGGTTGTAATGATTTAGAAATCTGTGGGATCGAAATAAAAGATGAAATAGGTGAAACCGAATTATACCAGACCAAAGTAAGAAATATAACACTTAATAATAATCATTAGTAATTATATAAAGAACTGAGTCAAAATTGTTAACTTACTTGCTAACGCGTTACAAAATCGTCCTTTCATTGACGAAGACTAACCTGAAGAGGCGTCCAGGTTAGGAGTAGCAGAAGTAGAGTAGCTGGTTAGGCTTCGTCAATAAAACGATGGTTTCAAGACGCGTCAGCAAGTAGGTTAATCGTTTTCACTCAGTTTTTTGAGTAATTACTAATAATTTCATTAATGAAATCAATATATAACAACCAATTCTAATAGAAATTGATATGACCGAGGGGCATAATCGAAGAGCCAAGATCAACTTCTCGGTGGAAAATCTATGTACAGAGGGAGATTAACTTGTATTCGGCCGAGAAACCATATGCGGTTTCGATATGACCGAGGGGCATAATCGAAGAGCCAAGATCAACTTCTCCGTAGAAAGTCTATGTACAGAGGGAGATTAACTTGTATTCTGCCGAGAAACCATATGCGGTTTCGATATGACCGAAGGGCATTGGTAGGATTAGATGTGACTAAAGAGCGATGGTCGGCTTATATATGCCCTAGGCATGATGGAGTGACAATCGCCTTCGTTACGGTCGATGGGGGAATGTCATGGAAATAAATGGAGGCCTGAGTTTGGTTTTACCCATCCTGATGATTTAATGTCCATCAGCAGTTGGAAGGAAATTTACGCTCATACTATCCATCGTTGTTTATTAGATATGTAAGAAGGTTTGGTAAAAAAAATCATATTTACACAATAGAAATGATTTAATTACTCAGTTATGTGAAACAGAGGCTTCCGGATTTAGTATGGTAGACTTTCCCATACCCCGAAACTTGCCTAATGATGTGGCAGTAGCTGCGTACAGAACTACCACTGAGTACGACTACCTGGCAGCCCATCTGCACCGCATCGGGCTAAGCGAAGATGGGCCTATACGCTGTGCTAACACCCCAAGATGGATTCAGCCCACCTACCCCAGTGTTCGGCCCTACCTGTCAACCCTGTAGACGAAGACGACAACTACAGGGAGATCGCCCGCCTCTACTGGTCAGCGCGCCTCCAAATGGCTAACCAGCCAAGGGTTGGCGTAGGCTAGTAAGTAAATAAGGAATTTGCTACGAACTAATAGATAAATGAATATCTGTAAGTTAATTAAAAGGAAAATTTTGGGAATTTAAACCTTAACTTTTTATTTATTTTAATGAGTAAGAATCAAACAATGTAAATAAGAAGTTTCTAAAGTCAATTTTTACAAACGTCAACAAAGTCAATTTATGTTTAGTTACTTTTTATTTAATAATTACTACTAATATAAATAAATTAACATAACCTGTGCGTTAAAACAGCTGTCCTACTACATAACCTATATAATCAAATCAGCTGTTTTATTAAATCATATGTTATTTTAGACCAAGTGGGACAAGTAATAGTAAAAATTTTAAAAAATGAATGACAGAGTAAACATTCCTTGTCAGACGAATTATTATAATCAAAATATCTGAAAAACTGATTCCGCTAAACGCCCACCGTTATCCTGTTTTAAGCCAAGCTTGTGCTGTAGACCTCATATAAAACCTGGCAATTACCTAAATAGAGAGCGCACGTAGCGTCCAGTTGCACGTCACTGCTAGTGATGGATGCTGTGCGAAGTGATCATGAACTAACACCGTCTCATCAATCACTGGGATCTATCCACCGCAAGGCTTGACCCTCGACGTAACACGAGAAAACGGTTTATCGAGGCGATATTGAACCCGTCGAGTGGAACGCGTTTATTGCGATCGATCCAATCAAGCGCTTCTAAAATTAGAGTCAACTAGCCTTCATTATACTTTTATCATAATTTTAGTTGACAAAAGTATAACCTAAACTAGGTGAAACGGATTTAATTTCTATTTCCTTATATTTCTAATTAAACTTTACAGATAGAAGAGATCAGACCATATGGGTGAATACAAGAGTTGGGCTGTTTAATCAAATTTAAAAATTAAATTATATGTTTAGGAAATTTTTTCTTATTTTTTTAAATACTCAAAATCTATAGTTTTTTCAATCCCTACTGTTAGTTCACACTCTCCCTATATATATTTATTTATATTGTTCAAATGCTCAATCGTTAATAAAATACTTTTTATTCATCCACTAAAGTACAATATCACCTTTTTAACTTGTAATGGATGACTGTTGAAGTTAATGCAGTTTTTCAAATGGTAATTATTTAATTAAATTTAATCAATAATGTTTATAATAATTAATTTCGCTTTCAATTTTACCACGTAAATTGCAATTCTGTCATATGTATATACGTGTTTATATACGCGTTTACGATAAATATTTAATCTAAAATATTTCAATAAAAATAAACATTTTTTGTTGTTGTTTGTCTGGTAGGTATTTACTTTTTTGATTTTTTAAATATTACTTTTGGTTAATTTCCGCCCTTAAAACTCATTGTTCTATATGAGAGGCAGATGGAAAATAATCTTGTTTCATCGGATTCTACACATTCTTGTGACCTTAACCTTGTTTCCAGTCTCTTCTTATATTTTCATACATACACACATTCTCTCCTGATATTTTGCGGAATCCAATGTGGTTCCTTTACAGCGGTGACACCACCCGTCCTTAGCTTTGAAATCTCTCAGACCCATCTTCTCAGCTAAAACTACAAGTCTAATTTTCTGGTCTAAGGTGAGGGTGCAATTTCCTTGAAGATCGATGTTACGTAGACGGCGAAATACTAAAACGCCGAGTTTTTCTTGGATAGACAAGCACTTGTTCGGAAGCTTCGCGCTACCATTCGTTTTCAATTGTTTCATGAACTGACCGAAATTTGAAAATTAAAAACTTCGAAGCGTTCGAAGGTTTTCGATAAAACAATGTATATAAGCAATGCAAATAAACCGAATTCACCGAATTAGAGCCAGTATGACAGACGAGAGATTCGAGAGCAAATTTGTGAAAAACCGATAACTTACATCGCCTGCTTAATTGTAAACGAAAGAGATTTCAACTCTTCGTAAAAGGATCAGCTTTGAGCAACACTGAGTCTTTGTTTAATCTCTTCTCATTCGTTTTAGGCCTTTCTTTAAGACTTAAAAAGTCTCTAGGAAATTGAATTAAATCACTGATTCAGAGCTTTTAATGTATGGTTAAATCCCTAAACGGAAAATTATATACAAAACAGTATTTATATTTCAATTTTAGTTAGAACAACGTTTGTGTTTGTGAATTTATTTTATTCCTATGAGACCCTGGAAGCTACTGTATGTATTGAAATTCTCGTTTAAACGAGGCTCACAGACAAGAGTTTGTTTTAAATTCCTTAAAACTTGCATCGCGTGCTTAACTGTAAGTGACAGAGATTTCAACCCTTCGGGAAAGGATCAGCTTTGTGCTAACGCGGTTTTGTGTGCGTTTAATCTCACCCCATTCATTTTAAGCGTTTTGTGGAAACTGAAGGTATTAACATCACAGAAATGGATTAAATTACAGATTCAGCGTTTCCTTTCAATACGCAATATAACCTTCAAAAGAAATTAATACACAAAACTGTATTCATATTTCAGTTTTAGTTACAACTATTTTTGAGTTTCTAAATATATTTTATTCTTATGAGACTCTGAAAGCTTTCTTTTAAAAGTTTTGTTCGTACCGGAATTAAGTACAAATGTTTGTTTTAAATTAATGATTTATATTGCTTAAATTGATTGACTTTAATAATAATAATACTATTTCTTGGTAATAGCAATAGGAAAACAGTCCAATTGTTATAGAAAATTGCACAATGCTGACATATACCTTAGCATGTGAGCAGCAATAAACGGAAAGTAATTAGATAAATGGTCGAGAGTTTGTCGTTAACAGACAAGGCGCCCATGTCGCTTGGCCCATTTATTGACTTTGGATCTAGAATTAATTAAATTTAGAGTACTCGACGAATTATTTTGATTGTTCTCTCTCAGTTCGTTATTACTTTTGTAAACATGTCATCGGCCAACCATTCAGTTTGTAGAAGTTCGGTGCACTAAATAATGAGGTAGTTAATTGTATAGATTATGTACGTAAATTAAGGTGAGGCAGAGTTGTCCACGCCCCCGAATGGCATTCCATTAAGCCACGCCCTCTGCTCTTGTAAATATAGAGTATTATGAAAACCGATTAGACTACCTATAAATAATACGTAGGCTTAGAGAGTTGGGTACAGGATAATGCAATGTGGACATATTTAAAATTATAGTAATTATTTACGTAAAAAATCAGTATTTACTTTATTTAACAATTTACTTGGCAGACACCAGTACCTGGTGATATTTCTAAGCAGACATGTTTCGCACGTGGACAGTGCATTGTTCAATGCTGAGAGCCACGCTCCATGAGTAATCTGTTTTAGGCTCATTAGGCCCCTTCTCGCTATTGAGAGCGGGAGCTTAATCGCACGTCCGTCATGAGACACACCCACTATTAATGTGTCTAACAGTAATATTATATAAAACCAGCATTACCTATAACCTATTATTTCGTGCAACAGATCTTTTCCTATTTATTTAATAGTCACGATTGAACAATTTTAGATACAATTTCCCATATATTAATGAATATATAGCCTATATCAAATCTGGTTGAATGTATGCTACCATCAGATAGGTAAAAATATAATTGGTAGGTATGGCGTTACACTGATTTCCATTGATTGTTGGGTGAAAATATATCACAATATAGGCTACTCATCAACGCAGACGTGTTTTATGTAGTAGTCTATACTCCAACTTTTGCGTCTCCATAAAAAGCACGCACGCGCCAACGCAAGCACTTTCCGTTATAGTTTATTACGTAATTTATAATTACATTACTGAGGGCCGCGGACCGCCCAGGAAGATGGGATTGTACTAGAAAAACGCCGACAAAAAGTTTTGATTGTACATATTACTAAATGCAGTTATTTCACTGAAATTCTGAAACAGATGATTATGATCATATGGATCCATTACCGTCAGTGAGGTTTCATCGCATCTTGCTTCCTCAATGAGAACTTTGTGAATATATGTGAACTAGGAAAATCACGATTTACTTTTGATTATATGTATCAAACAAAAGCAAATTTCAAATTTAGGTTTCAAGTTAAACAATTCAATATTGTGTCTATGAAGATTTTTTTGATCCAAATTTAATCATAGTTTTGAAACTTTTATTATCTACATAAATATAAAATTTATATAATTGACTTAAAACGGAAACAAATAATGGTTAGTGAGACAGTCATAAAAACTAAGGTTTTAGATACAACCTTCCTGCTTGAAGGATTGTTACAGTGGCTGGCTGAACAGTGGTGCCAACTCGGGCCAAATGAAAGTTCTTTTCATTTAGACTTTAACGCGCGCGAGTACTTTAAGAAGTGAATAAATTGCCCCCATTAAGGGAGGAGATGCTCAAAGAACAAAGCGTTTTTATTCAAAGAGACGCCGCCGTTTGCTTTAATGTCGGCAGTTACCTGGGTTTTACTGCGGCAGTCAGACTTTATGGCATTTTGCTTTCAAGCAAATAAGCAATTGCTGTGGCAGTATATCACAGGCTGGGGTAGCGTTAGATACAGAGGTGCGACTTGCTTAGGCCCCTGCACGAAGTAGTCAGGGGTGAGTATACAGATACCGGTGGCGTGCGAGTCTGATCAAATCGGCGCCATAAGACGCAAATACATTGCGCTATTGCTTATAGATTTGAAGAGAGATCGAGGCATAGCCAGACTATTATGATGTTTAAAAAGAGATGGCTGAACTACCAGAATCAATGAAGAGTCGTGGGATCGCCAGACTATTATGATCATTAAAGAGAGATGGCTGAACTACCAGAATTAATGGAGAGGGATCGTGGGATAGCCAGACTATTTTGATCATTAAGGAGAGATGGGTGAATTACCAGAATCAATGAAGAGAGATCGTGGGACGCCAAATTATTATGATCGTTAAAAGAGAGATTGGTGTACTACAAGAATCAATGAAGAGAGATCGTGAGATCGCCAAATTATTACGATCGTTAAAGAGAGACAGATGAATTACCAGAATCAATGAAGAGAGTTTGTGGGTTCGCCAAACTGGTATGATCATTGAAGAGAGATGTGTGAACTACCAGAATCAATGAAGAGAGATCGTGTTATCGCCAGACTCTTATGATCATTAAAGAGAGATGGGTGAATTACGAGAATCAATTAAGAGAGATTGTGGGATTGCCAGAGTAGTATGATAATTAATGAGAGATGGGTGAACTACTAGAATCAATGAAGAGAGGTCTTGGGTTCGCCAAAATAATATGATCATTAAAGACAGATGTGTGAACTACCAGAATCAATGAAGAGAGATCGTGGGATCATCAGTCTATTATGGTCATTAAAGAGAGATGTGTGAACTACCAGAATCAATGAAGATAGATCGTGGGATCGCTAAACTATGACGATCGTTAAGAAATTCCTTTTCTTAGCTTTGTAAAAGTCACCGTGACTTGTTTTTATCTAATTAACAGTTCCATAGTGTTCCAATTAACCATTTCGGGTGGTAATTCATTCAGTTTAAACGTCAATGCAGACAAAAAAATCGAAGTACACACATGTAGGTTACTTAGAACGCATACTCAAAGAATTTTAAAATGTTTACAAATATTTCAACCGTTTTATTTTGAAATAAAATGTTGTGGATAGTAAAGTGAGCTAGGGAAATGTAAGGTAGGCGATTATATAAACACAATATAGGCCGCTTGTGTAGCTTTTATTTGCTGCGTTGATTTATCTCCAAGTACTATAGTTGTAGACCTTGTAATCTGCTTTACGAACAAGTGTTGCCAACATTACACTGTCGCGCATTATTTATGCATAACAGCATGTAATAAAACTTTTGCTCTGTGAATACTAACCAGAAGGTTGTTAGTGTTTTGCTTACTGGAACCAGATCACTTTCGCACTTACCACTTGCCTGTTCACTATTGTCGCTTAATCCCAGTTTCGTATCTTCATGGGGGTTTTAGGGGTTCCCCTTTACGTCAAGTATTTTTCAGTAAAGAAGGGTTGATTTCCTAACCCTGTCTTAGAACAGTTCTTCCCTCTCATATTAGGCTCCTGCTTCTCTTATACAAACAATAGATAAACCCTAGGAACGTTATGTGAATCTATGGCCGATTCTTTGTCATCTAAGCTAATTAAATATGTTTTCTATTTTTTTGAAGAAATTGCGATAATCCATGAACTATAGTTTATTTATTTTCAGTGCAAACATTAATTACTACGATAGCTCTTATAACACACACAAAAGAAACATTCTGCAAGCCCCATGCGAATCTATGGTAGATTATGTGTCATTTAAGCTATTTAAATAAGGTATCTATTTTTTGATAAAACTACGATAATCCATGAACGTTAATGCATTTAAAAAGCAAAAACTAACTATTACTATAACTTTTATAATACGAACAATAGATGAATTCTGCAAGCCCCATACGAATCTAAAGTTCGATCTGTGACATTTAGGCTATTTAAATACGTTTTCTATTTTTTGAAGAAATTCTACTATAGTTCATGCATTTTTTAGTACAAAAGTTAATTATTACGTTAACTCTTATAATACAAACAATAGATAAATTCTGTGAACACATACGAATCTATGGTCGATTATGTGTCTTTAAGATTTAATTATTATCTAAACAATAATTATTACGATAGCTCTTAAAATACAATCAGTAGTCAAATTATGCTAGCACCATTCGAATCTATGGTCGATTCTGTGTCATTCAAGCTATTTAAATATTTTTCTATTTTTATAAACCAGGAACTATAGTTCATGCATTTTTTAGTGCAAAACATTAATTAATATAACTCTTAAAACACAAACAATAGTATCTATCTCCATATCTCTTTTAAAACAAATATTAGTTGAATACTGCGAGCACCATACGAATCTATGGTCGATCTTGTTTCAAATAAGTATATTTAAATTAAAATTGTTTTTTCTCAAGATCTCTAAACTATCCATGAACATAGTTCATACATTTTTCTAAAGCAAAAATATATCTATCTCGACATTTCTTTTAAAACAAATATTAGATGAATTCTGCGAACACCATGCGAGTCTATGATAGATTTTAGGTCAGATAAGCTATTTAAACAAGAATTCTATTTTTTGAAGAAATCGCAAAATTCATGAACTATAGTTCTTGCATTTTATAGTGAAACAATTAATTATCACAATAACTCTTATAGTACAAACAATAGATAAATTCTGTGAACATCATGTGAATCTATGTCGATTCTTTGTCATTTAAGCTATTTAAATATGTTTTCTATTTTCTGATTAAATAACGAAAAGCATCAGAATACCACGGATATAACATTTGCGGGAAATGATAAAACGCTCGTAGTTTATGTCTTTTTATTTCTCATAGTACTTACTTATATAGACACCAGAAAGTTTTAAACTGAGGTTACAATATAGTAATGAGATACAAAGAATTAACTCCGAAATAATTACTGTCCGCGTTTTTCTACCTGAAGCGTGTCAGGCTTGAATTAATGTCATCTGCCCAGTGAACAGAGAAACTGTCGTATTTCCGCCTGTGCAGACCATTCCAGGTGATCCATTGATTTTGTAACTATTTCTGGTGAAACCTTCCTTTAATAAATTGACATCCAAATTGCATTATTTTTACATTTTCCTTAGTGCTAGGAAAAGCTAACCATTTGGAGTACTCGTAATTGAATTAGAAACCATTAATGGATATTAGAGACATTCAAACCTAATAAATATATATTAAGCAGAGCTAATAATAACAGACTATTGCCAATGAAAGTGGGCTATTCACATCGAACCTGCGGTAAATCGAAACTTGTAAGGGTCAGAAAAGAACTAATATTAAGCGAAATAAGGATAAATGTATAAGGGAGGTAGAAGGAACGCAATTGGCTAGGTTTTTTACATGTAAAGAGGATGGCAGAAGTTAGGTGGTCCCGAAAGTTACTAGAGTGGATCTCCTGGGAAAAGAATAAGAGGATGGTCACAAAGAAGTTGGCGTGATGACATCGACGAACCAATGATTGTAAGAAACCTAGAAGAGGCATAATGTATGACAGAAAAAACTGGAAATCGGAAACGAACACGTGTAATAGATCCGTTATGTATATGGAAACATACAAAATCTGACTGTCCATATTGCTTTGATTAACAAGTTGGCTCCTATCACCTTCAAAAAGGTTCTAGATTTGGTGTCTGGTAGGACGAAATGCATCGAGCTCATGTTTAGTGGTTGCGTTGTGGTTATTAGCTCTTCCAGTTCTTCATCACCTCTTCTAACACTTCAGTTGGCCTAGGAGTTTGCTTTGCGTTGCCATTTCCACCCCTTGGCTATTACAGTAGGCGAGAGAGAAAAGTCTGCTGTTAATTCTTCGTATTACAGTAGATACAGATTAGGCATCACGTGACCACGATCGTTTTCCTGGTGTAAACACATTTCCAACCAGAGACAGAGGAATAACTACAGTTGACAATAAATGTATGTTATAAACGAAATGATGTAGATTTTTTGTTACCTTTTTACATTTTGAATAGCTTTGAACAATTTATTTTGCAAACTTCCGCCAAGAGGAAACTGCAACGGCGCTGCCACTTTAAAGTTTGCACTTGCAAACATGAGGAACATAATAACGACAAGTTTGACATCAGGTTTTATTCCACCGCGCTGCTGACTCACTTTCAGCTGCGACTCTAAACTTGAAGTGAGCCAGTTAATTACAAAACTTTAATTGCTTTGTTTAAGAACTCCAATACATAAATTTGAGTCAAAACGTGAGGCAAAGAACTGAGTCTCTGGAGAGGAAAGTTCTGTCTCAGTACAACCTGATCTCATGACGTCACTCTCGGTTCGAATATCACCCTGCCCTCGAGATATAGGATGTACCGGCGAACATATAGCCTAAATGTAATGATTTTCTGAAATCATTGAGTAGATTTGATAAATTATTCAGGATATAAGAATACAAAATACCGACAGCTGTTTGCACTGTCACTGGAATTCAATTCTTTAAGAAGTGTTTTTTTGTAATAATATTACGTCAAAATTACGTTTAGGTGGACACATCTTATTAATATGAATTTCTTTCGCTTCTCAGAATGGCAGACTGTAAAGAGGTAAGTTAGCTTTAAACTTTCTGTCCTTAAACAATGGCCCAACTGGTCAGTCAATTTCATAACTGTAGTCAATTGCATATTGTACTCTATAACATATATTGTAACAATTATTTTTAAACTGTATATATATATATATATATATATATATATATATATATATATATATATATATATATATATATATATATGAAGTTAATATATTACTATTGTAAATACTTTTACCCACCACTAACTGCAATAATTTTACCATCTGTGATGAGGCACCTTTCGGTCATTTGACCATCACTGATGATTTTTTTTTATTTTAGCGTATTTTGGTGTGATATTAAGTGTTGTGCGTTTTGTATTAAAATTAATTCTGTTGATGCCATTCTGGAGTTTGATTTTGAGGTTAAGATATTTCCGGTAGAGTTGTTTACCTTGGTAGGTGATAAATATGTATATATATATATATATATATATATATATATATATATATATATATATATATATATATATATATATAATAGGGTCGGTCAAAAAAATAATATTATTTTTTTAAACGCTATACCACATAAATCTTGCGTCTGGGGTAGACAAGAAAAATGCTAAGTAAATTGAAATTATACATTGAATCATTTTTCAATTATTTCTACAGTCCCTAGCCAATCATAATTTAAAGCGCTATAGTGAAAATTGTTGACTTTAAGGTTTAAAATAGCAAATAAGTGTGCAACAGACAATATCTCATATTTTCTGTAGCGCAAAAGCCTCAAATATCATTAAGATATTTCCTTTTTAAAAGCCACTGTAGCCTCAAGCGTTCTGAAAGATATAGGTATCATACTTATGATGACCCCTCCCATGTTACTCATAAAAGTAAAATAAGAAGAGGAAAAAAGCTAAACTCAGAGAACTTCAAAACCAGAGCACAGAAAAACGCAAACCCTTCCAAGGTTTTTACTTCGATGGAAGGAAGGACAATATCCTTGTAATTGAGAATATCAGCGAAAAATGTTTAAGAATCACCATAAAAGAGAAAGATTATTCCATAATACAAGAACCTGGATGTATCTATGTTGGATACGCAACACGCTAGAGTGGAAATGCTCAATATATTGCTTATGTTATTACCTCTTATATGACGGAAGTTGGTATTTCTTTAGACGAACTTGACGTAGTGGTATGACGGTACCGTTACTAACACGGGTTGGAAAAATGGTGTGATGCGTTATTGGTAAAAAAGACCCCTGCAGTAGGGAGTATTCCTTTTGCATTTCAAGGAGTTGCCGTTCTGGCATTTAATTCAAATCCTATAGGATAAAACAACTGGGCCAAAGCCATTTAATGGCCTAATTCGCACCAAGTTCAGTAAATATGAAAAGCTTTCAATAGTGGATTTTATAAGTATTGATTGTGACATCCTGATATAATTGCACTCTTATGAGCAAAGATCAACAGTACAGTGCCTTCTAGACATAGGTACTGCGATAAAGTTAGGAACACCTCCGCCATTGTTACGGAGAGTATCTGATGATAAAATTTGGGCTAAAATCACTGCTGGTGAAATTCCTGAGGAATGGAACTTTGGAAAATTTTAAAGCTACACTCAAGCTGTGGAAAGCTACGTTAAATTAGTGGCCAAGCATCTCAAAAATTAGTCTGCTGGGACGAGATGATTTTAATAATATCCACTGTATCATCCAGAGCGTCGATGTCAAAGTTTGACAGCAAGTGCAACTTAAATTTCCCCACTCAGAAATAGTAAGTAAAATACTATTTTCTAAAGTAAAAAAATTATTTTATTTGTTGAAATGGTTGGCCTCCAATTTTTTTTAAATTCAATTAAACGTGTTATTAAAAATATAAGATAACAGCCATTTGTTGTTTTCTTTATATCTTTATAATACACGCATGATAATTACACTATAACTAAAAGGAAAGGTAGAGCAAAAAATACAAAAATGGATTGTGCTATTAAAAAATAACACATCATGTCAACCATACATTCTTTTAAGGTGCTAGTATACGCATTTTACCGATTTTCGAGTTTTTTGCGCTACCGGAAATTGAAAAATTTTGACAGTATTAATTTGGTTTTGTGTAACTTAACCCATTTAGTGAAAGATTTTCACTGCAGCAATATAAAATATTATTGGTCACGAGCTGTAAACATACTTCTAAAATGACTGAATTTTGAAAACAAAAGATTTTTAAGTACTATGCCCTAGTTAGGGGTTCAATATATGTTTTGTTATTACTTTGCATTTTACTTACCTACCCCATAGGCAAGCTTTCCACTGTATAATGTTTATAAAAAATCATTTTCTTCGACCCACCCCGTTATATATGTTTGTGTGTGTGAGTGTGTGTGTGTGCGTGTGTGCTTGTGTGTGTGTGTGTTTGCCTGTGTGGTACATATTCATATACAGTAGAGTCTTGATATTTCGAGCTTTCGTTAAATTCAAGAACAATTATATTTTTAGTCTAATTTCACACTTTAAAAGAAAATTATGAATAGGGCTTCCAAGAAATGATTTTTAGTCATACGGTATGCTAAGGAATCGGGTCCGACTCTCCAAATGAGTTTATATCAATACGGTATGCAAAAAAGAGTCAAGCTTCCAAGAAATGTTCATATAAAGTTCTATAAACTTATTTATCGCATTTTTTACTCTATATATTGTAGGGATCCATTAAAGAACCCCTATTTTTTAACATACAGAAAGGTATTTCCATGTAATCCGAGTTTTCGGTAATCCGAGGGGGTCTCGGCCCATCTATCTCGAATTATCGACACTCTAATGTATATAAGTTTTATTTCGCAGCCTAAAATACTTAAGTACTTATAATGCAATTTCACTGCATACGAAATATTCCATTAATACCAATCCCAACATTTACCTCCACCTGCATATCGCCTTAAAATCAAGTTAACCATTGACGACACATCGATACATTTGCCGTAATGACTCAAACTTGTCGTCACCTGCTTGATTTGTTCCCTGAAGCGACGCCGAGTTCCTTGTCGCCTAAGTTGCAAGTACACTTCAGCCAAATGACGTAAGAAGTCAGAAGAACGATTTATAACGTTGAAAAAACCATCAAAAGTTCATCAGTAACAGCGATGTCGTTACTCTCAGCAGTTTGAGACTCTTAGAAAAAACACTTTAAAGTTCCGATGGAACAAAAACATATATGTGAGTTATATAGTTTGATAATTAAAATACGTGTTTTTTTATTTCTCATTTTGTTAACTATCAGTGTTTTGATTTTTGTATTTCGTCACAGTTTACAATTCATTATCATTGTTTACTTTACCTGTATGTTACTTGTCCTTTTTTTGTATAGAGCTCTGTCTTTCAGTAATTTCTCTCCTTGACTTATTCACGCCTAACATTATCTTAGCTCACAACTTGTCTTCGCCTTCACTTTCTCTTGTTATCAAATTCGTAAAATTTATATTTTATCGTATTTATTGCACTAACTTGTTTTATTTTACCTTTATTTGGTTTTGGGTTTTTAGTTCTGGTAGTTCGCGCTCCCAACTACCAACTAACTTCTGTTTTCCCCCGTTCTACCTTCGGTATCAGAAAGGTTGGACGAAAAGCGCGCACAGCGAAATATGCGTATATGGGAGATTAATACCAATTGACGAGTGTAAGTCAAAAATTTTGCAAGCGAAAAATGCCTACAAACCAAACTACAGTTGTTAACCCAGGTCCTTTACTCCTAAACTATTTGCTATTAACTTGCAAGGTTTTTGATTTTTCCAGGCCAACAATGTGTTTTCACTTTGTCAGTGGTCACTTTGCCTTTAACTGTCGAGGTGATAAGTTCTATTTAATCGAAAGAGTCTCATGAAAAGAGGCTGAAACTACAACTCTTATGCAGACGAGACTGGAGTTACACTTGGAAGGAAAGAGAACAAAAGCAAAGTATAAATAAATATAAAGACAGTATAAAATACATAGAAACTGGATACATTATGTCTTGCTTAGGATCTCTTCCTTACATCCAAAAAACGGATCAGATTAGACCAAATAAATTAGATCAATAATATAATAAGGTCAAATAATATGGTGAAGTTTTAATATGGACTAAGATAAAACTGCATGTAAAATTTAACAATTTAAAAAAAATTAAAAATATCTAAAACAAAAAAAGGCGAGGTTACAAGCTGATTTTAAACACACCTAAAGGATAGCGCCAGATATCTCTAACATTTTGTCAGTCCAAAGCTTGAATATAGTGTGAAAGAAATCAGGTTTGATAGATAAATGTTTAAAGGATCTCCAGCCCCCTGACCTACGTTTCAATTAAAACGACATACTCATGTTTTAACTGAGCTCAATTAAAACGACTCGTGTATGGCTAAGAGTGAAGTATGGGCGGGAAACTACCCTAACGACACAGTTGTAACAAAAGAGAGTAAAGCAGGCTGTTCGCTCCATGAGCAACAGTTAATAATGTCCTGAACTTCCGGTGTGCTTCAAGGTCAGTGACTGAATACCTAATCTGGGTACAAACATGTTTCGACCCAGACATGTCTTCTTCAGTGTAACTCGAACACTGGAGTAGGGAATTATGTGAACTTTGTATGCTTTTTCAACTCATACTATTATTTCTCTCTCTCTCTCCCTCTCTTTCTCTCTCTCTCTCTCTCTCTCTCTCTCTCTCTCTCTCTCTATATATATATATATATATATATATATATATATATATATATTTATTCATCTTGTTCAATTTATTAGTCGTTAATAAAATACTTTTTATTCATCCACTCCAGGTTAAATAATTCTTTTTACTTTTAGTGCAGAACACTTGATGTTATTACAGTTTTTAAATGTTAGCTCTGACTATACCCCCCGTCTTTATAAGGTCTTTATACTTTTAAATAGTTTAAACTTATGACGTTAACCACCTGTTCGCGGGTGGCAGTGACGAGTTTGAGAGTGAGTCCGAAGTAGCAGAGGTTCACAAAATCCACAATACTCCTTCTATTTATGCTTTTCGCCAAAGAGATAAGGGCGGTTCGTTCAGGTGTTCCTCGTCCTCCGGTTCCTTCCATTGTATATGTGCCTCCTAATATCTAACCAAAATTAAATAAGAGACAAAAGTTATAAGCTATTTATAAGTAAATATAAAACTCACAGGAATCACTACTCCCTTGTTCCTTTGGGTACACACATGTTTCGACCCAGACATGTCTTCTTCAGTGTAACTCGAACACTCGAGTAGGGAATTATGTGAACTTTGTAGGCTTTTTCAACTCATACTATTATTTCTCTCTCTCTCTCTCTCTCTCTCTCTCTCTCTCTCTATATATATATATATATATATATATATATATATATATATATATATATATATATATATGTGTGTGTGTGTGTGTGTGTGTGTATACATTTATTCAACTTGTTCAATTTATCAGTCGTTAATAAAATACTTTTTATTCATCCACTCCAGGTTAAATAATTCTTCTCACTTTTAGTGGAGAACACTTGATGTTATTAGAGTTTTTAAATGTTATCTCGTTCATTAAATCCCAAGAATTATTTTAGTTCTATTTTTGAGAAAGCGTTTCAAGAAAGGGGAAAGATATGCAGTATAGATATTTCGTCCTATTTGGCACAAAATAAGTGAAAAATGATTTCATAAAACAACTGATTTTATTTAATAGATTATTTGGTATTGTAATTTTTTATTAAAAATTAACTGAAATAATTTTTCTCTCGTTACCTTAAGCAGGAATTGACTTTAAAAATTTTGGTTTATATTACTTGTTTATTCCCTGTTGAACAAAACTCTATTAAAATGTGATGGGACACCTAAATTTCCAACATTGAAAGGTATTTAAAGAAAATTATTAAACACCAATCGATGACAGAATCTGAACAGATTCTAAAACATTTCTTGATTAATTAAACTATAAAATAAGTTTTAAATAAACTCAAAATATTGTCACATTGGTGAAAACAACGCCTTTATGAAATAACTGTTTGAAGTAGCCGACGTTTGAGCTGGGTCGTACAAACATTATGTCAAGAGGGCTTTGTGGTGTTTGCCAACTTATAAAATGTACGTTTAGACGAAATTAATTACTTCAAAGCGGCAAAATCTGACAAACTTTTAAACATGGTTACAGTGAATTTTTATTTATTTACTAGCAGTGAATTTCTATTTTATTCTTTGTCTAGGAAAACCATGTTTTGTAGTTTTTACCGTTTTTGTTGTTAAAAATGGTTTCGAAAAAGAATTATAAAGAGGGGAAGCAAGTCCTTTAGATATAAATGTGCGCTTCAGAGGTCAGGTCGACTCAGCTAGAGCAGTAGCACCTAGGGTAGTAATGGGAGATTTAAAGGTAGGGCTGCCTCATTACCTTTCTTCGGTAACTTAAAGCCCAAGACAGGGTACAGAAAGGAAGCCACTATTCTTGTAGAAATAGGATTTAAAACTTTAAACCGTATAACCATGACAAGCTTTCAAAATTCAGCCCTATCATTAATGGTAGTAAAATGTAATAATAATAATAACTTTGAACATTTTAAAAGTCAAAATTAAACATCAAAGGAAACAGAGACTTAAAATATGGAACACATATCTCTGGGTTGGGTTGTACTACGACTGCCTTTAAACAATAATTTTGGACACTAACCCTTTCCTGGCCGATGGGTGGTGGATATATTACGTCTGCCCTGTAAAGATAGAAAAATTCATAAATATAATTAAATTTAAAATAACACATATGAACGTAACTATAACGCTTATGCTACAAAATTGTGTCAACATGCATACAATGTAGCTGAATGGCGTCGCCACCTCTTTATAATAATAATCTCTTTATAATCATCTCTTTATAATAATAAAGAGTGTCATTTGAAAAAAACATTCTTTTCCAAAACATATACTTTACTTTGAACTTTTATAATGTGTAATTGAATATGTGAAGCACTTAGCTTGACAGATTTTTTGTTACTATTATTGTATGTTGACAACTGATAAACTTCGGTCAACATTCTTGTCGATTTTAAATATTAGTAGTTTTTAATACATGTTGTTTTAGCGTGATTTTAACAACAGTGTTATTTATTGTGACAGAATATTATAAGCAATGAACTATTTCTGCCTGTCACTGTATTGTTTTAAACTTATTTATTGTTGTTAAATCTGTTATTTGTTGAATTATGATAGGAATTTATTGTTGTTGTTGATTATTCTTCTTCTATGGCTATTTGTTATTGTTTTGGAAATTTGATTGCGGAATTTCGGCAGGACTTTAAAGACATTCAAGTGCAACTGTTTCTAAACTACGTTTAGCTAGCTGCACGTAGTCCTTTTTTTCTGCCAGCCTTGTCCGTTGATGTTTTAATTTTGTTGTCAATGTTTATTTAAATGGAGGACAGGGCTACCTATATTTGCCTCTTCCCCTTCGAGGATGTTGGCTTTACTTGTAGCTGGTGCGAGGGTAAGAGGTTTAAGGCACACCATGGTCTTGCCAGTCACGTGAGGAACGTACGTAAAGCGGGGTTCCAGCTGCGGTGCCGCATTTGTCTTGCGGCAGACTACCCGGATGTGAAAACAATGAAGAAACAAATCGGGGCAGTTCACTCTGGCCCTGATGCTCCTACAAGAGTCGACGTTCCGAGTGCATGGGTGCGCCTCACGAAGGGTCTTCCAAAGGAGAGGTTCCAGTTCTCGATGTGGCAGATCCGCAGCCTGGTGATTATGTTACTGTTCTTCCGTCAACGAGGAGTCAGACACCATCCTCAACGACAGCGACAACATCCTCGCTTAGTGTTAACGTTAGTTCTAGTTTAATGAGTAAGGGGGTTTTTTATCAGAAAGGGGTGGGACGTCCAGCCGCAAGTACGGGAAACGCGATCAACGTGGATCGAGCCATCCCGATCCTGGATCCCGTGGAAGGGGCGAGAGTGGCTCTGCAGCCGGAGCCACAGGTATCTGCCAACGACAAGCAGCTGGCCTGGATAGGTAAGCTCAGTCAGGCGGTTACCTTTACAGAATTTGAGAATGTGGTGTGTGAATGGACAGCTGCGGTTGCTGGCGCGGGGGTCGGTCCTGAGCCTTCAGTGGGTCGACGTGCGGGTTGTCGTGGCCGTCCTGTTAAAGGGGGTCGGGACGGTGCTCGTCGTCGTCCCAATGAGCGTTGCCTTTATGATCCTGTTGACGCTTCAAGAATTCAGAAGCTATACAGGATCAACAGAAAGAAGGCAGTGCGGGAGGTTCTCGGCACCTGTTTTGTGCCGCGGAGCGGGTGAGGTTTAGGAGCAATTCCGGGCCCAGTTCTCTAGGAGTAATTACTCTTGGAGTGGGGCTCCGGAAGGGGTAGGAGACTTCGCCTTGCCTCCTGGTGCTGACAGTATGACGAGTAACCTCCTGCAGGAAATTGACGCGCAGGAGATCTGCGAACGTCTGGCCAGAATGCCGAACACGGCACCAGGACCAGATGGCGTGTCCTATAGCGCTTGGCGGAAGGCTGACCCCGGGTGTGTCGTGATGGCAGCTGTCATGATTCGGTGTATGGCTGAAAAGAAAATCCCCTCCTCCTGGAAAGATAGTAATACCGTCCTAGTACGTAAAAAAGGAGACCCAGGAGACCTCGACAACTGGTGTCCCCTAACACATGAGTATTTAAAAAATGCGCTCCTGTTACACCAGGTGTCTGGTGCCCTTGTAGATATAATTTTAGAAATGTACAACACGTACACCAGGATTAGTACGCAGCAGGGCTATACGGGGCCAATCCCCCTGGAGGCTGGGGTGAAGCAAGGAAACCCGCTGAGCCCCATCCTCTTCAACCTCGCCATCAGAAAACCTACAGTAGTATTGAATCAGTGCTGGCTACACCACCTTGTATGAATATCGAATGCCCCAAGCAACATACCACCTCTTTTCATACATACATCCCTCATATGTCACGATACAAAATGGAGTAAGGGTAATTAACGTTAATATTATTAAAACCGTTTTCAATTCGGATATTGCAAACGACGGAGCTGGGGAGAACGTTTTCTTGCGAGCGCCAAGGTTAGATGGGAAAACATTTCCTATCAGTTTGATTCTGGCAAAGGTTCGTATAAATAATTAAATTGTTAGCACAATAAAAAAATCTTCCCCCGATTTATCTATAAATTATCACTTTAAAACCTATTGTTCACTCTATTCGTCATAGATTCAGATTTTATTTTACTACTTAAAAAAACTTTGTAACGAATTACTTTTTACAGTAATATTTCATTACGGTTTTAATTTTTTCCAGCGAAAATAATAATTTTATATTAAGGAATAAATACAATTAAAAGAAATAATAAAACAATTCACCATAACCTCTAAATCTCCTCCTTGTCGTCACTATAACAAGTAAAACTACGTCTTATGTATGGTTTAATACCACTTTACTCACCTATATTGCAAGTGTTTTAGACACAAATATAATATATGCTCCCACTTCATCAAAGGTTCAATGGGAGATAAGGGTTATTTAAGAGCATTCTCAATGTTAAATTGCAGAAGGGGGAATAAAATAAACGTTTTATTAGAAGTAGCACGCTCATTGTGGTCTGTCTGCTTGTCCACGCGTTAATTTTATTTATTTGAAGTAGTTTTGTCTCAGTTGGGAATTTTTTTATCTTAAAGTAGAAAAAGAAACTTAAAACAATAAAGTTTAAGAAGAATACGTGAAACTGAAAATGTACTAAATGTCTAAATGTTGCTAAACTATTTGCCATTTTACTTACATTTTTACGAATATTTAAGATATTTTACAATAATATTTTAGACAATTCGTATCTCTTGAACGTTTTGTCTGTTTAGATATTTTCAAGTCGTTGTAACAAGTTCTATGTTATGCGCAGTTGCCAGATTGTCTAAGAATTATAAAAGTATGTCGTGCTTCCTTATAAAACTCCCTTAGGTTTTAGTTGTCTTTTATTATTTCTATTATGCTCAAGTATTATTATACTATAGCTAACCCATGTCAACCCACCCTAACATATGTTTACTTGTGTCAACCCATACTAATCTACACCAACCAGTGTTTTATTGTGTTAGGATAGCTAACCCATGTCAACCCACCCTAACGTATGTTTACTTGTGTCAAAACATACTAATCTACACCAACCAGTGTTTTATTGTGTTAGGATAGCTAACCCATGTCAACCCACCCTGACGTATGTTTACTTGTGTCAACCCATACTAATCTACACCAAATAATGTTTTATTGTGTTAGGATAGCTAAAAAACGCTATACCACACTAACTCATTGTTTATTGGGTTAGAATAGGTAACCACACTAATTCATGTTTAACTGTATTACGATAACTAACCTATGCTAACCCACACTAAACAATGTCTAATTGTGTTAGGATAGCTAACTAATCCTATCTCACACTACCTCAAGTTTAATTGTGTCAACCCATACTAATCCACACCAACCAATGTTTTATTGTTTTCGGATAGGGAACAAACGCTATACCATGCTAACTAATATTTAATAGGGTTAGAATAGTTAACCACACTAATTCATGTTTAGCTTTATTACGATAGCTGACTAATTTTAACCCACACTAAAAAATGTCTAATTGTGTTCGGATAGCTAACCAATGTTAATCCATCCTAACCTATGTTTACTTGTGTCAACCCATGCTAATCCACAACAGCAAATGTTTTATTGAGTTAGGATAGCTAATAAATACTATCCCACCTTAACTCATTTTCAATTGGGTTAGAATTGATAACCACACACAATAATTCATGTTTAACTGTATTACGATAACTAACCCATAATAACCCACACACTAAACAATGTCTAATTTTGTTAGGATAGCTAGCTAATGCTACCCCACACTAACCTAGCTTAAGTTGTTATGATTGCTAATCCATGCTAACCAAACTAAGCCATGTTAAATTGCGGTAGTATAGCTAACCCACAATTACCAATTGTAAATTGTGCTAAACCATGCTAAACCACAAAACTCAATTTTACTGTGTTAGGATAGTTAACTAACACTATCCCACACTCATTTTTAATTGAGTTAGAATAGTTAACCATACTAATTAAAGTTTAACTGTATTACGATAGCTAACCCATGCTAACCCACACTAAACAATGTCTAATTATGTTAGGGTAGCTAACTAATGCCATCACATACCAACGCAATTTTAATTGTGTTTAATTTGTTAACCCATGCCAACCACACTAACCCATGTTAAATTGTGCTATGATAGCTAGCCCATGCTAACTTCCTTAACCAAAGTATAATAGTGCTAACCTATGCTTACCCACACAAACTCATGTTTTATTTTGTTAGGGTAGCTAACAACCTCTATCCCTCACTAACTCATTTTTAATTGGGTTAAATAGTAACCACACCTATTCATGTTTTAGTGTATTACTATAGCTAACCCATGCTAACCCACATTAAACAATGTGTAATTATGTTAGGATAGCTAGCTAATGCCATCCCACACTAACGTAATTTTAATTGTGTTTTATTGGTTAACCCATGCTAACCACACTAACCCATGTTAATTTGTGTTATGATAGCTGGACCATGCTAACTTCCTTAACCCAAGTTTAATTGTGCTAACCTATGCTAACCCACACAATCTCATGTTTTATTTTGTTAGGATAGCTAACAAACTCCATCTCTCACTAACTCATTTTTAATTGGGTTAAAATAGTAACCACACTAATTCATGTTTTAGTGTTATGATAGCTAACCTATGTTAGCTCACACTAACCAATGTCTAATTGTGTAAGGATAGCTTAATCATGTCAATCCTCACATATGAGACCTAATTATTTTAAAATATGATCGCCAGAACGATCGGCAAATCTTTCTTCACTTTTTACTTGATGATGAATATCTAAATAATTCCTTAACTACCCTCATTACATGCTAATAATCAAGATGTGCTACGAACATAGATACGTTTACGTTGAAGTACCTCGACAGAAAGGGAGACTCGTCCATTTTATGGGAACACCTTTCCTTACTTCAGCGACAGTGACCCTGATGCTGTGACTCGGATAGCGTGACCCATATACGTTGTTTAATAAGGCAATGCTTGTTTTAAATGTTAACAAGGTGATTTGTATGTAAGGATAGAGTCCTTGTAAGTCTGAGAGAGTTTTCTAAAATGACGGGTATTTCGTTACCGAATTGCTTCTAAAGAGATAAAAAGTAAAACGTCTCGTCACCAATCCAGCGTCGCGTCGGCTGCTCACCGACTCAACCGTTCTTCCAAAGAAACTGTTTAGTAAATAAGCAAAGCTGCCTCCTATATCGTTGTTGCCAAATTCTATTTTATCAGGATTACTGTCTGACAAACTGATTCCTGCATATAGAATTATTACTTGTTTTGCAACCCCATCCATTGTTTCATACGGCGCCGTCTACCCTCCACCCCTCTGCAAAGGAATACATCATATTCAGATGCACCGTGCTTAGTGTATTGGCTGTGTTGTTTGCATTTAATTTGTTCATGTTTTGTTTGTTGTGGAACTAGGTTATTGTTTTAAATTGCTTTTGTCGTTTGGCATTTCTTTTAAAAGCAAAATGAAAAAAAAGTATATGAGTTATAACGGAGAACGAAAAATGTTGAATATTTTATGCATGGTTTTAAATTCCATCACAAGTGACATAAGATTTTGATTTTTTCCTTTTTCTTCTCTATTGTGTCCTTTTTAGCTTTTTAATATTTTTGTCTTTTTTTATTTTATTCAATTCCTTTATCACTCTATAATTCAGTTTCAAGCTTTTTTCTAAATTATTCATCTGGGCTTTTTCATTTTCTCGTTCGTATTTTATTCACTTGAAGGTTTTTCTCCTTCATCATACATTTTTACTCCTAATAACCCTTAAAATTAAGAATTTCCCACACTAGGTAAGAGTAGTTACTTAGTCGTGCGATTTTCTTGTGTTAGGTTTCCTATCTTTCACCCTAATTCGCCTTACCTGTCTTGTCACTAACTCCCATTAGTGTCACATCTCTCTTCGACAATATATCGCTGTTCTAACTTCGTAGCTCACTTTTATCGCTGATTTTATTTGAAAACTCTTCCTCTACATTACATAGTAAGCTCTCTATGACACTTCTGTCAGTTTTTAGACGTGAGGGGGGTTTATAGACAACAAAACAAGCAACGGAGCCACTAAGCTTAGGGACAATAACGCCTTCGTTTTAAAAGGTATTTACGATAGTTCAAATATAAATACTCAAGTTATAAACGCAAACGTTAGCCAAACCAAATAGGAAATTTGTATTACAGAAAGCGCTGCTAATACGTTTATACGACAGTCGTACAAACAAGTAAAATTACTTTATTGTTGTATTTATTGGTTTATATATATAGTTCAAATTTTCAATAGCTAATAAAATACTTTTTGTTCATCCACTCACGTTCAATTACACTTTTCTAACCTGTAGTGGACGCCACTTTATGTTAATACAGTTTTTCAAAAGGTATACAATACAGTTCCGTCCCATTTGGCCTAAAATAAGTCACAACCTATGATACCATAAAACCGTTGATTAATGGTTATATGGTTGTTGACGCATATATTATGTTACTTTATTTATAATTGTAATGATTTAATAAAAAATAACTAAAAAAAATTTGTTAATCTTAAAGTAGGAGTATATTTTAAACAATTAAATATTTGTATTACTTCATTTTCATTGGTTCATGTTCAAAATATAAATAAACGCACTAAAACATTAAAAAAAAAACTCTTGCACTTAGAATTTAACCGTTGAATTGAAAAAGGCATTCAAATAGCCCTTGTAGTAGTCAAAGTTAAAGAAGTGAAAACTGATGTAGACTAATATAGAAAATGGCTGCCTATTCTTGTGTTTATAGCATATGCAATACCTCAATAGGGAAGCAATTAGATTTACTTTATACCTTTGGAGAGACGAATGCAGGGACAGACGGGAAGTTTATAAAGCATTGGCTTTACCTTCTTTCCTATCACCTCGCCATTGCTGTACACACATTACTCCCTTTTTAATGGCCCGTGCATCGTTCAGCCATTTACCCTTTAGTTAGCTCTCTTGGGGCTGTGTTTTAACCACCTGCAGCGTAGGTTGTTTTTTACGATTTTCCAGAATACCTCAAAGCCGCTGTTTGGGCTGAAATAAAGATATAACGAAATTTTGATTAGAGTTGTAGAAATTGTTTTGTAATTTGGACGAGGCGAATGATTTCATATGAAAACAACTGAAACGGAATAATAATTAAGGTTTGTACACGGAGGGTGGGGGTTTATGTCTGTTAAATATACATTACATTTTCAATTTTTAAGAAAACAATGTAAGTATTTAAATAAAATAAGTGTTTTTTATGACTATGCGACATTATACGTTGTAATTCTGAGGTAAAAATAATTCTTTGTTTTATAAAGGAACAAACGTTTTTTCACAGAATTCAGAAAAGGAGGAGGTTCTGAATTCGATCTTTTATTTTAAAAATGTTTGTTCCACGATAATTTTAAAAGTATTGAACCTAAAAGATATTCTGCTTGTAACTGAAAGAGGAAACGCTCCCGGTGGTTCCGCTACAGTTACATCCCAATCCATCTGTTTTTGGTTACAATAATATAGTATTTTCTCCTGAGTATTTTGTTTTAATAAGGATCATGAACTAAATGGTACTATGTGTATTCATTTAATCATGCAGTGTCATGAAGCAAATAATCAAAAAGTGGGTTGTTACAGACATTTTTTATATAGATTTTTGTTTGATTGTTATTGTATAGATATGATGCATTAGCATATACAAACGATGATTGCGGTGATGACTTTAAACCTTTGTTGGTAATAAGTTTATAATAAATAACGTTTTCGTTTTTTGGAAAATTATTTTTTGACTTTTTAGAAAATAATAATTATATGCGGTTAATTTATTTTAATGTGTATATATTATATACTATAAAAATGTAACTAAACAAAGGTTCTACGTATAAACTGCTATGGGGGTATACCTCACCTAAAATGATAAAAAAATAAAATGTTGTGTTCCACCCTTCCCATTCCAACCCTTTGCTCTCTTTATACATAAAAACAGATTTCAAAGAAGTGGAAGATCAAAGGGATATTTTAAAACTCAATTCATTTATGAATGTATAAAGGTTGAATCTGACGTCACAGATTCCCGTTATGTATATATTACAATAAAAGAAACAACGTAGAGAGACGGAGTTTCTCGTAGAGGTGATTTTGTAACAGAATTTTTTACAAATAAACACCGCTTTGAATATTTTGGGAAATTTTTAAAACATTCTCGAAATTCTTCTTTTTAGATCTTAAATTTCCTACGGGAACCCAAAATATGATGTTGACATCACAAACCGACTGCTAAACTGTAAGCAAAATATAAAACAATTCATATCGCTCCATATTCAAAGTTAAAGCGTTCGAAACTGTCACACCGCCGTAGGAAGGCTAAATGACGCAGTTATGCATCAAAATAAAATTTCGAAAGTCCCAGCCCAAAAAAAAACAAAAAATAGCTTTCCTAGTGCCGTTGGCAGTGTACATATTTATATTAAAGGTTATATATAAATTTTAAAGTTTTGAAAACCTTGCCTTCTTGTGTCATTGCATAAATATGAATGGGCTACCACCGTAGTGGGATTCCTTTTGGTAAGTACGATCAATCAAAGATTGATCACTTGGTCACCGCTAGCACTTGCCTGTTCCTGCCTGGTCCCTTAAGACACGCCCCCTTTGGCTTCTTTTATTCGACTCGTCTCTTGACTTGCTATTTTAATTTAAAAGGAACGGCAAAATCAAGTACCCAGAGAACAGCTGATAATAATCGCAGACCGTACTGTGCAGCCCTCAATCGAACCAATAATAACTACGTGCGCTAACTATCGGCCACTTGGCGGCAATTAAAAAAACGTTATAATACATAGCCTAAAAATACACCTTATCTAAAAATGTTACATTTTTATTGAGGCACATTTTTTACAAACCCTTCACATTGTATTCAAGTGAATACAATTCAAATTTCCATACTGTATAACACATGATTTTATGAAAAAGCTGATTTCATTTCACAGGCTATGTGTTAGAAAAACTGTTTTACATCATATAATATGTTACATTATTTATTCTACATTACTAAGTTAAAATTCTATTGTTGAAAAGGTTTCAAGAGTATAATGTCTGAATCATAAATTCGTAAATGACTCTGATGAAATGAGAGACAATAATCTAAAACGTTTTCTGGAACTTTCACATTTTCACCTCCCCAACAATCTTTGGGAGGTTTCTCAAGATGGTGGAGGCGGAGGCGGAGGCGGCGACGACGACGACGACGACGATAATTCTCTATAGTGATAGTGCTAAAAGTTTATCAATCTAATAATTAACCTTAGTTTACAGTTTTTAACATTATTTTATCTCTTCTTTATCTTTTTTTATTGTATTTGGAATTTTGTCAATTTCTTTATTCTAAAGATTTAAATGTTATTTTCTAACAATATATGACAATTTACACGAATATAATAATATAAGTATATATACTAAATTTTATTCCTAATTTATGACTTTTTTGCGAAATAATTCATATTTGGAAATAAATACATATATATATATATATATATATATATATATATATATATATATATATATATATATATATATATATATATATATATATATATATATATATGGATTACGATGAACTTGAAACTGTGGTCGATATAAGTAGTAACATGAAACCTCCAGGTAATGTATATTTGGGTGATATTATGTCGCACAAGCAAGGTACTGTAATGGAAGCTTACCTACTCTCTACCAAAGTATAAACAGGTTAATACCCATTACACATCAGTTAAAGGGGAAGGAAAGTAGTGGGTGGTTAGAATTAAAGAGGATTAGGAGAGGACGTAATACTGAGCACCGAAAATCAAGACAAACCATTGAATAGCGTCATGAGGGTGGCTAATCTTTTACTTAGACCTGCTCTCGGTCGGGGTGAAAGCAGATAAACTTGTATCTATTGTATTCTCCAAAACACATACACCTGTCAATATTTTTATAGTAAATGATTGTTTGAACTGGCAATTCGAGACTCCATGGTCGCCGGTTGTATGAGATGTATAGGTATAGACGTTACGACTAGACACTAAATGATGCGACAATATTATGAATTACGGAAGTGAAATAGACAGAGTATTACCTAAAATCCGGCTCTAGTAGGAGTAGTTCCCAAGGGATTATAGGTAACTAAACGCATTGCTTTAAAATATCCAGACACCGTGTGTGGGTTACAAAGTCGACTTCATATATACCCAATAAACTGAACTTCTTTTCGAGGAATAGATGGTTAAGATTTGTACCGTATGTGAGCAGTGCATGCGCACGAAGAAAAGTGATGTCCTTAGTAGTATAAAGGAATAGAGTTTGTGTTTACATGTTGAAGTTTCTGTGAAGGGTCATTGACTCTAATAGAGTTTAACACTTGTGTGTGTGTGTGTGTGTGTGTGTGTGTGCGCGCGCGTGAGCGCGTGTGTGTGAGCATTTATAACTATAGTTATAGTTGTAACTATAGTTATTTATTGTCTTTAAATGGTTGACTTTATGATACATGCCTTGTTGTCAATGTTGTTTTGTAGACCAAGGACACTTCAACTTCTTCTCTGTAAAAGATCAATCCTGAAATAAATAATAACTTTTTCAAATTTAACGGCTCTATCACAGTTGTTGCCGCCTTTCCGTTCCCAAATTAACCGGCTCTATTACAGTTGTTGCCGCCTTTCCGTTCCCAAATTAACCGGCTCTATTACAGTTGTTGCCGCCTTTCCGTTCCCAAATTAACCGGCTCTATTACAGTTGTTGCCGCCTTTCCGTTCCCAAATTAACCGGCTCTATTACAGTTGTTGCCGCCTTTCCGTTCCCAAATTCAAATTCAGGTCTCGATTTACCGCAGGTCCGTCGTAAATAGTTCAATATCAACGGTACTAGTGATTTACTATTAACTTTAGTAACCTCCCATATCTCTGAATCTTAGAGTGTAACCCTCTAAACAATACTTCAGAAATGTGCAAAAATATTAATAATATTCATTACGCAATTTCTCACTTTACTAGAAAAAATTGGAGTACTTTTAATTACAAATTTACACTAAAATATTTTACTAAACACTTTTATATATTTTAACCTTGCTTATAGTAGCACTTACTTTGTTTGTTGAGGACGGCCGTTGGGAGATACGGTCTGGAGTTAAGGTCTGAGTTGACAATGGAACACATCTCCCGAAACGGCCGTCGTCAACAAACAAAATAAGTTATACTATAGGCAAGGTTAAAACATTTAAATGTGTTTATTGATTACTCACGTGAAGATGGAATCAACAAATGAAAATATTTTAATCTCATAAAGTGTAACTATTAAATGCCATAAGCTCTAGATTTTATAAACTCGCAAACGAAAATTAGTTTTATGGAGTTTTTGTTAGGTGTTTGCATAAATCAGATGTAGCGTGCTGGTAGCGTTCTGGTTTCCTGGCACAGAAGTTATCGGTTTAAATCCAAAAGCACTGCTACTTTTTTTTAAAGTAATGTTTTGTAGCCCAATCGATTTTAAGTAGTTGGATAGAAAACGAAGGGCAAAGTGGGGGTCCAGTAAAAAGTTACCAATAGAAGTCTGAAAACCGGGAGGGTAAAATATGGAGGCTAAGGCATAACGTGGAGGTGACTTCACCTGGCCACCGCAATCCATTCTCAGAGTTGAAATTATTTCTACAAAATACTAATAATGACTAAGAGTATTGTCCAATGTAATCATCTTTCACCGAACATTATTGACAACATCGTGGCAGATGTAAGCACAGATTCAAATTGGAATAAAGTGGATTACTCGTGAAGAATACGGGGAGAATCTCAAAGCAGCTTGTAAGGTACATTTCTATATTCAATAAATCATTCAGCGACTACTTGCAGGAGAAATGCAAATATTTATTCTTCTGTTGAGAGATGATGTATGATCAGGGAACTTGACTTAGTGCTCCACTGTGAACTATAACAAGATTGAGTGCTGCGCTGTGAACCAGGTCCCTTAAGTAATTATTCATCCTTTCTCCCAAAATGGCTCAACCCGGCCCTTTACTTACTGCTACAAAGTCCCTTTTTTCGTAAATTACTCTATAAAAGATGTAGGGTCATTTTTTTACCTTAAGGAAATATCTTGCACACGTGATTAAATATTGGGCGCGGAGTCCTTCCGCTGTAGCGATCGCGATTTACGTTTTCCCTTAGACTTTGTAAGCTGACTTGATCTCAACAACTCAATTATATTTCTTACTATGAGTAAGGACGTAAACCCAAACTCATAAGATTTTGCATGATATATATTAGGCCATAGATAAATAAGAATATAAGAAGTTAAAGAAGAACCAACACCTAAAATGTAAACCACAAACAACAAAAAATATGTCGAATTAAAATAAGAAATAGCCACAATCCTAAAAAATAACACTATAATATATACCAAAATACGGGAAATGTAATATGTAAAAGTAACCCATAGGAAAATATTTGTGATACACTTAGTAACCATTTTTATAAAATTAATTATACACACTTTGATAGTAATAAATTATACATTGGGCAAACAAAAGACATTTTAATATACAGAACAACTTAAAGTATATTTTAAACCAAACACATGTAACTCAAACCTAGCAAAACTAACTATATATTTCCCGCAGTCATAAACATACATTAAAAAAATAAATCAATAAATATAACGTAAAATAACAATCTGATAAAATGACGAGTAAAATTTTAAAAGAGTTGCAAATTAATATTCAAGCATTGGATGAAACATAAATGACCATCAAATGGTTGAAAATGAGATTACCATAATAAGCTCTCGAAAGTTGATTCGAAAACCTAAGTAGGATTATTGTTTCAATACATAAAGTGTAAGTGGCAAGTGGAGCAAGAAAAGAGTGAAGCTATAGTAAAATAATTATAGAAACACAAAGAATTGACGTATATTCTATAAAGCATAACTTAGTAGCTCTTTAAATGAAAAGTACTCTGATAAAACAGTTTCTACGGTTGAAATCGAGTTAATTCTACATAGAATCTGTGCAATTTAAAAAAAAAGATTTATTAAAGGTTACTTGGATTACACTTAGGTTGAGGGTAGAGACATAAAAACTCCTGAAATATGCACCTGTTCTTTAGGTTTGATAGAGAAAGGAATCTACTTGTTTTCGTAATATTAGTTGCAAAAGTAGGCGGAGCTAAGATAGCATCGGACTAACTCACGGACCTTTATATAGCTGTATCTTTAAAGAATGGTTTTTGAAGACAACCTTTAAAAGGCTCGATGCGCCGCAAATACAAATAAATAGAGCAGAGTGAAGAGCGTTAGGGTGACGTCAGAGAGGAATGAGAATTAAATTAACGCAGTGCATTCCAGCAAAGCTCGAGATTCTCGTTTTAATGCGCAAATGAAAAGTTAGACAAGTGTTAAGGACAGATTGATTAAAAATCATTAAATCTGAAGCAGAGGGGAGACGACCAAACAATGCGATACGATTCAGTGTGCGCTTGCAATTGTCATTGAGAATATTGAACTGAGAAAGAAAAAGGATTGGTCTAGAGCGTTAAGTATTCCGTCGATATAAGTAGAATCTGATTGGCGGACAGAATTATTTAGGGGTAAAATTACACTTAGGAGTAAGCATTATCACTTTTAGTGACTGGATAATTAATACCCCAAAGTACTTGAAGGCTGTATGACTGATAGAGCTTGAACAATTTGGAAGTTAAAATCTTGAAGTCAGCTCTTCAAATTTTAGGATTGATAAGCAAATACTTAACCAGCTCAAACTGCATTACCATCAGGACTTTGCGAGTTGAAAGACTTTTAGATGTAGGAACTTTAGGAGTTAGATTTGAGTGGCGGATTGTCCATAATACTAGAAGGCTTGTAATACGGATGAAGGTCAAACAATCTAAGTTTAAAAGCCGGAAAAAGAGAAACACTTTGAAGGGTAGAAAGCCCTTAGGTGTAAAAACTGTAGGAGTTCAGGTTTAAACCGCTGATAGCCCTAAACTCTTGAAGGATTGTAAGACGGAAGAAATGAGGATTGAAATCCAAATGAATAAGAACACTTTGAAGGGTAAAACCTTTTACATAGTAGGAGCTTAGGATTGAAAGATGTATTGGCCTAAGCACCTAAGACGATTAACGGATTGAAGTCAATACGTTTAGGATTGAATACAGGATGAAGGAAAACCCGTTAAAGGATGCAAAACCCAGAGAAGTAAAAACTTTGAGAGTTTAGGATTTAAAGGTGATTTGCATAAACACTAAAAAAAGTTGGACACAGAGGTAAATAAACTTAGAATTGAGAGACGGATGAAGGAGAGTATATTAAAGAGCAAAAGCTTCTCAGAATTAAAAATTTTAAGAGTTAAGGAGATTAACTTGTATTCGGCCGAGAAACCATATGCGGTTTCGATATGACCAAAGGGCATTGGTAGGCTTAGATGTGACTAAAGAGCGATGGTCGGCTTATATATGCCCTAGGCATGATGGAGTGACAATCGCCTTCGTTACGGTCGATGGGGGAATGTCATGGAAATAAATGGAGGCCTGAGTTTGGTTTTACATATCCTGATGATTTAATGTCCATCAGCAGTTGGAAGGAAATTTACGCTCATACTATCCATCGTTGTTTATTAGATATGTAAGAAGGTTTGGTAAAAAAAATCATATTTACACAATAGAAATGATTTAATTACACAGTTATGTGAAACAGAGGCTTCCGGATTTAGTATGGTAGACTTTCCCATACCCCGAAACTTGCCTAATGATGTGGCAGTAGCTGCGTACAAGAACTACCACTGAGTACGACTACCTGGCGGTCCATCTGCACCGCATCGGGCTAAGCGAAGATGGGGCCTATACGCTGTGTCAACACTCCAAGATGGATGCAGCCCACCTACCCCATTGTCCGGCCCTACCTGTCAACCCTGTAGACGAAGACGACAACTACAGGGAGATCGCCCGCCTCTACTGGTCAGCGTGCCTCCAAATGGCTAACCAGCCAAGGGTTGGCGTAGGCTAGTAAGTACATAAGGAATTTGTAGCGAAGTAATAGATAAATGAATATCTGTAAGTTAATTAAAAGGAAAATTTTGGGAATTTAAACCTTAACTTTGTATTTATTTTAATGAGTAAGAATCAAACAATGTAAATAAGAAGTTTCTAAAGTCAATTTTTACAAACGTCAGTAGAAGGTGCCCTAGAATAGCACAGCCACCCCTAAACTCGGCCGCTACGTAACCTAGGACTATAGGGGTAGTTTTGGATGATGCTCAAGGTCATCCCTGCCCTGACCCCAGACCAAGGGGTGGTTTCGACCACGTTCAGGGGGGTAGGGGGTAGTTTTTCGAAAAAAAAAAAAAAAATCGGCCGCTACGTAACCCAGGACTGTAGGGGTAGTTTCGGATGACGCGGGCGGACGTCGTGACCCCGACCCTAGCTTTGGGGGTGGTTTCGACCGCGTCTAGAGGGGTTGAGGGTAGTTTTTCGAAAAAATTTAATTCCAACACACTAACCTAAGCCAGCCAAAATGGATCTAACCTAACCTAACCTAAGTGTAGGGGGTGACCTCGGCTACGTTCAGGACATTCCCCGGCGGATGCTCCGGGGGTAGATTGGGGGTGGGGCGATTTTCGATAAAATTTTGGAACATGTGCTTTGTCCGATAGGGTGTGTAACCTAGGACTATAGGGGTAGTTTCGGATGTTGCAGAGGCCTGGTGGCGACCCTCACCCCTAAGGGCGGTTTTGACCAAGCCTAGAGGGGCGGTAAATGGAAAAAAATAAATTCCAACCAACTAACCAAAGCTAGGCAAAACGGATCTAACCTAAGTGTTGGGGGACATCTCCGGTACGTTTAGGACCTTCCCCGGGGGTTGTCATGGACGAAGGCAGCCCTGAAAGACCTTGATCACTGACTACGTCTAGATGTAGTTATTGGAAAACCTCGCTAGCCAAATTGTATCTAACCCAACATACTCCTAATTACAAGGGCGATCTTAGCTACGTTTAGGACCACCCCATGGTGTTGATCATAGACTATGGGGTTTATAATCGACTAACCTAAGCCGGCCAAAATGTATCTAACCTACCCCTAGTAGATTGGGCGATCTCAGCAACAAACAGGACCATCTCTGGGGGATGTTATGGACGAGAGGAGGCTCTGAAAGACCATGAGCATGGAACCGGGGGTGACTACGTCTAGAGGTGGTTATTGGAAAAAAAACCTAATCAGGCAAGCCTATGACGTAACAACCTACCCCACGGACAGTCTCAGGATCTGTCCCTGAGGTGGCTACCAACGTGGGTGATATCGCGAGATATAATTGATTAATATATATGAAATATCAAAGCTCGAATGATCCCAGGGCCCACCCAGGGAACCCAGGTAACGAGGGCCACAGGTTGATTGCTAAACAAAACAGTGGGCTATGATCCATGACTAGCTAGCGACCCGCGCTACAGATTATCAAAAAACATATAGAGTATGGCCCACCTTTTAGAGGCGAAATAGTGTAACAAGGCCTTATAGCCTGAGTGAACAAGCCTAACCTACATGTGCAACCATGCAGAGATAACGCATAGAACCGCAAAGACACCTGGTGACCGCTATAAACCGCACATCCGTGTTGTGAGACAAGGCTATTGTAATTGTGTCAACAAACGTATCGATTTATTACGCATGCTAGTAAAAAGTAAACAAATAGCTGTGGAAGAGTCAATCCGAGAGGGGTGGACGAGTCCATTCGAGATGGACCGATCTCTATTAATCTCGGGGGACGATCCCATTTGGTATGGAGGGGCAGGCGTCTATGAAGTATAAATCCCATCGCGAAAAACAATACTTGCCATACAGCTTTGGAAGAAGAAACATTCTGGTAAGCTATCTTTTGTTACTTTTCTCGTGGGAAATCTGTAGCCTATATTAAAGCAATCGCTATTCATTGCGACTTGTGAGTCGAATAACTCGTATAATCTAATATCATTGTTGATCTGAATATTTATGAAAACAAATTAATCACAATATTTTAATAATTATCTAACAATTGTTAGTATTAGCAAACAACTAGATTTAATTTTAAATTGTTCAACATATACCATTGTCAATCTTAGTAATCTTATTCTAGTTATTTTCTCAAAACTATTTCACATAGAATCAATTTGAATATATAGCATATACCTGTGTTAATTTAAGATCCATTGTAGTGAATTGTATCTGTAAAATGGCCGTACGTGTTGTATCAACAGAACAGACATATGTAAGGAAATTCCGTTTGAACGGTACTAGAGTGACATTCAACTTTAACCCCGTACCAGCCACGGAAAACGAGCTGATGTGGGTGAGACGAGGACTAGAGGAAATCCTAGAGACGATGAAAAACAACGTTACCGAAGACATACAACTGGGCTTCACCATGCAGAGCCTAAATCTCCGAAACCACGCCCCTGGATATATTGCATTTAGAGCTGCCTCTGCGACAACTGTGGACGCCTTGTTTAACATCCTAGGCTCAATAATCCAGAGCAATGCAAATACATTTAAAGCCGACGACACCTTCAGAGTGACCTGTACAAAGGTTAAAGTACCTATAGGGCGAGGGCGTGGGCGTGTAAGACCCGGACTGTATAATAACTTCATAGAAGAATCGCACTGTAGAAAAGGAATTGTTACGATTAAAAACACAGACAACCTCTGTTTACCCCGTGCTCTGGTTGTAGCTATAGCGCATGCGTCAAGAGACCCAGAGTACAAGCTTGTGTGTATGGACAGATGCAAACGTCAAACCAACAGAGCAAAACAGCTAATGACGGACGCAGGGGTGCAGATAGGAGAAGGTGGTGCAGGCATTAGAGAGCTGCAACAGTTTCAAGATTTACTCGCCGATTATAAAATCACCGTCTACAATTACGGCTGCAAAGGTCGTGATATCTACTTTGAAGGGGACGTTCAGAACCCCAAGCACAGGTTAAACTTGTTATATCACGCCAACCACTTTAATGTTGTTACAAGTCTGACAGGTGCGTTCGCGTGTAGTTACTATTGCGAATTGTGTCATGTTCCATACGACGATCGCCTGCACCATAGATGCTCAGCCCAATGCAACTCTTGCAAGAGGACCCCGCCATGTGTGCTTGAAGACGACGGCATCCTGTGCGGCGACTGCAATAGACAATTTCAAAATAGAGCCTGTTTTAAGGCGCACATGAAAAGCGTATGCCAGGCTATAAGAAAGTGCCCAGACTGTAATAGATACATTCTAACGAAAAAAAGAAAAGCTCCTCACGTTTGCGGCGAAAACTATTGTAAAGTGTGTAAGGATTACATGCCTGCAGGCCATCTGTGCTACATGAGAATTGATACACGTCGCCCGCTATCAACCAACTTTCTGTTTGTCTTTTTTGATCTTGAAACTCGACAAGACGAGGTTATTAACGACGCTCGTGTGCATCGAGTCAACCTGTGTGTATCCCAGCAATACTGTTGGATGTGTATGAACGGGGGCGGCGCCTGCCTACAGTGTACGGATAGAACCAGAGTCTTCAGAGAGGATCCCGTCAACGGGTTCATGGCGTACCTAATGGAAGTGCGAAAGGCGTACTAGAAGGTGATTGTTATCGCTCACAACGGCCAGGCCTTTGACTTCCAGTTTATCCTAAAGTACGTGATAGAAGAGACACAGTTTACACCCGAACTGATTATGCGAGGTACCAAGGTCATCCTCATGGAGATTGATAACACAAAGTTCATTGACTCTCTCAACTACATGCCTATGGCTCTATCAAAACTGCCTAAAGCCTTCGATCTGCCTCCGGAAAAGAAGAAGGGATATTTTCCGCATCTGTTCAACACCCTGGCAAACCAAGCGTATGTAGGCCCCATGCCTGCCAAAGAGTACTACTGCCCCGACTCCATGTTTGACAAGAATCACGAAGAGTTCACACTATGGTACGACGAGCAGGTGCGCAACGAGTACGTCTTTGACTTTCAAAAGGAGATATTCGAGTACTGCCTATCGGACGTGGAGATCCTGGCACAGGCGTGCCTGAAATTCAGGGCCTGTTTCCTACAAGAGTGCAATGTCGATCCGTTTCTGGAGGCGGTGACTATCGCCAGCGCATGTAACCTGGCATTTAGAAGGAACTTTCTGAAACCAAACACCATAGCCATACTACCAAAGGCTGGCTACCGCCTGGCCGATAAACAATCGTTTATCGCTCTGCAATGGTTGTTGTGGCTCGAAACAGAGGGCAACCTGCGAATAAGTCATGCAGGTAACGGCCGAGAGATGAAGGTCGACGGCCTAAAGGTCGACGGACTGTGCACAGAGACAAACACTGTGTACGAGTTCCAAGGATGCTGGTTCCACGGCTGCCCAAAATGCTTCCCCAATGGACGTGACGCTGCTCTGGAGGACGATCCGGCGGACACGCACAACGCACGCTTCGAAAGGACAAGGGCCAAGAACGCTAAAATCGCACAGGCCGGCTACCAGGTCGTCGAGATGTGGGAGTGTGTATTTAGGCAGCAGAAGAAGGACGACAAGTCCATGGATTACCTCGACAACCACCCCGTCCTCAACGCAGCGCCTCTCAACCCTCGCCACGCATTCTTCGGCGGCAGGACGGGAAATATAAAGACCTACTGCGCCGCTAAAGAGGACGAAACCATCCAGTACGCCGACGTGTGTTCCCTCTACCCTTGGGTATGCAAGTATGGAAAATACCCGATTGGACACCCAAAGTTGGCCGTCGGCAACGACGAATGCAGGAAACTGGGGATGAGCGCCGAGGGGTTGCTCAAGTGCACAATTCTGCCGCCTACATCGCTCTACCACCCCGTATTGCCGCTAAAGATGAATAACAAGCTGATGTTTGTACTATGTCGGACATGCGGCGAAACTCTCAATCCTGGCGATTGCGACCATACGGTGGACGAGCGCGCTCTGACGGGCACATGGACCATGGACGAGATACGCAAGGCTGTAGAGAAGGGCTATGTTGTTGTGGAAATGCACGAGATGTGGCAGTACGAGATGGCTTCAGGGAACGACGGCCTGTTTAAAGATTTTATTAATAAATTTCTAAAGATGAAACAGGAAGCGTCAGGCTACCCCGGCTGGTGCAAAACTGAAGAGGACAGGGCCCAGTATGTAGAGGATTATTTCACCAACGAGGGTGTCCGTTTGGACCAAACAAAGATTGTCAAAAACGAAGGATCCCGCTCACTGGCCAAACTAATGTTGAACTCGTTTTGGGGAAAATTTGGATAGAGGGAGAACCAGACTAAAACGTCGATTATCAGGCAGCCTCAGGAACTGTTCAAAATGCTGCAGAGCCCATCCATTGACGTCAACCACATTCAGGAAGTAAACGAAGACGTATTGGTTGTGAATTGGCAGTTTGCGGATGACGTTTGCGAGATACTGCCCACCGTCAACGTTGTGCTGGCCGTCTACACCACTGCTCACGCCCGGTTAAAGCTTTACGAATATATGGACGCTCTCGGCCCTCAACTTATCTACAAGGATACAGACAGTGTGGTATACCTTCATAGGGAGGGATTGCCAAGAGTGGTGACTGGAGATTATTTAGGCCAGATGACTGACGAGCTCTCGGAATACGGCCCTGGTTCCTACATTACAGAATTCGTCTCTGGAGGTCCTAAGGTCTACGCCTACAAAGTATGGTCTACAAATAAAAACAAACACGTGACCGTGTGCAAGGTCAAGGGCCTGACTCTCAATCTCGGCACATCAGCCTCGGTCAATTTTGAATCGATGAAGCGGATGGTTTTGGAGGGTAGCGATCCTATCGTAACCACCAGCGATAGGATACGCCGCACAGAAGATCGTGATGTCATCACCACGTCAGAAAGTAAAATCTTCAGGTTAACTGGTGCAAAGAGGAAGTTGGACGAGGACGACGGATACAACACACTGCCTTACGGTTACAAGCGTCCACGCATGAGCGAGTAGCTATATTCAACTTGACAGACGCTAATAGATTAATTTTGTATTAATTCTGTAAAGTGGTTAGATAAGCATATTGTAATTGAACCTAACAAAAGCTAGATTATATATAGGTATTATTTATTCACATTGATTACTGTCTAGTGATTAGGTAAACATAATGTATAAACAGTCTGTTAAGCAGAAGCTAGATTATATATGTATTAATTATGCACATTGATTATCTGTATATTGTATAAATATTCAACTAGATTATATATAAGTATTAATTATGCACAATGATTTGCTATGTTTTCTATAAATATTCAGACTAACCAACTTGTGGCTACAAAATTCCACGAATGAGTAAACAATATGAATAGCTGACGAATGTTGATTTTTTCACACACACAAATGTTTTTGTAAAGTAATTTGACCCCCTGCTTGGCGGGTAGTGTGAAAGAGACGAATGAAAGCCCACTGGCGAGGCTCTGCGTAGCCCGTAAGGTTGTATGCATCCCCTCTGGAGTGGCCGTAAAGGTTCGTAAGGGTGAATGTACTTGTCAAGCAGGAGGGTCGTTGATATACGGAGGCATCAATTTGATTTTGGAGGATGTCACGTGGAGTAGGCGGGGCTTGGGGCCTCTCCTTTCCCCCTTCGGGGGATATTTGTGTGAACAAAGTATAGACAATATTATTGCAATAACCTTTATGTTATATATATTTTATACTTGTAATCATTTATTTGAAGCACCTATTATATTGTAAAACATACAGATTTAGAATTTTAGACTTTACAGAGGCCTGATAGTACTAACAATGACTTTGCTGTGTTTTGCTGCTAATCAGTTTATATTTTTGTTAGATTTAGCATTAGACCTATGACATGAATTGTATTTAGCCTAAATTATGCCATGTGATTGGAATATTTATGAGATATGTCTAAGCTAGTGTCTATAGTTGATGTATTAATTACCTAGATATGTCTAAACTTTTGTAATTGTGTATAAAGCAATTGTAATTAGATTTAAGATTGAATGTTTAGTTTTGTACATTGTTTAGATCATAATGTTATTGTAATTATACAGTTTTATTGTCAAATGACTATTACTAATTACCTTATCCTGTGTTGACCTTTGCATTAAGTGCAAGCACATGTAAACATAGTCGCTTGAAGGAACACACTGAATTAGACTCTTAGCGTAGCGGATGTCTGTACTCTTGATGGTTCAATGCACACCCATTGAGAAATTGTTAAATGACTAGCGTCAGAACATGATCATAGGCATTGGTATGTAACTGTCCTGTAGATAGCAAATATAGGTGGCAAGTTAATCCTATACAGATGACTGTTCGGACGCCGTCTTGACCGACATTGAGTTTGACGTCATTTGCTGCGGTTATGTCCAGAGTGTGCTATTGCGGTCGTAACGATATTACTGTAAAGGATTTAAACAAGCATTGTCGAGCTGTGTGTATGATCTACACCTGCAATGAAGCGTAATAACACTGTTTATTGACTTGTAGGCCTATGTACCGTATCATGCATATTGGTTTAATACAGAATGTGTGTAGATTTACAGGTATTTCAACCTAACACAATATGTATGCCTATGTAGGTTAACACTCATATATACTTAATACAGGTTTACGTGGATATTGGCTAAACACAATCTGTAGGCTAATGTAGGGTAACATAGATATTGGATTAATACAGAGAGAGAATGTAGGTGTCCTTGCTTACTAGCTTGTTGCGTAACATACATAATGGTTTAATACAGGATGTATACTATTGTGATTGGTAGCTGTTTTACCACTCCAAGGTAGCTTTACCTTAGTTAGTATGCTGTAATTGATACAACATACCTAGACAATATGTGAGATATTTTGGTAAGCGTTGGTAGCTATCTATATATTGTCTAAGGCCTAAGGCTTTTGCCAGTGCCTTCACTAACCATAACCCATTAGCTGAAACGTTGTTCTGGCCGTAGCCTATTTGAGCTTGGTGTCAATGTCGTTCGTTTGAACTTCGTGTATGTTGGTCGGCTAAGTTTGGCGTAGTGTTGTATAGTTGAAACGTTAGCCATTTGATCTAGCTCTGTTGTTAGGCCATGTATCGGTTGTCAGGGTATGTATTTGATTCAGGGTTGGGTATCTATTGTCTAGCTATGTAGCCTATGGTCAGGCCAGGTATGTTGTCAGGCCCTGTAGGCTATGGTGAGGCTAGGTATCTGTTGTCAGGGTATGGGTTACACTTAGGCTTACTCTTACATTACCATAGATCCATGTGTATGGGTAACCGGCTTAGCATAATATGTGGGTTTACATACATAACACATATTGTAGGCTAACTATATATATTACCCAAGCCATGCAATGGATATTATATGTTAACCCTTCGTCGGGCTGTGCATCGAATACTGTGTGTTACCCCTAGTCAAGCCATTCATCGGATACTATGTGATACGCATTAGCCTAGCTATGCACCAGGTACTATTTAATAACCATTAGCCAGACTATGCAATGATTATTATGTGTTAGTTTGTAATTAACCTACTCATGTGATAATCATAGTCAATCTGCTCATCGGATACTGTTTGTTAGGCCCTAGTCGGACCATGCATTTTATATTATGTGTTAACTTGTATTTAAACTTCTCATCGGATACGATGTGTTTACCTCTACAAACAGCATCGCCCGCTTTGTTGTAATCAACAGTCGCGGTTGTGACGTAATTATGGATCAGTCCAACTTGCTTGGACTCGTCCACTCACCTCTCAAATGGACTCTTCCACAGCTATGTATAAAACATTATATACAGGTACAAACAGCATCGCCCGCTTTGTTGTAATCAACAGTCGTGGTTGTGACGTAATTATGGATCAGTCCAACTTGCTTGGACTCGTCCACTCACCTCTCAAATGGACTCTTCCACAGCTATGTATAAAACATTATATACAGGTGGAGATATAGTGCTTTTGCATAGTCTGTGTTTAGAGTGATCTGTGTGTGTGTTTGCCAGTAAGTAGTAAAAATGTCATCATCAGTGTCGGCAAAGTTTTCAGCTTTAAATTCTGTAGATTCTGTGCCTATACGCGATCTAATGATAGGCAAGGCATTTAAAATTGTAAATGCGCGTTTTGTCGAAGCAAAGTATGGTACCGCCGTACTTGTAGACTTACGGGTAGATGATGAAGACAGACGCGCTGTCTTTCTTCCAAAGCGTTACGCTACGGCGTTGACTGTGGAAGATTTGAGCTCTATGTTGGGCAAATCTTTAACTGTTATCAAACATGTAGGCCAGACCGTGAATTTGGCCATTACAGAGTAATATTATTCATTAGCACGTTTCAGCATGTTTATTTTTTTTTTAAATTTTACAGTGCCTCTGTCTTTGTTTAATCTATGCGCTATTGAGGTCTGCGCATGCGTACAGAACAGAAATGATATAGACAGTTTGGACATACCTGTATCTGTAAAGCAAGTGTTGATAAAATCTTTTAAAGACTATGTATTGATGAAGTCTTGTGATAGCTCTGATTTTGATTTTTCGTCTATAGATTTCAATAATTTAAATTTTTCAGAATTTTTAATGTTGATGAACCACCCAGACGAGGTGCCTGTATTTGTCGAAGAGAGGACAATTTTCAACTTTATTAAATTTCACTACACTGGTCTGTCTGATAATATTTGCCGAGAGTGTTTGAGTAACTTTGTGCTCCGTCAGGCAGAGAGTTTCGACATCACAAGAGCCGGTTACACGTACTCTATAGCCGAGGTGGACGGCTGCGATTTTTTATACCATATCTGGGACTCTGATAACTGGTGCGATATCTGTTTAAGCCCGTTATTTAAGTTATATAGTTTTGAAGACTTTCTGCAATCAACCCAGGAGGAGAGCTATACTTTGATCAACTATTGTGATCCGTCAATCTGTAGATCATACATTCACGAGAGATGGCGTCACGACAACCTATAAACACTCGCATTGTAAGTACCTAGTCTTTTTTCAAATTGAGTTAAGTCTAGATGACACAATAGGTGTTTATTTATAGGAGAGAATATTTTCACACTTCATTTTTTTTTGTAATGCCTAGGTCATACACTATATTGAATGAGTGGTGGTGTATTTTCAATAACGTTTAATATATATTTTGAACACGAGATATTATATGTTAATGTCAGGCCTTTTTCAAATTATGTTCAACATTAGATCACACAGTATATTGAATGAGTGGTAGTCTATTTTCAATAGCGTTTAATATATATTTTGGACACGAGGTAGCGTCATTTTCAAATTATCTGAAGCCTAGATCATAGAGAATATTGAGTGAGTGGTAGTTTATTTTCATTAGCGTTTAATATATATTTTGGATACGAGATATTATATGTTAATGTCAGGCCTTTTTCAAAAGTCTTAGATCACACAGTATATTGAATGAGTGGTAGTCTATTTTCAACAGTGCCTAATACATATTTTGGACACGAGGTAGCGTCATGTTCAAATTATCTAAAGCCTAGATCATAGAATATATTCGATGGTAGTTTATTTAGATTCTTTTTTCTAGGCTTACACAGAGCTTTCAGATTCTTCACTATCCTATTCGCCTCTACTACTACCTATGGGCTCGTCTCCAGGAGATTTACCTACCCGTCCGCCTGGCATTGATACGGACAGCGAAGAGGAAGACCATAGACCCTGCTATAGTTGTGATGATTCGTTTTCGTTTCGCCTGCACGATTTCCTGATGGTTTCTCATCCACCGAGGAACCCGCCTTCACCCCGCACATGCATACAGACGCTGGATTACACCTTGATGCAGCTCCAGCTGGCTATTAGGGATCTACGGACGGCTGCCTCGAAATCTTACTACAAGACGAGCCGGACCTTTGCGTATAACGTTTGGGGTATGACGAGACGATTCCTACAGGATATTGTGGTGGCTGGAGACTACACTGTCCAGCGTACCAATAATGTAGGTGGATTTTCATATTATTTCAATTGGCTTTTCTTTCAGGATATCTGGACCTATTTACTAATCATGTTGTTTCTTACAGGATTTGTATATGCATATACACTTGTTACTAATTGACTTTTTTGCCTTCAGCCACAACCGGCGGGGTTTGGCTTATGCATTATATGTTGTGAGAACCCTCGCAACGCTGTTGCCACGCCTTGCGGACATGTCTTTTGCTTAACCTGTCTCTCAAGATGTATTCGCTGCCCACATTGCAGATCTCGGATCATCGATACATTTAAATTATATTTGTAATATTGAGGAACAATTTATATCTATGCACTGTAAAATTATTTTAAAAGTTTGTTTAATAAATCGTCATGCTGAATATACTTATTGTATATATTATTTCATATACCTACCCTTTTCGGATCCTTATATCGTTGGCCTTATCCAAAATTATATGTTTATATTGCTAAACCACTCTGTTGAATAGATAGTTGGGTTCGTTTTATAGCATATATTTATTCATGTTATGTGATAGACCTCGTTATTAGTGTTTCTCCATAGACCTTTATATCTAAACCTATTTACATTATAGAATATATACATAGTAGCTATCTGTTTACTTAATCTACAACGGCCTAATACGATTATATTTAAACACATTTTTGGCTGTAGGGTGTATACATATCTGACTTTTTATTATATATGTATGCCATGGTATAACGATATTACATAGTATATCGATGCAGTAATCAAATCGACATAGCCGTACGTGTTTTAGGCTTGCTATAGCGGTCACCGGTTATCATTGCGGTTTTCTGATATTGCGTTATCGTTGTCTGTACACGTCTGGCACACGGTCAGGCGTCTTCCAACATAAGGCTTTGTCGCAATGTTTCACTTTTAGAGGTAGGCCAAACTAGAAACCTCTGTATGTTTTTAGATAATCTGTAGCGCGGGGAGCTAGCTAGTCGGGGATCGTAGCCCACTGTTTTGTTTAGCAATCAACCTGTGGCCCTCGTTACCTGGGTTCCCTGGGTGGGCCCTGGGATCATTCGAGCTTTGATATTTCATATATATTAATCAATTATATCTCGCGATATCCCCCACGTTGGTAGCCACCTCAGGGACAGATCCTGAGACTGTCCGTGGGGTAGGTTGTTACGTCATAGGCTTGCCTGATTAGGTTTTTTTTCCAATAACCACCTCTAGACGTAGTCACCCCCGGTTCCATGCTCATGGTCTTTCAGAGCCTCCTCTCGTCCATAACATCCCCCAGAGATGGTCCTGTTTGTTGCTGAGATCGCCCAATCTACTAGGGGTAGGTTAGATACATTTTGGCCGGCTTAGGTTAGTCGATTATAAACCCCATAGTCTATGATCAACACCATGGGGTGGTCCTAAACGTAGCTAAGATCGCCCTTGTAATTAGGAGTATGTTGGGTTAGATACAATTTGGCTAGCGAGGTTTTCCAATAACTACATCTAGACGTAGTCAGTGATCAAGGTCTTTCAGGGCTGCCTTCGTCCATGACAACCCCCGGGGAAGGTCCTAAACGTACCGGAGATGTCCCCCAACACTTAGGTTAGATCCGTTTTGCCTAGCTTTGGTTAGTTGGTTGGAATTTATTTTTTTCCATTTACCGCCCCTCTAGGCTTGGTCAAAACCGCCCTTAGGGGTGAGGGTCGCCACCAGGCCTCTGCAACATCCGAAACTACCCCTATAGTCCTAGGTTACACACCCTATCGGACAAAGCACATGTTCCAAAATTTTATCGAAAATCGCCCCACCCCCAATCTACCCCCGGAGCATCCGCCGGGGAATGTCCTGAACGTAGCCGAGGTCACCCCCTACACTTAGGTTAGGTTAGGTTAGATCCATTTTGGCTGGCTTAGGTTAGTGTGTTGGAATTAAATTTTTTCGAAAAACTACCCTCAACCCCTCTAGACGCGGTCGAAACCACCCCCAAAGCTAGGGTCGGGGTCACGACGTCCGCCCGCGTCATCCGAAACTACCCCTACAGTCCTGGGTTACGTAGCGGCCGATTTTTTTTTTTTTTTTTCGAAAAACTACCCCCTACCCCCCTGAACGTGGTCGAAACCACCCCTTGGTCTGGGGTCAGGGCAGGGATGACCTTGAGCATCATCCAAAACTACCCCTATAGTCCTAGGTTACGTAGCGGCCGAGTTTAGGGGTGGCTGTGCTATTCTAGGGCACCTTCTACTAACGTCAACAAAGTCAATTTATGTTTAGTTATTTTTAATTTAATAATTACTACTAATATAAATAGATTAACATAACCTGTGCGTTAAAACAGCTGTCCTACTACATAACCTATAAAATCAAATCAGCTGTTTTATTAAATCATATGTTATTTTAGACCAAGTGGGACAAGTAATAGTAAAAATTTTTAAAAATGAATGACAGAGTAAACATTCCTTATCAGACGAATTATTATAAACAAAATATCTGAAACTGATTCCGCTAAACGCCCACCGTTAACCTGTTTTAAGCCAAGCTTGTGCTGTAGACCTCATATAAAACCTGGCAATTACCTAAATAGAGAGCGCACGTAGCGTCCAGTTGCACGTCACTGCTAGTGATGGATGCTGTGCGAAGTGATCATGAACTAACACTGTCTCATCAATCACTGGGATCTATCCACCGCAAGGCTTGACCCTCGACGTAATACGAGAAAACGGTTTATCGAGGCGAAATTGAACCCGTCGAGTGGAACGCGTTTATTGCGATCGATCCAATCAAGCACTTCTAATATTAGAGTCAACTAGCCTTCATTATACTTTTATCATAATTTTGGTTGACAAAAGTATAACCTAAACTAGGTGAAACGGATTTAATTTCTATTTCCTTATATTTCTAATTAAACTTTACAGATAGAAGAGATCAGAGTTTACACCATATGAGTGAATACAAGAGTTGGGCTGTTTAATCAAATTTAAAAATTAAATTATATGTTTAGGAAACTAATTCTTAATTTTTTAAATACTCAAAATCTATAGTTTTATTTCAATCCCTACTGTTAGTTCACACTCTCCCTATATATATTTATTTATATTGTTCAAATGCTCAATCGTTAATAATATACTTTTTATTCATCCACTAAAGTACAAATTCACCTTTTTAACTTGTCATGGATGACTGTTGAAGTTAATGCAGTTTTTCAAATGGTAATTATTTCATTAAATTTAATCAATAATGTATATATTAATTAATTTCGCTTTCAATTTTACCACCTAAATTGCAATTCTGTCATATGTATATACGTGTTTATATACGCGTTTACGATAAATATTTAATTAACAATATTTCAATAACAATGAACATTTTTTGTTGTTGTTCACCTGGTAGGTATTTACTTTTTTGATTTTTTAAATATTACTTTTGGTTAATTTCCGCCTTTAAAACTCATTGTTCTATATGAGAGGTAGATGGAAAATAATCTTGTTTCATCGGATTCTACACATTCTTGTGGCCTTAACCTTGTTTCCAGTCTCTTCTTATATTTTCATACATACTCACATTCTCTCCTGATATTTTGCGGAATCCAATGTGGTTAAATTACAGCGGTCACACCACCCGTCCTTAGCTTTGAAATCTCTCAGACCCATCTTCTCAGCTAAAACTACAAGTCTAATTTTCTGGTCTAAGGTGAGGGTGCAATTTCCTTGAAGATCGATATTACGTAGACGGCGAAATACTAAAACGCCGAGTTTTTCTTTGATAGACAAGCACTTGTTCGAAAGCTTCGCGCTAGCATTCGTTTTCAATTGTTTCATGAACAGACCGAAATTTGAAAATTAAAAACATCGAAACGTTCTAAGGTTTTCGATAAAACAATGTATATAAACATTGCAAATAAACCGAATTCACCGAATTAGAGCCAGTATGACAGACGAGAGATTCGAGAGGTAAATTTGTGAAAAACCGATAACTTACATCGCCTGCTTAATAGTAAACGAAAGAGATTTCAACTCTTCGTAAAAGGATCAGCTTTGAGCAACACTGAGTCTTTGTTTAATCTCTTCTCATTCGTTTTAGGCCTTTCTTTAAGACTTAAAGCATTAAAGTCTCTAGGAAATTGAATTAAATCACTGATTCAGAGCTTTTAATGTATGGTTAAATCCCTAAACGGAAAATTATAGACAAAACAGTATTTATATTTCAATTTTAGTCAGAACAACGTTTGTGTTTGTGAATTTATTTTATTCCTATGAGACCCTGGAAGCTACTGTATGTATTGAAATTCTCGTTTAAACGAGACCCACAGACAAGAGTTTGTTTTAAATTCCTTAAAACTTGCATCGCCTGCTTAATTGTAAGCGACAGAGATATCAACCCTTCGGGAAAAGATCAGCTTTGTGCTAACGCGGTTTTGTGTGTGTTTAATCTCACCCCATTCATTTTAAGCGTTTTGTGGAAACTGAAGGTATTAACATCACAGAAATGGATTAAATTACAGATTCAGCGTTTCCTTTCAATACGCAATATAACCTTCAAAAGAAATTAATACACAAAACTTTATTCATATTTCAGTTTTAGTTACAACTATTTTTGAGTTTCTAAATATATTTTATTCTTATGAGACTCTGAAAGCTTTCTTTTAAAAGTTTTGTTCCTACCGGAATTAAGTACAAATGTTTGTTTTAAATTAATGATTTATATTGCTTAAATTGATTGACTTTAATAATAATAATACTATTTCTTGGTAATAGCAATAGGAAAACAGTCCAATTGTTATAGAAAATTGCACAATGCTGACATATACCTTAGCATGTGAGCAGCAATAAACGGAAAGTAATTAGATAAATGGTCGAGAGTTTGTCGTTAACAGACAAGGCGCCCATGTCGCTTGGCCCATTTATTGACTTTGGATCTAGAATTAATTAAATTTAGAGTACTCGATGAATTATTTTGATTGTTCTCTCTCAGTTCGTTATTACTTTTGTAAACATGTCATCGGCCAACCAATCAGTTTGTAGAAGTTCAGTGCACTAAATAATGAGGTAGTTAATTTGTATAGATTATGTACGTAAATTAAGGTGAGGCAGAGTTGTCCACACCCCCGAATGGCATTCCATCAAGCCACGCCCTCTGCTCTTGTAAATATAGAGTATTATGCAAACCGATTAGACTACCTATAAATAATACGTAGGCTTAGAGAGTTGGGTACAGGATAATGAAATGTGGACATATTTAAAATTATAGTAATTATTTACGTAAAAAATCAGTATTTACTTTATTTAACAATTTACTTGGCAGACACCAGTACCTGCTGATATTTCTAAGCAGACATGTTTCGCACGTGGACAGTGCATTGTTCAATGCTGAGAGCCACGCTCCATGAGTAATCTGTTTTAGGCTCATTAGGCCCCTTCTCGCTATTGAGAGCGGGGGCTTAATCGCACGTCCGTCATGAGACACACCCACCATTAATGTCTCTAACAGAAATATTATATAAGACCAGCATTACCTATAACCTATTATTTCGTGCAACAGATCTTTTCCTATTTATTTAATAGTCACGATTAAAGTATTTTTAGATACAATTTCCCATATATTAATAAATATATAGCCTATAATAAATCTAGTTGAATGTATGCTACCATCAGATAGGTAAAAATATAATTGGTAGGTATGGCGTTATACTGATTTCCATTGATTGTTGGGTGAAAATATATCACAATATAGGCTACTCATCAACGCAGACGTGTTTTATGTAGTAGTCTATACTCCAACTTTTGCGTCTCCATAATAAGCACGCACGCGCCAACGCAAGCACTTTCCGTTATAGTTTATTACGTAATTTATAATTACATTACTGAGGGCCCCAGACCGCCCAGGAAGATGGGATTATACTAGAAACGCGACGACAAAAAGTTTTGATTGTACATATTACTAAATGCAGTTATTTCACTGAAATTCTGAAACAGATGATTATGATCATATGGATCCATTACCGTCAGAGAGGTTTCATCGCATCTTGTTTCCTCAATGAGAACTTTGTGAATATATGTTAACTAGGAAAATCACGATTTACTTTTGATTATATGTATCAAACAAAAGCAAATTTCAAATTTAGGTTTCAAGTTAAACAATTCAATATTGTGTCTATGAAGATTTTTTTGATCCAAATTTAATCATAGTTTTGAAACTTTTATTATCTACATAAATATAAAATTTATATAATTCACTTAAAACGGAATCAAATAATGGTTAGTGAGACAGTCTTAAAAACTAAGGTTTTAGATACAATCTTCCTGCTTGAAGGATTGTTACAGTGGCTGGCTGAACAGTGGTGCCAACTCGGGTGCAACTCGGGAATGAAAAGTTCTTTTCATTTAGACCTTAACGCGCGAGAGTACTTTAAGAAGTGAATAAATTGCCCCCATTAAGAGAGGAGATGCTCAAAGAACAAAGCGTTTTTATTCAAAGAGACGCCGCCCTTTGCTTTAATGTCGGCAGTTACCTGGGTTTTACTGCGGCAGTCAGACTTTATGGCATTTTGCTTTCAAGCAAATAAGCAATTGCTGCGGCAGTATATCACAGGCTGGGGTAGCGTTAGATACAGAGGTGCGACTTGCTTAGGCCTCTGCACGGAGTAGTCAGGGGTGAGTATACAGATACCAGTGGCGTGCGAGTCTGATCAAATCGGCGCCATAAGACGCAAATACATTGCGCTATTGCTTATAGATTTGAAGAGAGATCGAGGCATCGCCAGACTATTATGATGTTTAAAAAGAGATGGCTGAACTACCAGAACCAATAAATAGAGATCGTGAGAACACATGACTAATATGATCATTAAAGAAAATTTTCTGAACTACCAGAATCAATGAAGAGTCGTGGGATCGCCAGACTATTATGATCATTAAAGAGAGATGGCTGAACTACCAGAATTAATGGAGAGGGATCGTGGGATAGCTAGACTATTATGATCATTAAGGAGAGATGGGTAAATTACCAGAATCAATGAAGAAAGATCGTGAGATCGCCAAATTATTACGATCGTTAAAGAGAGACAGATGAATTACCAGAATCAATGAAGAGAGATTGTGGGTTCGCCAAACTAGTATGATCATTGAAGAGAGATGTGTGAACTACCAGAATCAATGAAGAGAGGTCGTAGGATCATCAGGCTATTACGATCATTAAAGAGAGATGGTAGAACTACCACAATCAATAAAGAGAGATCGTGTTATCGCCAGACTCTTATGATCATTAAAGAGAGATGGGTGAATTACGAGAATCAATTAAGAGAGATTGTGGGATTGCCAGAGTAGTATGATAATTAATGAGAGATGGGTGAACTACCAGAATCAATGAAGAGAGGTCTTGGGTTCGCCAAAATAATATGATCATTAAAGACAGATGTGTGAACTACCAGAATCAATGAAGAGAGATCGTGGGATCATCAGTCTATTATGGTCATTAAAGAGAGATGTGTGAACTACCAGAATCAATGAAGATAGATCGTGGGATCGCTAAACTATGACGATCGTTAATAAATTCCTTTTCTTAGCTGTGTAAAAGTCACCGTGACTTGTTTTTGTCTAATTAACAGTTCCATAGTCTTCCAATTAACCATTTCGGGTGGTAATTCATTCAGTTTAAACGTCAATGCAGACAAAAAAATCGAAGCACACACATGTAGGTTACTTAGAACGCATACTCAAAGAATTTTAAAACGTTTACAAATATTTCAACCCTTTTATTTTGAAATAAAATGTTGTGGATAGTAAAGTGAGCTAGGGAAATGTAAGGTAGGCGATTATATAAACACAATATAGGCCACTTGTGTAGCTTTTATTTGCTGCGTTGATTTATCTCCAAGTATTATAGTTGTAGACCTTGTAATCTGCTTTAAGAACAAGTGTTGCCAACATTACACTGTCGCGCATTATTTATGCATAAGAGCATGTAATAAAACTTTTGCTCTGTGAATACTAACCAGAAGGTTGTTAGTGTTTCGCACTTACCACTTGCCTGTTCACTATTGTCTCTTAATCCCAGTTTCGTATCTTCATGGGGGTTTTAGGGGTTCCCCTTTACGTCAAGTATTTTTCAGTAAAGAAGGGTTGATTTCCTAACCCTGTCTTAGAACAGTTCTTCCCTCTCATATTAGGCTCCTGCTTCTCTTATACAAACAATAGATAAACCCTAGGAACATTATGTGAATCTATGGCCGATTCTTTGTCATCTAAGCTATTTAAATATGTTTTCTATTTTTTTGAAGAAATTGCGATAATCCATGAACTATAGTTTATTTATTTTCAGTGCAAACATTAATTACTACGATAGCTCTTATAACACACACAAAAGAAACATTCTCCAAGCCCCATACTAATCTATGGTAGATTATGTGTCATTTAAGCTATTTAAATAAGGTATCTATTTTTTGATAAAACTACGATAAGCCATGAACGTTAATGCATTTAAAAAGCAAAAACTAACTATTACTATAACTTTTATAATACGAACAATAGATAAATTCTGCAAGCCCCATACGAATCTAAAGTTCGATCTGTGACATTTAGGCTATTTAAATACGTTTTCTAATTTTTGAAGAAATTCTACTATAGTTCATGCATTTTTTAGTGCAAAAGTTAATTATTACGTTAACTCTTATAATACAAACAATAGATAAATTCTGTGAACACATACGAATCTATGGTCGATTATGTGTCCTTAAGATTTAATTATTATCTAAACAATAATTATTACGATAGCTCTTAAAATACAATCAGTAGTCAAATTATGCTAGCACCATTCGAATCTATGGTCGATTCTGTGTCATTCAAGCTATTCAAATATTTTTCTATTTTTATAAACCAGGAACTATTCATGCATTTTTATAGTGCAAAAAATTAATTAATATGATAACTCTTTAAACACAAACAATAGTATCTATCTCCATATCTCTTTTAAAACAAATATTAGTTGAATAATGCGAGCACCATACGAATCTATGGTCGATCTTGTTTCAAATAAGTATATTTGATCTAAAATTGTTTTTTTTCAAGATCTCTAAACTATCCATGAACATAGTTCATACATTTTTCTAAAGCAAAAATATATCTATCTCGACATTTCTTTTAAAACAAATATTAGATGAATTCTGCGAACACCATGCGAGTCTATGGTTGACTCTGTGTCAAATAAGCTATTAAAATAAGAATTCTATTTTTTGAACAGATCGCAAAAATTCATGAACTTTATATAGTCGATTCATTTTTTAGAGCGAATACCTATCTATCTATCTCGATATCTCTTTTAAATCAAATATTAGATGAATTCTGCGAACAACATGAGAGTCTATGGTAGATTTTGGGTCAGATAAGCTATTTAAACAAGAATTCTATTTTTTGAAGAAATTGCAAAATTCATGAACTATAGTTCTTGCATTTTATAGTGAAACAATTAATTATCACAATAACTCTTATAATACAAACAATAGATAAATTCTGCGAACATCATGTGAATCTATGTCGATTCTTTGTCACTTAAGCTATTTAAATATGTTTTCTATTTTCTGATTAAATAACGAAAAGCATCAGAATACCACGGATATAACATTTGCGGGAAATGATAAAACGCTCGTAATTTATAAGTCTTTTCATTTCTCATAGTATTTACTTATATAGACACCAGAAAGTTTTAAACTGAGGTAGCCAACATTACAATGAGATACAAAGAATTAACTCCGAAATAATTACTGTCCGCGTTTTTCTACTTGAAGCGTGTCAGGCTTGAATTAATATCATCTGCTCAGTGAACAGAGAAACTGTCGTATTTCCGCCTGTGCAGACCATTCCAGGTGATACATTGATTTTGTAACTATTTCTGGTGAAACCTTCCTTTAATAAATTGACATCCAAATTGTATTATTTTTACATTTTCCTTAGTGCTAGGAAAAGCTTACCATTTGGTGTACTCGTAATTGAATTAGAAACCATTAATGGATATTAGAGACATTCAAACCTAATAAATATATATTAAGCAGAGCTAATAATAACAGACTATTGCCAATGAAAGTGGGCTATTCACATCGAACCTGCGGTAAATCGAGACTTGTAAGGGTCAGAAAAGAACTAATATTAAACGAAATAAGTATAAATATATAAGGGATTTAGAAAGAACGCAATTGGCTAGTTTTGGACATGTAAAGAGGATGGCAGAAGTTAGGTGGTCCCGAAAGTTACTAGAGTGGATCCCCTGGGAAAGGAATAAGAGGATGGTCACAAAGAAGTTGGCGTGATGACATCGACGAAGCAATGATTGTAAGAAACCTAGAAGAGGCATAATGTATGACAGAAAAAACTGGAAATCGGAAACGAACACGTGTAATAGATCCGTTATGTATATGGAAACATACAAGATCTGACTGTCCATATTGCTTTGATTAACAAGTTGGCTCCTATCACCTTCAAAAAGGTTCTAGATTTGGTGTCTGGTAGGACGAAATGCATCGAGCTCATGTTTAGTGGTTGCGTTGTGGTTATTAGCTCTTCCAGTTCTTCATCACCTCTTCTAACACTTCAGTTGGCCTAGGAGTTTGCTTTGCGTTGCCATTTCCACCCCTTGGCTATTACAGTAGGCGAGAGAGAAAAGTCTGCTGTTAATTCTTCGTATTACAGTAGATACAGATTAGGCATCACGTGACCATGATCGTTTTCCTGGTGTAAACACATCTCCAACCAGAGACAGAGGAATAACTACAGTTGACAATAAATGTAAGTTATAAACGAAATGATGTAGATGCTCTGTTACCTTTTTACATTTTGAATAGCTTTGAACAATTTATTTTGCAAACTTCCGCCAAGAGGAAACTGCAACGGCGCTGCCACTTTAAAGTTTGCACTTGCAAACATGAGGAACATAATAACGACAAGTTTGCCATCAGGTTTTATTCCACCTCACTTTCTGCTGCAACTCTAAACTTGAAGTGAGCCAGTTAATTACAAAACTTTAATTGCTTTGTTTAAGAACTCCAATACATAAATTTGAGTCAAAACGTGAGGCAAAGAACTGAGTCTCTGGAGAGGAAAGTTCTGTCTCAGTACAACCTGATCTCATGACGTCACTGCGGTTCGAATATCACCCTGCCCTCGAGATATAGGATGTACCGGCGAACATATAGCCTAAATGTAATGATTTTCTGAAATCATTGAGTAGATTTGATAAATTATTCAGGATATAAGAATACAAAATACCGACAGCTGTTTGCACTGTCACTGGAATTCAATTCTTTAAGAAGTGTTTTTTTTTGTAATAATATTATTTAATATTACGTCAAAATTACGTTTAGGTGGACACATCTTATTAATATGAATTTCTTTCGCTTCTCAGAATGGCAGACTGTAAAGACTTAAGTTAGCTTTAAACTTTCTGTCCTTAAACTATGGCCCAACTGGTCAGTCAATTTCATAACTGTAGTCTATTGCATATTGTACTCTATAACATATATTGTAACAATTATTTTTAAACTGTATATATATATATATATATATATATATATATATATATATATATATATATATATATATATGAAGTTAATATATTACTATTGTAAATACTTTTACCCACCACTAAGTGCAATAATTTTACCATCTGTGATGAGACACCTTTCGGTCATTTGACCATCACTGATGATTTTTTTTATTTTAGCGTATTTTGGTGTGATATTAAGTGTTGTGCATTTTGTATTAAAATTAATTCTGTTGATGCCATTCTGGAGTTTGATTTTGAGGTTAAGATATTTCCGGTAGAGTTGTTTACCTTGGTAGGTGTTAAATATGTATATATATATATATATATATATATATATATATATATATATATATATATATAATAGGGTCGGTCAAAAAAATAATATTATTTTTTTAAACGCTATACCACATAAATCTTGCGTCTGGGGTAGACAAGAAAAATGCTAAGTAAATTGAAATTATACATTGAATCATTTTTCAATTATTTATACAGTCCCTAGCCAATAATAATTTAAAGCGCTATAGTAAAAATTGTTGACTTTAAGGTTTAAAATAGCAAATAAGTGTGCAACAGACAATATCTCATATTTTCTGTAGCGCAAAAGCCTCAAATATCATTCAGATATTGCCTTTTTAAAAGCCACTGTAGCCTCAAGCGTTCTAAGAGATATAGGTTTCATACTTATGATGACCACTCCCATGTTGCTCATAAAAGTAAAATAAGAAGAGGAAAAAAGCTAAACTCAGAGAACTTCAAAACCAGAGCACAGAAAAACGCAACCCCTTCCAAGGTTTTTACTTCGATGGAAGGAAGGACAATATCCTTGTAATTGAGAATATCAGCGAAAAATGTTTAAGAATCACCATAAAAGAGAACGATTGTTCCATAATACAAGAACCTGGATGTATCTATGTTGGATACGCAACACGCTAGAGTGGAAATGCTCAAGACATTGCTTATATTATTACCTCTTATATGACGGAAGTTGGTATTTCTTTAGACGAACTTGACGTAGTGATATGACGGTACCGTTACTAACACGGGTTGGAAAAACGGTGTGATACGTTATTGGAAAAAAAGACCCCTGCAGTAGGGAGTATTCCTTTTGCATTTCAAGGAGTTGCCGTTCTGGCATTTATTTCAAATCCTATAGGATAAAACAACTGGGCCAAAGCCATTTAATGGCCTAATTCGCACCAAGTTTAGTAAATACGAAAAGCTTTCAATAGTGGATTTTATAAGTATTGATTGTGACATCCTGATATAATTGCACTCTTATGAGCAAAGATCAACAGTACAGTGCCTTCTAGACATAGGTACTGCGATAAAGTTAGGAACACCTCCGCCATTGTTACGGATAGTATCTGATGATAAAGTTTGGGCTAAAATCACTGCTGGTGAAATTCCTGAGGAATGGAACTTTGGAAAATTTTAAAGCTACACTCAATCTGTGGAAAGCTACGTTAAATTAGTGGCCAAGCATCTCAAAAATTAGTCTGCTGGGACGAGTAGATTTTAATAATATCCACTGTATCATCCAGAGCGTCGATGTCAAAGTTTGACAGCAAGTGCAACTTAAATTTCACCACTCAGATATAGTAAGTAAAATACGATTTTCTAAAGTAAAAAAATTATTTTATTTGTTAACATAGTTTGGCTCCAATTTTGTTTTCTTAATTTAATTAAACGTCTTATTAAAAATATAAGATAACAACAATTTGTTGTTTTCTTTATATCTTTATAATACACGCATGATAATTACACTATAACTAAAAGGAAGGGTAGAGCAAAAAAAAAAAAAAAAAATGTATTGTGCTATTAACAAATAACACATCATGATAAACCATACTTTCTTTTAAGGTACTAGTATACGCGTTTAACCGATTTTCGAGTTTTCTGCGCTACCGGAAATTGAAAAATTTTAACAGTATTAATTTGGTTTTGTGTAACTTAACCCATTTAGTAAAAGATTTTCACTGCAGCAATATAAAATATTATTGGTCACGAACTGTAAACATACTTCTAAAATGACTGAATTTTGAAAACAAAAGATTTTTAAGTACTATGCCCCAGTTAGGGGTTCAATATATGTTTTGTTTTTACTTTGCATTTTACTTATCTACCCCATAGGCAAGCTTACCACTGTATAATGTTTATAAAAGATCATTTTCTTCGACCCACCCCGATATATATGTTTGTGTGTGTGTGTGTGTGTGTGCGTGTGTGCTTGTGTGTGTGTGTGTGTGTGTGTGTGTGTGTGTGTGTGGTTGTGTTTGCCTGTGTGGTACGTATTCATATACAGTAGAGTCTTGATATTTCGAGCTTTCGTTAAATTCAAGAACAATTATATTTTTAGTCTAATTTCACACTTTAAAAGAAAATTATGAATAGGGCTTCCAAGAAATGATTTTTAGTCATACGGTATGCTAAGGAATCGGGTCCGACTCTCCAAATGAGTTTATATCAATACGGTATGCAAAAAAGAGTCAAGCTTCCAAGAAATGTTCATATAAAGTTCTATAAACTTATTTATCGCATTTTTTACTCTATATATTGTAGGGGTCCATTAAAGAACCCCTATTTTTTAACATACAGAAAGGTATTTCCATGTAATCCGAGTTTTCGGTAATCCAAGGGGGTCTCGGCCCATCTATCTCGAATTATCGACACTCTAATGTATATAAGTTTTATTTCGCAGCCTAAAATACTTAAGTACTTATAATGCAATTTCACTGCGTACGAAATATTCCATTAATACCAAACCCAACATTTACCTCCACCTGCATATCGTCTTAAATTCAAGTTAACCATTGACGACACATCGAAAAATTTGCCGTAATGACTCAAACTTGTCGTCACCTGCTTGACTTGTGCCCTGAAGCGACGCCGAGTTCCTTGTCGCCTAAGTTACAAGTACACTTCAGCCAAATGACGTAAGAAGTCAGAAGAACGATTTATAACGTTGAAAAAAACTGTCACGAGTTCATCAGTAACAGCTAAGTCGTTACTTTCAGCAGTTTGAGACTCTTAGAAAAAACACTTTAAAGTTCCGATGGAACAAAAATATATATGTGAGTTATATAGTTTGATAATTAAAATACGGGTTTTTTAATTCTCATTTTGTTAACTATCAGTGTTTTGATTTTTGTATTTCGTCACAGTTTACAATTCATTATCATTGTTTACTTTACCTGTATGTTACTTGTCCTTTTTTTGTATAGAGCTCTGTCATTCAGTAATTTCTCTCCTTGACTTATTCACGCCTAACATTATCTTAGCTCACAACTTGTCTTCGCCTTCACTTTCTCTTGTTATCAAATTCGTAAAATTTATATTTTATCGTATTTATTGCACTAACTTGTTTTATTTTACCTTTATTTGGTTTTGGGTTTTTAGTTCTGGTAGTTCGCGCTCCCAACTACCAACTAACTTCTGTTTTCCTCCGTTCTACTTTCGGTATCAGAAAGGTTGGACGAAAAGCGCGCACAGCGAAATATGCGTATATGGGAGATTAATACCAATTGACGAGTGTAAGTCAAAAATTTTGCAAGCGAAAAATGCCTATAAACCAAACTACAGTTGTTAACCCAGGTCCTTTACTCCTAAAGTATTTGCTATTAACTTGCAAGGTTTTTGATTTTTCCAGGCCAGCAATGTGTTTTCACTTTATCAGTGGTCACTTTGCCTTTAACTGTCGAGGTGATAAGTTCTATTTAATCGAAAGAGTCTCATGAAAAGAGGCTGAAACTACAACTCTTATGCAGACGAGACTGGAGTTACACTTGGAAGGAAAGAGAACAAAAGCAAAGTATAAATAAATATAAAGACAGTATAAAATACATAGAAACTGGATACATTATGTCTTGCTTAGGATCTCTTCCTTACATCCAAAAAACGGATCAGATTAGACCAAAGAAATTAGATCAATAATATAATAAGGTCAAATAATATGGTGAAGTTTTAATATGGACTAAGATAAAACTGCATGTAAAATTTAACAATTTAAAAAAAATTAAAAATATCTAAAACAAAAAAAAGGCGAGGTTACAAGCTGATTTTAAACACACCTAAAGGATAGCGCCAGATATCTCTAACATTTTGTCAGTCCAAAGCTTGAATATAGTGTGAAAGAAATCAGGTTTGATAAATAAATGTTTAAAGGATCTCCAGCCCCCTGACCTACGTTTCAATTAAAACGACATACTTATGTTTTAACTGAGCTCAATTAAAACGACTCGTGTATGGCTAAGAGTGAAGTATGGGCGGGAAACTACCCTAACGACACAGTTGTAACAAAAGAGAGTAAAGCAGGCTGTTCGCTCCATGAGCAACAGTTAATAATGTCCTGAACTTCGGGTGTGCTTCAAGGTCAGTGACTGAATACCTAATCTGGGTACAAACATGTTTCGACCCAGACATGTCTTCTTCAGTGTAACTCGAATACTGGAGTAGGGAATTATGTGAACTTTGTATGCTTTTTCAACTCATACTATTATTTCTCTCTCTCCCTCTCTTTGTCTCTCTCTCTCTCTCTCTCTCTCTCTCTCTCTATATATATATATATATATATATATATATATATATATATATATATACATTTATTCATCTTGTTCAATTTATTAGTCGTTAATAAAATACTTTTTATTCATCCACTCCAGGTTAAATAATTCTTTTTACTTTTAGTGCAGAACACTTGATGTTATTACAGTTTTTAAATGTTAGCTCTGACTATACCCCCCGTCTTTATAAGGTCTTTATACTTTTAAATAGTTTAAACTTATGACGTTAACTACCTGTTCGCGGGTGGCAGTGACGAGTTTGAGAGTGCGTCCGAAGTAGCAGAGGTTCACAAAATCCACAATACTCCTTCTATTTATGCTTTTCGCCAAAGAGATAAGGGCGGTTCGTTCAGGTGTTCCTCGTCCTCCGGTTCCTTCTATTGTATATGTGCCTCCTAATATCTGAACAAGAAAAAATAAGTGACAAAGGTTATAAAGTATTTTTAAGTAAATATGAAACTCACAGGAATCACTACTCCCTTGTTCCTTTGGGTACACACATGTTTCGACCCAGACATGTCTTCTTCAGTGTAACTCGAACACTCGAGTAGGGAATTATGTGAACTTTGTAGGCTTTTTCAACTCATACTATTATTTCTCTCTCTCTCTCTCTCTCTCTCTCTCTCTCTCTCTATATATATATATATATATATATATATATATATATATATATATGTGTGTATACATTTATTCATCTTGTTCAATTTATCAGTCGTTAATAAAATACTTTTTATTCATCCACTCCAGGTTAAATAATTCTTCTCCCTTTTAGTGGAGAACACTTGATGGTATTACAGTTTTTAAATGTTATCTCGTTCATTAAATCCCAAAAATTATTTTAGTTCTATTTTTGAGAAAGCGTTTCAAGAAAGGGGAAAGATATGCAGTATAGATATTTCGTCCTATTTGGCACAAAATAAGTGAAAAATGATTTCATAAAACAACTGATTTTATTTAATAGATTATTTGGTATTGTAATTTTTTATTAAAAATTAACTGAAATAATATTTCTCTCGTTACCTTAAGCAGGAATTGACTTTAAAAATTTTGGTTTATATATCTTGTTTATTCCCTGTTGAACAAAACTCTATTAAAATGTGATGGGACACCTAAATTTCCAACATTGAAAGGTATTTAAAGAAAATTATTAAACACCAATCGATGACAGAATCTGAACAGATTCTAAAACATTTCTTGATTAATTAAACTATAAAATAAGTTTTAAATAAACTCAAAATATTGTCACATTGGTGAAAACAACGCCTTTATGAAATAACTGTTTGAAGTAGCCGACGTTTGAGCTGGGTCGTACAAACATTATGTCAAGAGGGCTTTGTGGTGTTTGCCAACTTATAAAATGTACGTTTAGACGAAATTAATTACTTCAAAGCGGCAAAACCTGACAAACTTTTAAACATGGTTACAGTGAATTTTTATTTATTTACTAGCAGTGAATTTCTATTTTATTCTTTGTCTAGGAAAACCATGTTTTGTAGTTTTTACCGTTTTTGTTGTTAAAAATGGTTTCCAAAAATAATTATAAAGAGGAGAAGCAAGTCCTTTAGATATAAATGTGCGCTTCAGAGGTCAGGTCGACTCAGCTAGAGCAGTAGCACCTATTGTAGTAATGGGAGATTTAAAGGTAGGGCTGCCTCATTACCTTTCTTCGGTAACTTAAAGCCCAAGACAGAGTACAGAAAGGAAGCCACTATTCTTGTAGAAATAGGATTTAAAACTTTAAACCGTATAACCATGACAAGCTTTCAAAATTCAGTGCTATCATTAGTGGTAGTAAAATGTAATAATAATAATAACAACTTTGAACATTTTAAAAGTCGAAATTAAACATCAAAGGAAACAGAGATTTAAAATATGGAACACATATCTCTGGGTTGGGTTGTACTACGACTGCCTTTAAACAATAATTTTGGACACTAACCCTTTCCTGGCCGAGGGGTGGTGGATATATTACGTCTGCCCTGTAAAGATAGAAAAATTCATTTTAAATATAATTAAATTTAAAATAACCCATATGAACCTAACTATAACGCTTATGCTACAAAATTGTGTCAACATGCATACAATGTAGCTGAATGACGTCGCCACCTCTTTATAATAATAATCTCTTTATAATCATCTCTTTATAATAAGAAAGAGTGTCATTTGAAAAAAACATTCTTTTCCACATATACTTTACTTTGAACATTTATAATGTGTAATTGAATATGTGAAGCACTTAACTTGACAGATTTTTTGTTACTATTATTGTATGTTGACAACTGATAAACTTCGGTCAACATTCTTGTCGATTTTAAATATTAGTAGTTTTTAATACATGTTGTTTTAGCGTGATTTTAACAACAGTGTTATTTATTGTGACAGAATATTATAAGCAATGAACTATTTCTGCCTGTCACTGTATTGTTATAAACTTATTTATTGTTGTTAAATCTGTTATTTGTTGAATTATGATAGGAATTTATTGTTGTTGTTGATTATTCTTCTTCTATGGCTATTTGTTATTGTTTTGGAAATTTTATTGCGGAATTTTGGCAGGACTTTAAAGACATTCAAGTGCAACTGTTTCTAAACTACGTTTAGCTAGCTGCACGTAGTCCTTTTTTTCTGCCAGCCTTGTCCGTTGATGTTTTAATTTTGTTGTCAATGTTTATTTAAATGGAGGACAGGGCTACCTATATTTGCCTCTTCCCCTTCGAGGATGTTGGCTTTAGTTGTAGCTGGTGCGAGGGTAAGAGGTTTAAGGCACACCATGGTCTTGCCAGTCACGTGAGGAACGTACGTAAAGCGGGGTTCCAGCTGCGGTGCCGCATTTGTCTTGCGGCAGACTACCCGGACGTGAAAACAATGAAGAAACAAATCGGGGCAGTTCACTCTGGCCCTGATGCTCCTACAAGAGTCGACGTTCCGAGTGCATGGGTGCGCCTCACGAAGGGTCTTCCAAAGGAGAGGTTCCAGTTCTCGATGTGGCAGATCCGCAGCCTGGTGATTATGTTCCTGTTCTTCCGTCAACGAGGAGTCAGACACCATCTTCAACGACAGCGACAACATCCTCGCTTAGTGTTAACGTTAGTTCTAGTTTAATGAGTAAGGGGGTTTCTTATCAGAAAGGGGTGGGACGTCCAGCCGCAAGTGCGGGAAACGCGATTAACGTGGATCGAGCCATCCCGATCCTGGATCCCGTGGAAGGGGGGAGAGTGGCTCTGCAGCCGGAGCCACAGGTATCTGCCAACGACAAGCAGCTGGCCTGGATAGGTAAGCTCAGTCAGGCGGTTAGCTTTACAGAATTTGAGAATGTGGTGTGTGAATGGACAGCTGCTGCTGCTGGCGCGGGGGTCGGTCCTGAGCCTTCAGTGGGTCGACGTGCGGGTTAACGTGGCCGTCCTGTTAAAGGGGGTCGGGACGGTGCTCGTCGTCGTCCCAATGAGCGTTGCCTTTATGATCCTGTTGACGCTTCAAGAATTCAGAAGCTATACAGGATCAACAGAAGGAAGGCAGTGCGGGAGGTTCTCGGCACCTGTTTTGTGCCGTGGGGTAGGTGAGGTTTAGGACCAATTCCGGGCCCAGTTCTCTAGGAGTAATTACTCTTGGAGTGGGGCTCCGGAAGGGGTAGGAGACTTCGCCTTGCCTCCTGGTGCTGACAGTATGACGAGTAACCTCCTGCAGGAAATTGACGCGCAGGAGATCTGCGAACGTCTGGCCAGAATGCCGAACACGGCACCAGGACCAGATGGCGTGTCCTATAGCGCTTGGCGGAAGGCTGACCCCGGGTGTGTCGTGATGGCAGCTGTCATGATTCGGTGTATGGCTGAAAAGAAAATCCCCTCCTCCTGGAAAGATAGTAATACCGTCCTAGTACGTAAAAAAGGAGATCCAGGAGACCTCGACAACTGGTGTCCCCTAACACATGAGTATTTAAAAAATGCGCTCCTGTTACACCAGGTGTCTGGTGCACTTGTAGATATAATTTTAGAAATGTACAACAACACGTACACCAGGATTAGTACGCAGCAGGGCTATACGGGGCCAATCCCCCTGGAGGCTGGGGTGAAGCAAGGAAACCCGCTGAGCCCCATCCTCTTCAACCTTGCCAACGAACCGGTAGTTGGGGCGGCTCATAGGTTGGCCCCGAGTAACGGGTATAGCTTGTTGGGCCATGACTTCTCGGTCTTGGCCTATGCTGACGACATAGCCCTCATCACTCCTGGTGTGGAGGAGATGCGCCCCCTGCTCGCGGTCACTGGCGGGTTCACTCAAATACTAGAGTGTACTAGTGTACTAGTGTTAACCGTTTCTACACAGCAAGATTATGTTTTACAATTACATACTTTATGCTACGGTAGCCTGCAGCACGTTTTTTCCCAGCAATGTTGACAGATATTTTAATTTTAATATTTTGTTTACCTTAATGGTTGTGTGATCAAGGGTGTAGAACCGGTAGTTCTGGCTTCTGTTCTTGATACCGTCAAGTAATTTCTGTGAGAGTTCTCAGACTTCAGGTTACCTTAGTGGAAATGAGTATCTAAGGAGAAAACCTACAGTAGAATTTCAATCAATGCTGGCTACACCACCTTGTATGAATATCGAATGCCCCAAGCAACATACCACCTCTTTTTATACATACATCCCTCATATGTCACGATACAAAATGGAGTAAGGGTAATTAACGTTAATATTATTAAAACCGTTTTCAATTCGGATATTGCAAACGGAGGAGCTGGGGAGAACGTTTTCTTGCGAGCGCCAAGGTTAGATGGGAAAACATTTCCTATCAGTTTGATTCTGGCAAAGGTTCGTATAAATAATTAAATTGTTAGCACAATAAAAAAATCTTCCCCCGATTTATCTATAAATTATCACTTTAAAACCTATTGTTCACTCTATTCGTCATAGATTCAGATTTTATTTTACTATTTAAAAAAACTTTATTACGAATTACTTTTTACAGTAATATTTCATTACGGTTTTAATTTTTTCCAGCGAAAATAATAAGTTTATATTAAGGAATAAAAACAATTAAAAGAAATAATAAAACAATTCACCATAACCTCTAAATTTCCTCCTTGACGTCACTATAACAAGTAAAATTACGTCTTATGTATGGTTTAATACCACTTGACTCACCCATATCTCAAGTGCTTTAGACAAAAATATAATATACGCTCCCACTTCATCACAGGTTCAATGGGAGGTAAAGTTTATTTAAGAGCATTCCCAATGTTAAATTGCAGAAGGGGGAATAAAATAAACGTTTTATTAGAAGTAGCACGCCAATTGTGGTCTGTCTGCTTGTCCACGCGTTAATTTTATTTATTTGAAGTAGTTTTGTCTTATTTGGGAATTTTTTTATCTTAAAGTAGAAAAAGAAACTTAAAACAATAAAGTTTAAGAAGAATACATGAAACTGAAAATGTACTAAATGTCTAAATGTTGCTAAACTATTTGCCATTTTACTTACATTTTTACGAATATTTAAGATATTTTACAATAATATCTTAGAAAATTCGTATCTCTTGAACGTTTTGTCTGTTTAGATATTTTCAAGTCGTTGTAACAAGTTCTATGTTATGCGCAGTTGCCAGATTGTCTAAGAATTATAAAAGTATGTCGTGCTTCCTTATAAAACTCCCTTAGGTTTTAGTTGTCTTTTATTATTTCTATTATGCTCAAGTATTATTATACTATAGCTAACCCATGTCAACCCACCCTAACATATGTTTACTTGTGTCAACCCATACTAATCTACACCAACCAGTGTTTTATTGTGTTAGGATAGCTAACCCATGTCAACCCACCCTAACGTATGTTTACTTGTGTCAAAACATACTAATCTACACCAACCAGTGTTTTATTGTGTTAGGATAGCTAACCCATGTCAACCCACCCTGACGTATGTTTACTTGTGTCAACCCATACTAATCTACACCAAATAATGTTTTATTGTGTTAGGATAGCTAAAAAACGCTATACCACACTAAATCATTTTTAATTGGGTTAGAATAGGTAACCACACTAATTCATGTTTAACTGTATTACGATAACTAACCTATGCTAACCCACACTAAACAATGTCTAATTGTGCTAGGATAGCTAACTAATCCTATCTCACACTACCCCAAGTTTAATTGTGTCAACCCATGCTAATCCACACCAACCAATGTTTTATTGTTTTCGGATAGGGAACAAACGCTATACCACACTAACTAATATTTAATAGGGTTAGAATAGTTAACCACACTAATTCATGTTTAGCTTTATTACGATAGCTGACTAATTTTAACCCACACTAAAAAATGTCTAATTGTGTTCGGATAGCTAACCAATGTTAATCCATCCTAACCTATGTTTACTTGTGTCAACCCATGCTAATCCACAACAGCAAATGTTTTATTGAGTTAGGATAGCTAATAAATACTATCCCACCTTAACTCATTTTCAATTGGGTTAGAATTGATAACCACACACAATAATTCATGTTTAACTGTATTACGATAGCTAACCCATAATAACCCACACACTAAACAATGTCTAATTTTGTTAGGATAGCTAGCTAATGCTACCCCACACTAACCTAGCTTAAGTTGTTATGATTGCTAATCCATGCTAACCAAACTAAGCCATGTTAAATTGCGGTAGGGTAGCTAACCCACAATTACCAATTGTAAATTGTGCTAAACCATGCTAAACCACAAAAACTCATATTTTACTGTGTTAGGATAGTTAACTAACACTTTCCCACACTCATTTTTAATTGAGTTAGAATAGTTAACCATACTAATTAAAGTTTAACTGTATTACGGTAGCTAACCCATGCTAACCCACACTAAACAATGTCTAATTATGTTAGGGTAGCTAACTAATGCCATCCCATTCTAACGCAGTTTTAATTGTGTTTAATTTGTTAACCTATGCCAACCACACTAACCCATGTTAAATTGTGCTATGATAGCTAGCCCATGCTAACTTCCTTAACCAAAGTATAATAGTGCTAACCTAAGTTTACCCACACAAACTCATGTTTTATTTTGTTAGGGTAGCTAACAACCTCTATCCCTCACTAACTCATTTTTAATTGGGTTAAATAGTAACCACACCTATTCATGTTTTAGTGTATTACTATAGCTAACCCATGCTAACACACATTAAACAATGTCTAATTATGTTAGGATAGCTAGCTAATGCCATCCCACACTAACGTAGTTTTAATTGTGTTTTATTGGTTAACCCATGCTAACCACACTAACCCATGTTAATTTGTGTTATGATAGCTGGACCATGCTAACTTCCTTAACCCAAGTTTAATTGTGCTAACCTATGCTAACCCTCACAAACTCATGTTTTATTTTGTTAGGATAGCTAACAAACTCCATCTCTCACTAACTCATTTTTAATTGGGTTGAAATAGTAACCACACTAATTCATGTTTTAGTATTATGATAGCTAACCCATGCTAACTTCCTTAACCCCAGTTTAATTGTGCTAACCTATGCTAACCCTCACAAACTCATGTTTTATTTTGTTAGGATAGCTAACAAACTCCATCTCTCACTAACTCATTTTTAATTGGGTTGAAATAGTAACCACAATAATTCATGTTTTAGTGTATTATGATGGCTAACCCATGTTAGCTCACACTAATCAATATCTAATTGTGTAAGGATAGTTTAATCTTGCCAATCCTCACATATGAGACCTAATTATTTTCCAATATGATCGCCAGAACGATCGGCAAATCATTCTTTACTTTTTACTTGATGATGTATATCTCCATAATTCCTTAACTACCCTCATTACATGGTAATAATCAAGATGTGCTACGAACATAGATACGTTTACGTTGAAGTGCCTTGACAGAAAGGGAGACTCGTCCATTTTATGGGAACACCTTTCCTTACTTTAGCGACAGTGACCCTGATGCTGTGACTCGGATAGCGTGACCCATATACGTTGTTTAATAAGGCAATGCTTGTTTTAAATAATAACAAGGTGATTTGTATGTAAGGATAGAGTCCTTGTTAGTCTGAGAGAGTTTTCTAAAATGACGGGTATTTCGTTACCGAATTGCTTCTAAAGAGATACAAAGTAAAACGTCACGTCACCAATCCAGCGTCGCGTCGGCTGCTCACCGACTCAACCGTTCTTCCAAAGAAACTGTTTAGTAAATAAGCAAAGTTGCCTCCTATATCGTTATTGCCAAATTCTATTTTATCAGGATTACAGTCTGACAAACTGATTCCTGCATATAGAATTGTTACTTGTTTTGCAACCCCATCCATTGTTTCATACGGCGCCGTCTACCCTCCACCCCTCTGCAAAGGAATACATCATATTCAGATGCACCGTGCTTAGTGTATTGGCTGTGTTGTTTGCATTTAATTTGTTCATGTTTTGTTTGTTGTGGAACTAGGTTATTGTTTTAAATTGCTTTGGTCGTTTGGCTTTTCTTTTAAAAGCAAAATGAAGCAATAGTATATGAGTTATAACGGAGAACGAAAAATGTTGAATATTTTTTGCATGGTTTTAAATTCCATCACAAGTGACATAAGATTTTGATTTTTCCTTTTTCTTCTCTATTGTGTCCTTTTTAGCTTTTTATATTTTTGTCTTTTTTTTATTTTATTCAATTCTTTTATCACTCTATAATTTAGTTTTAAGCTTTTTTCTAAATTATTCATCCGGGCTTTGCATTTTCTCGTCCGTATTTTATTCACTTGCAGTTTTTTCTCCTTCATCAGAACAATTTTACACCCAATAACCCTTAAAATTAAGAATTTCCCACACTAGGTAACACTAGTGACTTTGTCGTGCGATTTTCTTGTGTTGGGTTTCCTATCTTTCACCCAAATTCGCCTTACCTGTCTTGTCACTAACTCCCATTAGTGTCACATCTCTCTTCGACAATATATCGCTGTTCTAACTTCGTAGCTCACTTTTATCGCAGATTTTATTTGAAAACTCTTCCTCTACATTACATAGTAAGCTCTCTATGACACTTCTGTCAGTTTTTAGACGTGAGGGGGGTTTATAGAGAACAAAACAAGCAACGGAGTCACTAAATCTTAGGGACAATAACGCCATCGTTTTAAAAGGTATTTACGCTAGTTAAAATATAAATACTCAAGTTATAAACGCAAACGTTAGCCAAACCAAATTGGAAATTTGTATTACAGAAAGCGCTGCTAATACGTTTATACAACAGTCGTACAAACAAGTAAAATTACTTTATTGTTGTACTTATTGGTTTATAGTTCAAATTTTCAATAGCTAATAAAATACTTTTTGTTCGTCCACTCACGTTCAATTACACTTTTCTAACCTGTAGTGGACGCCACTTTATGTTAATACAGTTTTTCAAAAGGTATACAATACAGTTCCGTCCCATTTGGCCTAAAATATGTCACAACCTATGATACCATAAAACCGTTGATTTTATATTAATGGTTATATGGTTTTTGACGCATAGATTATGTTACTTTATTTATAATTGAATGATTTAATAAAATGTAACTAAAAAAAATTTGTTGACCTTAAAGTAGGAGTATACTTTAAACTTTAAACAATCAATTATTTGTATTACTTCATTTTCATTGGTTCATGTTCAAAATATAAATAAACGCACTAAATCATTTAAAAAAAAACTCTTGCACTTAGAATATAACCGTTGAATTGAAAAAACCATTCAAATAGCCCTTGTAGTAGTCAAAGTTAAAGAAGTGAAAACTGATGTAGACTAATATAGAAAATGGCTGCCTATTCTTGTGTTTATAACATATGCAATACCTCAATAGGGAAGCAATTAGATTTACTTTATACCTTTGGAGAGACGAATGCAAGGACAGACGGGAAGTTTCATAAAGCATTGACTTTGCCTTCTTTCCTATAATCTCACCATTGCTGTACACACATTACTCCCTTTTTAATGGCCCGTGCATCGTTCAGCCATTTACCCTTTAGTTAGCTCTCTTGGGGCTGTGTTTTAACCACCTGCAGCGTAGGTTGTTTTTTACGATTTTCCAGAATACCTCAAAGCTGAAATAAAGATATAACGAACTTTTGATTAGAGTTGTGGAAATTGTTTTGTAATTTGGACGAGGTGAATGATTTCATATGAAAACAACTGAAACGGAATAATAATTATGGTTTGTACACGAAGGGTGGGGGGTTTATGTCTGTTAAATATACATTACATTTTCAATATTTAAGAAAACAATGTAAGTATTTAAATAAAATAAGTGTTTTTTATGACTATGCGACATTATACGTTGTGATTCTGACGTAAAAATAATTATTTGTTTTATAAGGGAACAAACGTTTTTTCACAGACTTCAGAAAAGGAGGAGGTTCTGAATTCGATCTTTTATTTTTAAAATGTTTGTTCCACGATAATTTTAAAAGTATTGAACCTAAAAGATATTCTGCTTGTAACTGAAAGAGGAAACCCTCCCGGTGGTTCTGCTACAGTTACATCCCAATCCATCTGTTTTTGGTTACAATAATATAGTATTTTCTCCTGAGTATTTTGTTTTAATAAGGATCATGAACTAAATGATACTATGTTTATTCATTTAATCATGCAGTGTCGTGAAGCAAGTAATCAAAAAGTGGGTTGTTACAGACATTTTTTATATAGATTTTTGTTTGATTGTTATTGTATAGATATGATGCATTAGCATATACAAGCGATGATTGCGGTGATGACTTTAAACCTTTGTTGGTAATAAGTTTATAATAAATAACGTTTTCGTTTTTTGGAAAATTATTTTTTGACTTTTTAGAAAATAATAATTATATGCGGTTAATTTTTTTAATGTGTATATATTATAAACTATACAAATGTAACTAAACAAAGGTTCTAAGTATAAACTGCTATGGGGGTATACCTCGCCTAAAATGATAAACAAAATAAAATGTTGTGTTCCACCCTTCCCATTCCAACCCTTTGTTCTCTTTATACATAAAAACAGATTTCAAAGAAGTGGAAGATCAAAGGGATATTGTAAAACTCAATTGATTTATGAATGTATAAAGGTTGAATCTGACGTCACAGATTCCCGTTATGTATATATTACAATAATAGAAACAACGTAGAGAGACGGAGTTTCTCGTAGAGGTGATTTTGTAACAGAATTTTTTACACATAAACTGCGCTTTGAATATTTTGGGAAATTTTTAAAACATTCTCGAAATTCTTCTTTTTAGATCGTAAATTTCCTACGGGAACCCAAAATATGATGTTGACATCACAAACCGACTGCTAAACTGTAAGCAAAATATAAAACAATTCATATCGCTCCATATTCAAAGTTAAAGCGTTCGAAACTGTCACACCGCCATAGGAAGGCTAAATGACGCAGTTATGCATCAAAATAAAATTTCGAAAGTCCCACCCCAAAAAAATATCAAAAAATAGCTTTCCTAGTGCCGTTGGCAGTGTGCATATTTATATTAAAGGTTATATATAAATTTTAAAGTTTTGAAAACCTTGCCTTCTTGTGTCATTGCATAAATATGAATGGGCTACCTCCGTAGTGGGATTCCTTTTGGTAAGTACGATCAATCAAAGATTGATCCCTTGGTCACCGCTAGCACTGGCCTGTTCCTGCCTGATCCCTTAAGACACGCCCCCTTTGGCTTCTCTTATTCGACTCGTCTCTTGACTTGCTATTTTAATTTAAAAGGAACGGCAAAATCAAGTACCCAGAGAACAGCTGATAATAATCGCAGACCGTACTGTGCAGCTCTCAATCAAACCAATAATAACTACGTGCGCTAACTATCGGCTACTTGGCGGCAATTAAAAAAACGTTACAATACATAGCCTAAAAATACACCGTGTCTAAAAATGTTACATTTTTATTGAGGCACATTTTTTTACAAACCCTTCACATTGTATTCGAGTGAATACAATTCAAATTTCCATACTGTATAACACATGATTTTATGAAACAGCTGATTTCATTTCACAGGCTATGTGTTAGAAAAACTGTTTTACATCATATAATATGTTACATTATTTATTCTACATTACTAAGTTAAAATTCTATTGTTGAAAAGGTTTCAAGAGTATAATGTCTGAATTATAAATTCGTAAATGACTCTGATGAAATGAGAGACAATAATCTAAAACGTTTTCTGGAACTCTCACATTTTCACCTCCCCAACAATCTTTGGGAGGTTTCTCAAGATGGCGGAGGCGGAGACGGAGGCGGCGACGACGACGACGACGATAATTCTCTATAGTGATAGTGCTAAAAGCTCATCAATCTAATAATTAACCTTAGTTTACAGTTTTTAACATTATTTTATCTCTTCTTTATCTTTTTTTATTGTATTTGGAATTTTGTCAATTTCTTTATTCTAAAGATTTAAATGTTATTTTCTAACAATATATGACAATTTACACGAATATAATGTTATAAGTATATATACAAAATTTTATTCCTAATTTATGACTTTTTTGCGAAATAATTCATATTTGGAAATAAATACATATATATATATATATATATATATATATATATATATATATATATATATATATATATATATATATGAATTACGACGAACTTGAAACTGTGGTCGATATAAGTAGTAACATGAATCCTCCAGGTACGGTATATTTGGGTGATATTATGTCGCACAAGCAAGGTACTATAATGGAAGCTTACCTACTCTCTACCAAAGTATAAACAGGTTAATACCCATTACACATCACTTAAAGGGGAAGGAAAGTAGTGGGTGGTTAGAATTAAAGAGGATTAGGAGAGGACGTAATACTGAGCACCGAAAATCAAGACAAACCATTGAATAGCGTCGTGAGGGTGGCTAATCTTTTACTTAGACCTGCTCTCGGTCGTGGTGAAAGCAGATAAACTCGTATCTATTGTATTCTCCAAAACACATACACCTGTCAATATTTTTATAGTAAATGATTGTTTGAACTGGCAATTCGAGACTCCATGGTCGCGGGTTGTATGAGATGTATAGGTATAGACGTTACGACTAGACACTAAATGATGCGACAATATTATGAATTACGGAAGAAAATAGACAGAGTATTACCTAAAATCCGGCTCTAGTAGGAGTAGTTCCCAAGGGATTATAGGTAACTAAACGCATTGCTTTAAAATATCCAGACACCATGCCTGGGTTACAAAGTCGACTTCATATATACCCAATAAACTGACCTTCTTTTCGAGGAATAGATGGTTAAGATTTGTACCGTATGTGAGCAGTGCATGCGCACGAAGAAAAGTGATGTCCTTAGTAGTATAAAGGAATAGAGTTTGTGTTTACATGTTGAAGTTTCTGTAAAGGGTCATTGACTCTAATAGAGTTTAACCCTATTTGTGTGTGTGTGTGCGCACGCGCGCGTGAGCGCGCGTGAGCGCGCGTGTGTGAGCATTTATAACTATAGTTATAGTTGTAACTATAGTTATTTTTTGTCTTTAAGTGGTTGACTTTATGATACATGCCTTCTTATTAACAAGGACCACATCTCCCGAAACGGCCGTCGTCAACAAACAAAATAAGTTATACTATAGGCAAGGTTAAAACATTTAAATGTGTTTATTGATTACTCACGTGAAGATGGAATCAACAAATGAAAATATTTTAATCTCATGAGATGATGTATGATCAGGGAACTTGACTTAGTGCTCCACTGTGAACTGTAACAAGATTGAGTGCTGCGCTGTGAACCAGGTCCCTTAAGTAATTATGCATCCTTTCTCCCAAAATGGCTCAACCTGGCCCTTTACTTACTGCTACAAAGTCCCTTTTTTCGTAAATTACTCTATAAAAGATGTAGGGTCATATTTTTTACCTTAAGGAAATATCTTGCCCTCGTGATTAAATATTGGGCGCGGAGTCCTTCCGCTGTAGCGATCGCGATTTCCGGTTTCCCTTAGACTTTGTAAGCTGACATGATCTCAACAACTCAATTATACTTCTTACTATGAGTATGGACGTAAACCCAAACTCATAAGGTTTTGCATGGTATATATTAGGCATTAGATAAATAAGAATATAAGAAGTTAAAGAAGAACCAACACCTAAAATGTAAACCACAAACAACAAAAAATATGTCGAATTCAAATAAGAAATAGCCACAATCCTAAAAAATAACACTATAATATATACCAAAATACGGGAAATGTAATATGTAAAAGTAACCCATAGGAAAATATTTGTGATACACTTAGTAACCAATTTTATAAAATAAATTATACATACTTAGATAGTAATAAATTATACATTGGTCAAACAAAAGACATTTTAATAAACAGAACAACTTAAAGTATATTTTAAACCAAACACATGTAACTAAAACCTAGCAAAACTAACTATATATTTCCCGCAGTCAAAAACATACATTAAAAAAATAAATCAATAAATATAACGTAAAATAACAATCTGATAAAATGACGAGTAAAATTTTAAAAGAGTTGCAAATTAATATTCAAGCATTGGATGAAACATAAATGACCATCAAATGGTTGAAAATGAGATTACCATAATAAGCTCTCGAAAGTTGATTCGAAAACCTAAGTAGGATTATTGTTTCAATACATAAAGTGTAAGTGGCAAGTGGAGCAAGAAAAGAGTGAAGCTATAGTAAAATAATTATAGAAACACAAAGAATTGACGTATATTCTATAAAGCATACCTTAGTAGTTCTTTAAATGAAAAGTACTCTGATAAAACAGTTTCTACGGTTGAAATCGAGTTAATGCTACATCGAATCTGTGCAATTTTAAAAAAATTGATTTATTAAAGGTTACTTGGATTACACTTAGGTTGAGGGTAGAGACATAAAAACTCCTGAAATATGCACCTGTTCTTTAGGTTTGATAGAGAAAGGAATCTACTTGTTTTCGTAATATTAGTTGCAAAAGTAGGCGGAGCTAAGATAGCATCGGACTAACTCACGGACCTTTATATAGCTGTATCTTTTAAGAATGGTTTTTGAAGACAACCTTTAGAAGGCTCGATGCGCTGCAAATACAAATAAATAGAGCAGAGTGAAGAGCGTTAGGGTGACGTCAGAGAGGAATGAGCATTAAATTAACGCAGTGCATTCCAGCAAAGCTCGAGATTCTCGTTTTAATGCGCAAATGAAAAGTCAGACAAGTGTTAAGGACAGATTGATTAAAAATCATTAAATCTGAAGCAGAGGGGAGACGACCAAACAATGCGATACGAGTCAGTGTGCGCTTGCAATTGTCATTGAGAATATTGAACTGAGAAAGAAAAAGGATTGGTCAAGAGCGTTAAGTATTCCGTCGATATAAGTAGAATCTGATTGGTGGATAGAATTATCTAGGGGTAAAATTACACTTAGGAGTAAGCATTACCACTTTTAGTGACTGGATAATTAATAACCCAAAGTACTTAAAGGCTGTATGACTGATAGAGGTTGAAAAATGTGGAAGTTAAAATCTTGAAGTCAGCACTTTAAATTTTAGGATTGATAAGCAAATACTTAACCAGCTCAAACTGCATAACCATCAGGATTTTGTGAGTTGAAAGACTTTTAGATGTAGGAACTTTAGGAGTTAGATTTGAATACTTTAGGCGGATGGTCCTTAATACTTGAAGGCTTGTAATACGGATGAAGGTCAAACAATCTAAGTTTGAAAGCCGGAAAAAGAGAAACACTTTGAAGGGTAGAAAGCGCTTAGATGTAAAAACTGTAGGAGTTCAGGTTTAAACCGCTGATATCCCTAAACTCTTGAAGAATTGTAAGACGGATAGGGAGAAAAAATGATGATTGAAATCCAAATGAATAAGAACACTTTGAAGGGTAAAACCCCTTAGAAGTAAACATTTTAGGAGTTTAGGATTGAAAGGTGTATTGGCCTAAGCACCTAAGACGTTTAACGGATTGAAGTCAATACGTTTAGGATTGAATACAGGATGAAGGAAAACCCGTTAAAGGATGCAAAACCCAGAGAAGTAAAAACTTTGAGAGTTTAGGATTTAAAGGTGATTTGCATAAACACTAAAAAAGGTTGGACACATAGAGGCAAATAAACTTAGAATTGAAAGCCGGATGAAGGAGAGCACATTAAAAAGCGAAAGCCTCATAAAATTGAAAATTATAAGAGTTTAGGATTGAATGGTGATTTGTAAAAAAACTTAGTTGAACACATTGAGGTATATAAATTTAGAATTGAAAGCCCGATGAAGGAAAACATATTAAAGAGTGAGAGACCCAAAAACCAAAAACCTAGCATTGAAAGGTGGTTTGAACTAATCGCTTAAGCGGTATTAAACTCTAGAACACTTTAATAATGGATTAAGGTCAACACTTTAAATGTTTAAAAGAAATCAACACTTTAAATGTTTAAAAGAAATAGAGACCAATAATATTAGTAATTAAAGATGAAAAGCTTATAGAATACTGAAAGGTAAATTGGGATTATATCACTTGCATTACATCCTAACGTTATATGATTTGTCTATGCCAATGGTAAGGGATTTAAACAAGGCTACAGGTTAATCCTTCAAAGATTTAAAAACGTATAAAGGGTGAAGGAAATCAAGGTAAATTCGATAAACACTATCTGAGTAAGAAGTCGATCAATACGAAGGTAGCAGAATATACAGATAATGAAACGGAGCGAAGAAGGAAACACACAAAAAAAAGATAAAGAAGAACGTATTTCCGAGTATATCTTTCTGCCTTTTCTGACATTACAATACTTTGCTTTCTTGTATTTTAAAGAGAGAGTACTATTTAGGTTTTGAAAATGTAGACATTCCGAAACGCGTCAACAAAGGAAAATGTTGTAATGTTGGGAAAGGCATAAAAATGTACTAGTATATATTTAAATATTCCTTATAGAAGTGAAGATGAATATATTAAGAATTTCAATAAAGTATTTCTTCAATGTCAAGCTTTAAGACTGTAATACATGTATCCCTGCGCAAATACATGTATCCCTGCGAAAATTCATGAATCCCTGCGCAAATACAAGTATCCCTGCGAAAATACATGTAACCCTGCGCAAATGCCTGTATTCCTGCGCAAATGCACGTATCCCTAAGCAAATACGTGTATCCCTGTGCAATCACATGTATCCCTAAGCAAATACGTGTATCCCTGAGCAAATACATGAATCCCTGAGAAAAGTCATGTATCCCTGCGCAAATACATGTATCCCTACGCAAATACATGTTTCCCTGCGAAAAGTCATGTATCCCTGCGCAAATACATGTATCCCTGCGCAATCACATGTATCCCTAAGCAGATACGTGTATCCCTGCGCAATCAAATGTATCCCTAAGCAGATACGTGTATCCCTGCGCAATCACATGTATCCCTAAGCAAATACGTGTATCCCTGAGCAAATAATCCATGTGGACCTATCCCAATACGTTCGCCGTATTCGCCAAACCGTTAAAAAGGAACTGATGAAGAAGGGCGAGAGCTAAGTAGCACACAGAAAAAGTATGAGCATAACATACAGTAGTTCATTATGAGTAGAGGGTCCGGAAGGAAATAGATGGGCGATACGTGCTCACGTCTTGTGCGACATTTCCCATGAGTTCAGACATCTTTAAAGCAAAATTTAGTTTATAAAAGAGTGTTACCAATGTACCATTAGCACAGCCAATAGTAAAACCTAGAATAGTGATTAGACCAATGAAGATAACGCGTTGAAGATCATAACACAGGCAATGTAAAAAACAAAGTAATAAAATATCTTAAGAAGATGCTTCAAAAGCGGGTGTATTGGACGTTTAATTGAATTGGACGAAACTTAAAAGAGTACCAGTTAGTAAATGTTGCAAGAAGGGTAGACATTTCGAAGTAAAATAGTATCATGAGAACTGTAAAGGTGATACTATTTATCATAAAATACAACACAATCTCTCCTCTGCTAATCATATTTCGAATGGAACCTGCAGTGCTTTAAATCTGTGAATAAATATGGTGAAGAAATACTGAAATCAATGCATTTCCAATGGGAAAATACAACAAGCAGCTTGTATGGAACACTTGCATTGCAAGATAAATATCTTGAAGGCAATATATCTTCCTGCAGTGGCACAGTTTGGATACCATGGTTTTACTGCAGCAGTAGCTTCGAATAAGTGGGACATTCAACTTCTACTGTAAAATCCTTACAAAGCCCTATATTTTCAAGACCTAAAATGTCCCAAATTTGAAATAAAAGGGATGACCGAGCGCCAGGATTACTACCCTGTAAAAACCATGACCTTGGGTCAAAAGTATGGTTAGTAGTCCATAGTGTTTTCTACACCTTGTCACTCTACTATGTCCGTACTCTACTTTGTCTCCCCTAGTACAGAATGTCTCATCTACTTTAGCTTGTCTTCCCTACTGCACAACGCCTTCTCTACTCCGCTTTTATTCCCCTACTTCAGCTTGTGTTCCCTACTCCAGCTTGGCTCCTTTACCACACAATATCTCCCTCACTTCAACTTCTTTCCCTGCAACTACTTATCTCTCATAATGCACATTGTCTTCTCTATACCTGCTGGTCTTCCCTACTCCAGCTTGCCCCCCCTACTACACAATGTCTCCCCTACTCCAACTTGTCTCCTCTACTTAAAATTTTCCCTTACTCCAGCTTGTATCCCCTACGCTAGCTTGTTTCACCTACACCACCATGTCTTTTCTAACACTCAATTTCCCTACCTCATTTCCCCCCTTGCTAAACACTTTATTCCATCTTCTCTCCTCTACTGCTGCAGTTGTTCTCCTCTACTTCACAATGCCTTCCCAACTTCAATTTGCATATTCTTCTACACAATGTCTCGTTTTCTCCAGTTTCTTCCCCCTACTTCGAATTGTCTCCTTTACTCCACCTTGTCTCCTCTACTACACAACATCTCCTCTACTAAATATTTTCTCCCCTACTCCAGCCTGTATCCCCTATCCCATCATGTTTTCCATTTTAATCACTCTCACCCGTACTCTGCCGTCTCCCCTAATCCACCATAAAACTGAAATGCACATATTATTACTATCATGAAAATATTGTGAAGAAATTTCAAAAATTAGATTTAGAAAATAACCTCAAGTTAAGATCATTCAAATCTTATTGACGTCATGAATAACTGTAAACCAAGCAGAAGCTCCCCTGTCACTTACTGACCTCATTATTCATCTTTGACATTTAGTTTATCTCTTATGTGCCCAAGGGCGGGGGAGGGGATGATATATTATTTGTAATGAAACTTGTAAGCTCTTAGATTCAAACAAGACACTATTTCTACTCCACACAGTATTTATTAATATAGGCCCCAAATCATAATTATAAATACTACAATAGTAGACTAAGCACTAATTTTGCGACGGTCGGTTGTAATGTAGTCGTTGTAGGTTTTAATGATTTAGAAATCTGTGAGATGTGTGTCAATCAGGATCGGAACAAAAGACGATATAGGTTAAACCGAATTATACCAGACCAAAGTAAGAAATATAACATTTATTAATAATCATTAGTAATTATATAAAGAAGTGAATCAAAATTGTTAACTTACTTGCTGACGCGTTTCAAAATCGTCCTTTCATTAACGAAGGCTAACCAAATGCAGCGTCCAGGTTAGGAGTAGCAGAAGTAGAGTAGCTGGTTAGGCTTCGTCAATTAAAAGACGGTTTCAAGACGCGTCAACAAGTAGGTTAATCGTTTTCACTCAGTTTTTTGAGTAATTACTAATAATTTCATTAGTGAAATCAAGATGATTATAACAACCAATTCTAATAGAAATTGATATGACCGAGGGGCATAATCGAAGAGCCAAGATCAACTTCTCGGTGGAAAATCTATGTACAGAGGGAGATTAACTTGTATTCGGCCGAGAAACCATATGCGGTTTCGATATGACCGAAGGGCATTGGTAGGCTTAGATGTGACTAAAGAGCGATGGTCGGCTTATATATGCCCTAGGCATGATGGAGTGACAATCGCCTTCGTTACGGTCGATGGGGGAATGTCATGGAGATAAATGGAGGCCTGAGTTTGGTTTTTCCCATCCTGATGATTTATTGTCCATCAGCAGTTGGAAGGAAATTTACGCTCATAATATCCATCTTTATTTTTTAGATATCTAAGAAGTTTTGGTAAAAATAATCATATTTACACAATAGAAATGATTTATACAGTTATGTGAAACAGAGGCTTCCGGATTTAGTAGGGTAGACTTTCCCATACCCCGATAATGGCCTAAAGATGTAGCAGTAGCTGCGTACAGAACTACCACTGAGTACGACTACCTGGCAGTCCATCTGCACCGCGTCGGGCTAAGCGAAGATGCGGCCTATATGCTGTGCCAACACTCCAAGATGGATGCAGCCCACCTACCCCAGTGTTCGGCCCTACCTGTCAACCCTGTAGACGAAGACGACAACTACAGGGAGATCGCCCGCCTCTACTGGTCAGCGCGACTCCAAATGTCTAACCTGCCAAGGGTTGGCGTAGGCTAGTAAGTAAATAAGGAATTTGTAACGAACTAATAGGTAAATGAATATCTGTAAGTTATTAAAAAGGAAAATTTTGGGAATTTAAACCTTAACTTTGTATTTATTTTAATGAATAAGAATCAAACAATGTAAATAATGAGTTTGTAAAGTCAATTTTTACAAACGTCAACAAAGACAATTTATGTTTTAATTACTTTTTATTCAATAATTACCACTTATATAAATAAATTAACAAAACCTATGCGTTAAAACAGCTGTTCTACTACATAACCTATAACATAAAATCACCTGTTTTATGAAATCATATGTTATTTGTTATTTTAGGCCAAGTGGGACAAGTAATAGTAAAAATTTAAAAAAATAAATGACATAGTAAAAATTCCTTGTTTGCGAAATATTATAAACAAAATATCTGAAACTGATTCCACTAAACGCCCACCGTTATCCTTTTTTAAGCCAAGCTTGTGCTGTAGACCTCATATAAAACCTGGCAATTACCTAAATAGAGTGCGCACGTAGCATCCAGTTGCACGTCACTGCTAGTGATGGATGCTGTGCGAAGTGATCATGAACTAACACTGTCTCATCAATCACTGGGATCTATCCACCGCAAGGCTTGACCCTCGACGTAACACGAGAAAACGGTTTATCGAGACGAAATTGAACCCGTCTAGTGGAACGCGTTTATTGCGATCGATCCAATCAAGCGCTTCTAATATTAGAGTCAACTAGCCTTCATTATACTTTTATCATAATTTTGGTTGACAAAAGTATAACCTAAACTAGGTGAAACGGATTTAATTTCTATTTCCTTATATTTCTAATTAAACTTTACAGATAGAAGAGATCAGAGTTTACACCATATGAGTGAATACAAGAGTTGGGCTGTTTAATCAAATTTAAAAATTAAATTATATGTTTAGGAAACTAATTCTTAATTTTTTAAATACTCAAAATCTATAGTTTTATTTCAATCCCTACTATTAGTTCACACTCTCCCTATATATATTTATTTATATTGTTCAAATGCTCAATCGTTAATAATATACTTTTTATTCATCCACTAAAGTACAAATTCACCTTTTTAACTTGTCATGGATGACTGTTGAAGTTAATGCAGTTTTTCAAATGGTAATTATTTCATTAAATTTAATCAATAATGTATATATTAATTAATTTCGCTTTCAATTTTACCACCTAAATTGCAATTCTGTCATATGTATATACGTGTTTATATACGTGTTTACGATAAATATTTAATCTAAAATATTTCAATTAAAATAAACATTTTTTGTTGTTGTTCGCCTGGTAGGTATTTACTTTTTTGATTTTTTAAATATTACTTTTCCTTTTGGTTAATCTCCGCCTTTAAAACTCATTGTTCTATATGAGAGGCAGATAGAAAATAATCTTGTTTCATCGGATTCTACACATTCTTGAGACCTTAACCTTGTTTCCAGTCTCTTCTTATATTTTCATACATACACACATTCTCTCCTGATATTTTGCGGAATCCAATGTGGTTCCTTTACAGCGGTCACACCACCCGTCCTTAGCTTTGAAATCTCTCAGTCCCATCTTCTCAGCTAAACCTATGTATTTAATCTCATCCCCATTGCGCGTACCCGTACGTATACTCGGCAATGAGTACACCATCTTAACTGTCTCTGGTTTGGGGCACTCACCCCTTTTCTACAGGTTTAATTTTCTGGTCTAAGGTGAGGGTGCAATTTCCTTGAAGATCGATATTACGTAGACGGCGAAATACTAAAACGCCGAGTTTTTCTTTGATAGACAAGCACTTGTTCGAAAGCTTCGCGCTACCATTCGTTTTCAATTGTTTCATGAACAGACCGAAATTTGAAAATTAAAAACATCGAAACGTTCGAAGGTTTTCGATAAAACAATGTATATGAACAATGTAAATAAACCGAATTCACCGAATTAGAGCCAGTATGACAGACGAGAGATTCGAGAGGTAAATTTGTGAAAAACCGATAACTTACATCGCCTGCTTAATAGTAAACGAAAGAGATTTCAACTCTTCGTAAAAGGATCAGCTTTGTAGCAACACTAAGTCTTTGTTTAATCTCTTCTCATTTTAGGCCTTTCTTTAAGACTTAAAAAGTCTCTAGGAAATTGAATTAAATCACTGATTCAGAGCTTTTAATGTATGGTTAAATCCCTAAACGGAAAATTATATACAAAACAGTATTTATATTTCAATTTTAGTTAGAACAACGTTTGTGTTTGTGAATTTATTTTATTCCTATGAGACCCTGGAAGCTACTGTATGTATTGAAATTCTCGTTTAAACGAGGCTCACAGACAAGAGTTTGTTTTAAATTCCTTAAAACTTGCATCGCGTGCTTAACTGTAAGTGACAGAGATTTCAACCCTTCGGGAAAGGATCAGCTTTGTGCTAACGCGGTTTTGTGTGCGTTTAATCTCACCCCATTCATTTTAAGCGTTTTGTGGAAACTGAAGGTATTAACATCACAGAAATGGATTAAATTACAGATTCAGCGTTTCCTTTCAATACGCAATATAACCTTCAAGAGAAATTAATACACAAAACTGTATTCATATTTCATTTTTAGTTACAACTATTTTTGAGTTTCTAAATATATTTTATTCTTATGAGACTCTGAAAGCTTTCTTTTAAAAGTCTTGTTCGTACCGGAAACAAGTACAATGTTTGTTTTAAATTAATGATTTATATTGCTTTAATTGATTTACTTTAATAATAATAATACTATTTCTTGGTAATAGCAATAGGACAACAGTCGAATTGTTAAATAAAATTCCACAATACTGACATATACCTTAGCATGTGAGCATCAATAAACGGAAAGTAATTAGATAAATGGTCGAGAGTTTGTCGTTAACAGACAGGGCGCCCTTGTCGCTTGGCCCATTTATTGACTTTGGATCTAGAATTAATTAAATTTAGAGTACTCGACGAATTATTTTGATTGTTCTCTCTCAGTTCGTTATTACTTTTGTAAACATGTCATCGGCCAACCATTCAGTTTGTAGAAGTTCAGTGCACTAAATAATGAAGTAGTTAATTTTTATAGATTATGTACGTAAATTAAGGTGAGGCAGCGTTGTCCACGCCCCCGAATGGCATTCCATTAAGCCACGCCCTCTGCTCTTGTAAATATAGAGTATTATGCAAACCGATTAGACTACCTATAAATAATACGTAGGCTTAGAGAGTTGGGTACAGGATAATGCAATGTGGACATATTTAAAATTATAGTAATTATTTACGTACAAAATCAGTATTTACTTTATTTAACAATTTACTTGGCAGACACCAGTACCTGCTGATATTCCTAAGCAGACACGTTTCGCACGTGGATAGTGAATTTTTCAATGCTGCGATCCACGCTCCATGAGTAATCTCCTTTAGGCTCACTAGGCCCCTTCTCGCTATTGAGAGGGGGCTTAATCGCACGTCCGTCATGGGACACACCAACCATTAATTTCTCTGACAGTAATATTATATAAAACCAGCATTACCTATAACCTATTATTTCGTGCAACAGATCTTTTCCTATTTATTTAATAGTCACGATTGAACTATTTTTAGATACAATTTCCCATATATTAATGAATATATAGCCTATAATAAATCTAGTTGAATGTATGCTACCATCAGATAGGTAAAAATGTAATTGGTAGGTATGGCGTTACACTGATTTCCGTAGATTGTTGAGTGAAAATATATCACAATATAGGCTACTCATTCAACGCAGACGTATTTCATGTAGTAGTCTATACTCCAACTTTTGAGTCTCCATAAAAAGCACGCATTCGCCAACGCAAGCACTTTCCGTTATAGTTTATTACGTAATTTATAATTACATTACTGAGGGCCCCAGACCGCCCAGGAAGATGGGATTGTACTAGAAACGCGCAGACAAAAAGTTTTGATTGTACATATTACTAAATGCAGTTATTTCACTGAAATTCTGAAACAGATGATTATGATCATATGGATCCATTACCGTCAGAGAGGTTTCATCGCATCTTGTTTCCTCAATGAGAACTTTGTGAATATATGTTAACTAGGAAAATCACGATTTACTTTTGATTATATGTATCAAACAAAAGCAAATTTCAAATTTAGGTTTCAAGTTAAACAATTCAATATTGTGTCTATGAAGATTTTTTTGATCCAAATTTAATCATAGTTTTGAAACTTTTATTATCTACATAAATATAAAATTTATATAATTGACTTAAAACGGAATCAAATAATGGTTAGTGAGACAGTCATAAAAACTAAGGTTTTAGATACAATCTTCCTGCTTGAAGGATTGTTACAGTGGCTGGCTGAACAGTGGTGCCAACTCGGGCCAAATGAAAGTTCTTTTCATTTAGACCTTAACGCGCGAGAGTACTTTAAGAAGTGAATAAATTGCCCCCATTAAGAGAGGAGATGCTCAAAGAACAAAGCGTTTTTATTCAAAGAGACGCCGCCCTTTGCTTTAATGTCGGCAGTTACCTGGGTTTTACTGCGGCAGTCAGACTTTATGGCATTTTACTTTCAAGCAAATAAGCAATTGCTGCGGCAGTATATCGCAGGCTGGGGTAGCGTTAGATACAGAGGTGCGACTTGCTTAGGCCCCTGCACGGAGTAGTCAGGGGTAAGTACACAGATACCGGTGGCGTACGAGTCTGATCAAATCGGCGCCATAAGACACAAATACATTGCGCTTTTGCTAATAGATTTGAAGAGAGATCGTGGGATCGCCAGACTATTATGATCATTAAAGGGAGATAGTTGAACTGTCAGAATCAATAAAGAGATATCCTGGGATCATCAGACTGTTATGATCATTAAAGAGAGATAGCTGAACTACCAGAATCAATGAAGATAGATCGTGGGATTTCCAGACTATTTTGATCACTAAAGAGAGATTACTGAACTACCAGAATCAATGGAGAGTGATCGTGGGACGCCAAATTATTATGATCGTTAAAAGAGAGATTGGTGTACTACAAGAATCAATGAAGAGAGATCGTGGGATCGCCAAATTATTACGATCGTTAAAGAGAGACAGATGAATTACCAGAATCAATGAAGAGAGATTGTGGGTTCGCCAACCTAATATGATCATTAAAGAGAGATGTGTGAACTACTAGAATCAATGAAGAGAGATCGTAGGATCACCAGGCTATTACTATCATTAAAGAGAGATGGTAGAACTACCAGAATCAATGAAGAGAGATCGTGTTATTGCCAGACTCTTGTGATCATTAAAGAGAGGTGGGTGAATTACGAGAATCAATTAAGAGAGATTGTGGTATTGCCAGAGTAGTATGATAAATAATGAGAAATGGGAGAACTACCAGAATCAATGAAGAGAGTTCGTGGGATTGCCAGACTAGTATGATAATTAATGAGAGATGGGTGAACTACCAGAATCAATGTAGAGAGATCGTGGGCTAGCCAAATCTTTATGATCGTTAAAGAGAGACGGCTGAATTACCATAATCAATGAAGAGAGGTCTTGGGTTCGCCAAAATAATATAATCATTAAAGACGATGTGTGAACTACCAGAATCAATGAAGAGAGATCGTGGGATCATCAGACTACTATGGTCATTAAAGAGAGATGTGTGAACTACCAGAATCAATGAAGAGAGATCGTGGGATCGCTAAACTATGACGATCGTTAATAAAATTCCTTTTCTTAGCTTTGTAAAAGTCACCGTGACTTAGGGAAATGTAAGGTAGGCGATTATATAAACACAATATAGGCCGCTTGTGTAGCTTTTATTTGCTGCGTTGATTTATCTCCAAGTATTATAGTTGTAGACCTTGTAATCTGCTTTACGAACAAGTGTTGCCAACATTACACTGTCGTGCATTATTTATGCATAAGAGCATGTAATAAAACTTTTGCTCTGTGAATACTAACCAGTGCTTATGGTTGTTAGTGTTTTGCTTACTGGAACCAGATCACTTTCGAACTTACCACTTGCCTGTTCACTATTGTCGGTTAATCCCAGCTTCGTATCTTCATAGCTGACGAGTTTTAGGGGTTCCCCCTCGTAGTTTTCAGTACAGAAGGGTTGATTTCCTAACCCTGTCCTAGAACAGTTCTTCCCTCTCTTATTAGACTCCTCCTTCTCTTATAAAAACAATAGATAAACCCTGGGAATATTATGCGAATCTATGGCCGATTCTTTGTCATCTAAGCTATTTAAATATGTTTTCTATTTTTTTGAAGAAATTGTGATAATCCATGAACTATAGTTTATTTATTTTCAGTGCAAACATTAATTACTGCGATAACTCTTATAATACACACAAAAGAAACATTCTGCAAGCCCCATGCGAATCTATGGTAGATTATGTGTTATTTAAGCTATTTAAATATGGTATCTATTTTTTGATAAAATTACGATAATCAATGAACTATAGTTAATGCATTTAAAAAGCAAAAATTAACTATTACTATAAATTTTGTAATACGAACAATAGATGAATTCTGCAAGCCCCATACGAATCTAAAGTTCGATCTGTGACATTTAAACTATTTAAATACGTTTTCTCTTTTTTGAAGAAATTCTACTATAGTTCATGCATTTTTTAGTGCAAAAGTTAATTATTACGTTAACTCTTATAATACAAACAATAGATAAATTCTGGGAACACATGCGAATCTATGGTCGATTCTGTCTCCTTAAGATTTAATTATTATCTAAACAATAATTATTACGATAACTCTTATAATACAAAGAGTAGTCAAATTCTGCTAGCATCATTCGAATCTATGGTCGATTCTGTCTCATTCAAGCTATTTAAATATGTTTTCTATTTTTATAAACCATGAACTATAGTTCATGCTTTTTTTAGTGCAAAAATTAATTAATATGATAACTGTTAAAACACAAACAATAGTATCTATCTCCATATCTCTTTTAAAACAAATATTAGTTGAATACTGCGAGCACCATACGAATCTATGGTCGATCTTGTTTCAAATAAGTATATTTAAATTAAAATTGTTTTTTTTTCAAGATCGCTAAACTATCCATGAACATAGTTCATACATTTTTCCATAGCAAAAATATATCTATCTCGATATCTCTTTTAAAACAAATATTAGATGAATTCTGCGAACACCATGCGAGTCTATCGTCGATTCTGTGTCAAATAAGCTATTAAAATAAGAATTCTATTTTTTGAAGAGATCGCAAAAATTCATGAACTTTATATAGCCGATTCATTTTTTAGAACGAATATCTATCTATCTATCTCGATATCTCTTTTAAATCAAATATTAGATGAATTCTGCGAACAACATGAGAGTCTATGGTAGATTTTGGGTCAGATAAGCTATTTAAACAAGAATTCTATTTTTTGAAGAAATTGCAAAATTCATGAACTATAGTTCTTGCATTTTGTAGTGAAACAATTAATTATCACAATAACTCTTATAATACAAACAATAGATAAATTCTGTGAACATCATGTGAATCTATGTCGATTCGTTGTCATTTAAGCTATTTAAATATGTTTTCTATTTTCTGATTAAATAACGAAAAGCATCAGAATACCACGGATATAACATTTGCGGGAAATTATAAAACGCTAGTAATTTATAAGTCTTTTCATTTCTCATAGTACTTACTTATATAGACACCAGAAAGTTTTAAAATGAGGTAGCCAATATTACAATAAAGTAATGAGATACAAAGAATTAACTCCGAAATAATTACTGTCCGCTTTTTTCTACCTGAAGCGTGTCAGGCTTGAATTAATGTCATCTGCTCAGTGAACAGAGAAACTGTCGTATTTCCGCCTGTGCAGACCATTCCAGGTGATACATTGATTTTGTAACTATTTCTGGTGAAACCTTCCTTTAATAAATTGACATCCAAATTGCATTATTTTCACATTTTCCTTAGTGCTAGGAAAAGCTAACCATTTGGTGTACTCGTATTTGAAACCATTAATGGATATTAGAAACATTCAAACCTAATAAATATATATTAAGCAGAGCTAATAATAACAGACTAAAGCCAATGGAAGTGGGCTATTCACATCGAACCTGCGGTAAATCGAGACTTGTAAGGGTCAGAAAAGAACTAATATTAAGCGAAATAAGGATAAATGTATAAGTGAGGTAGAAAGAACGCAATTGGCTAGGTTTGGACATGTAAAGAGGATGGCAGAAGTTAGGTGGTCCCGAAAGTTACTAGAGTGGATCCCCTGGGAAAGGAATAAGAGGATGGTCACAAAGAAGTTGGCGTGATGACATCGACGAAGCAAAGATTGTAAGAAACCTAGAAGAGGCATAATGTATGACAGAAAAAACTGGAAATCGGAAACGAACACGTGTAATAGATCCGTTATGTATATGGAAACATACAAGATCTGACTGTCCATATTGCTTTGATTAACAAGTTGGCTCCTATCACCTTCAAAAAGGTTCTAGATTTGGTGTCTGGTAGGACGAAATGCATCGAGCTCATGTTTAGTGGTTGCGTTGTGGCTATTAGCTCTTCCAGTTCTTCATCACCTCTTCTAACATTTCAGTTGGCCTATTAGTGCTTTGTATACTCTAGCATAAAGTACTTTCTGGGAGGGGGCACTCTACACATAGTGCCACAGTTTACGTTTGCTTTGCGTTGCCATTTCCACTCCTTTGGCTATTACAGTAGGCGAGAGAGAAAATGATATTAGGAAGAAACAAGAAGCTGCTGTTAATTTTTCGTATTACAGTAGATACAGATTAGGCATCACGTGACCACGATCGTTTTTCTGGTGTAAACACATTTCCAACCAGAGAGCAGAGGAATAACTACAGTTGACAATAAATTTATTTTATAAACGAAATGATGTAGATTTCTTGTTACCTTTTTACATTTTGAATAGCTTTGAACAATTTATTTTGCAAACTTCCGCCAAGAGGAATCTGCAACGGCGCTGCCACTTTAAAGTTTGCACTTGCAAACATGAGGAACATAATAACGATAAGTTTGCCATCAGGTTTTATTCCACCGCGCTGCTGACTCACTTTCAGCTGCGACTCTAAACTTGAAGTGAGCCAGTTAATTACAAAACTTTAATTGCTTTGTTTAAGAACTCCAATACATAAATTTGAGTCAAAACGTGAGGCAAAGAACTGAGTCTCTGGAGAGTAAAGTTCTGTCTCAGTACAACCTGATCTCATGACGTCACTCTCGGTTCGAATATCACCCTGCCCTCCAGATAAAGGATGTACCGGCGAACATATATCCGAAATGTAATGATTTTCTGAAATCATTGAGTAGCTTTGATAAATTATTCAGGATATCAGAATACAAAATACCGACAGCTGTATGCACTGCCACTGGAATTCAATTCTTTAAGAAGTGTTTTTTTTGTAATAATATTAATTTATAATTAAACAAGGTATAAATTCAAAATTACGTTTAGGTGGCCACATCTTACTGGGGTAGACAAGAAAAATGCTAAGTAAATTAAAATTATACATTGAATCATTTTTCAATTATTTATACAGTCCCTAGCCAATAATAATTTAAAGCGCTATAGTGAAAATTGTTGAATTTAAGGTTTAAAATAGCAAATAAGTGTGCAACAGACAATATCTCATATTTTCTGTAGCGCAAAAGCCTCAAATATCATTCAGATATTGCTTTTTTAAAAGCCACTGTAGCCTCAAGCGTTCTAAAAGATATAGGTATCATACTTATGATAACCACTCCCATGTTGCTCATAAAAGTAAAATAAGAAGAGGAAAAAAGCTAAACTCGGAGAACTTCAAAACCAGAGCACAGAAAAACGTAAACCCTTCCAAGGTTTTTACTTCGATGAAAGGAAGGACAATATCCTTGTAATTGAGAATATCAGCGAAAAATGTTTAAGAATCACCATAAAAGAGAAAGATTATTCCATAATACAAGAACCTGGATGTATCTATGTTGGATACGCAACACGCTAGAGTGGAAATGCTCAATATATTGCTTATGTTATTACCTCTTATATGACGGAAGTTGGTATTTCTTTAGACGAACTTGACGTAGTGGTATGACGGTACCGTTACTAACACGGGTTGGAAAAATGGTGTGATGCGTTATTGGAAAAAAGAATCCTGCAGTAGAGAATATTCCTTTTGCATTTCAAAGAGTTACCGTTCCGCCATTTATTTCAAATCTTATAGGATAAAACAACTGGGCCAAAGCCATTTAATGGCCTAATTTGCACCAAGTTTAGTAAATATGAAAAGCTTTCAATAGTTGATTTTATAAGTAAATTGTGAAATACCTTATATCTATTGATTGTGAAATACCAGATATAATCGCAGTCTTATGAGCAAAGATCATCAGTACGGTGCCTTCTAGATATAGGTACTGCGATAAAGTTAGGAACACCACCGCCATTGCTACGGAGAGTATCTGATGATAAAGTTTGGGCTAAAATCACTGCTGGTGAAATTCCTGAGGAATGGAACTTTGGAAAATTATAAAGCTACACTCAAGCTGTGAAAAGCTACGTTAAATTAGTGGCCAAGCATCTCAAAAATTAGTCTGCGCTAAGGAACGAGATGATTTTAATAATATCCGCCGTATCATCCAGAGCTTCGATGTCAAAGTTTGACAGCAAGTGCAACTCAAATTTCACCACTCAGAAATAGTAACTAAAATACGATTTTCTAAAGTAAAAAAAATATTTTATTTTTTTAAAATAGTTTAGCTCCAATTTTGTTTTCCTAATTCAATTAAACGTGTTATTAAAAATATAAGATAACAATTTCTTGTTTTCTTTATATCTTTAAAATACACGCATGATAGTTACACTATAACTAAAAGGAAGGGTAGAGCAAAAAAAAAAAAAAAAAAAAAAAAACTGGATTGTGCTATTAACAAATAACACATCATGATAAACCATACTTTCTTTCCAGGTGCTAGTATACGCATTTTACTGATTATCGAAAATATTATTTTTGCGCTACCGGAAATTGAAAACTTTTAACAGTATTAATTTGGTTTTGTGTAACTTAACCCATTTAGTAAAAGATTTTCACTGCAACACTATAAAATATTATTGGTCACGAACTGTAAAAATACTTCTAAAATAACTGAATTTTGAAAACAAAAGATTTTTAAGTACGATGCCCTAGTTAGGGGTTCAATATATATTTTGTTTTTACTTCGCATTTTACTTATCTACCCCATAGGCAAGCTTTCCACGGTATAGTGTTTATAAAAAATAATTTTCTTAAACCCACCCCGATATATATGTTTGTGTGTGTGTGTATGTTTGTGTGTGTGTGTGTGTGTGTGTGTGTGTGTGAGTGTATGTGTGCGTGTGTGTGTGTGCGTGTGTGTGTGTGTGCGTGTGTGCGTGTGTGCTTGAGTGTGTGTGTGTGTGTGTGTGTGTGTGTGCGTGTGTGCTTGTGTGTGCTTGTGTGTGTGTGTGTGTGTGTGTGTGTGTGTGTGTGTGCGTGTGTGCTTGTGTGTGTGTGTTTGTGTGTGTGTGTGTGTGTGTGTGTGTGTGTGTGCGTGTGTATTTGTGTGTGTGTGTGTGTGTGTGTGCTCGTGTGTGCCTGTGTATGTGTGTGTGTGTGTGTGTGTGTATGTGTGTGTGTGTGTGTGTGTGTGTGCGTGTGTGCTTGTGTGTGCGTGTGTGCTTGTGTGTGTGTGTGTGTGTGTGTGTGTGAGTGTGTGTGTGTGTGTGTGTGGGGGGGGGGGGGGGTTGTGTGTATGTGCGAGCGTGTGCATGTGTGTATGTGCGTGTGTGTGCGTGTGCGTGTGTGCTTGTGTGTGTGTGTGTGTGTGTGTGTGTGTGTGCGTGTGTGCTTGTGTGTGTGTGTGTGTGTGTGTGTGTGTGTGTGTGTGTGTGTGTGTGTGTGTGTGTGTGTGTGTGCGTGCGCGTGTGTGCTTGAATGTGTGTGTGTGTGAGCGGGTGAGCTTGTGTGTGTGTGTGTGTGAGGGGGGGGGGGTTGTGTGTATGTGCGAGCGTGTGCATGTGTGTATGTGCGTGTGTGTGTGTGTGTGTGTGCGTGCGTGTGCGCGTGTGCTTGTGTGTGTGTGTGTATGTGTGCGTGCATGTGCGTGTGTGCTTGTGTGTGTGTGTGTGTGTGTGTGTGTGCGTGGGTGTGCGTGTGTGCTTGTGTGTGTGTGTGTGTGTGTGTGTGTGTGTGTGTGTTTGTGTGTATGTGCGAGCGTGTGCATGTGTGTATGTGCGTGTGTGCTTTTGTGTGTGTGTATATATGTGTGTGTGTGTGTGTGTGTGTGTGTTTCGGTTTGTGTGTATGTGCGAGAGTGTGCATGTGTGTATGTGCGTGTGTGTGTGTGCGTGTGTGCTTGTGTGTGTGTGTGTGTGCGTGTGTTCTTGTGTGTGTGTGTGTGTGTGTGTGTGTGTGTGTGTGCGTGCGTGTGCGTGTGTGCTTGTGTGTGTGTGGGGGGGGGGGGGGGGTTTGTGTGTATGTGCGAGCGTGTGCATTTGTGTATGTGCGTGTGTGTGTGTGTGTGCGTGCGTGTGCGTGTGTGCTTGTGTGTGTGTATATGTGTGTGTGTGTGTGTGTGTGTGTGTGTGTTTGCACGCCAGTGTGTGTACATATTCATATACAATAGAGTCTTGATATTTCGAGCTCTCGTTAAACTCGAGAACAATTATATTTTTAGTCTAATTTCACACTTTAAAAGATAGTTATGAATAGGGCTTCCAAGAAATTATTTTTAGTCATACGGTATGCTAAGGAATCGGGTCCGACTCTCTGAATGAGTTTATATCAATACGGTATGCAAAAAAGAGTCAATCTTCCAAGAAATGTTCATATAAAGTTCTATAAACTTATTTAGTGCATTTTTAAATCTATATATTATAGGGGTCCATTAAAGAACCCCTATTTTTTAACACACAGAAAGCTATTTAAATGTAATCCGAGTTTTCGGTAATCCAAGGGGGTCTCGGCCCATCTATCTCGAATTATCGACACTCTAATGTATATAAGTTTTATTTCGCAGCCTAAAATACTTAAATACTTATAATGCAATGTCACTGCATACGAAATATTCTAATATCAAACACAACATTTACCTCCACCTGCATATCGTCTTAAATTCAAGTTAACCATTGTCGACACATCGATACATTTGCCGTAATGACTCAAACTTGTCGTCACCTGCTTGACTTGTGCCCTGAAGCGACGCCGAGTTCCTTGTCGCCTAAGTTGAAAGTACACTTCAGCCAAATGGCGTAAGAAGTCAGAAGAACGATTTATAACAATGAAAAAACCATCAAAAGTTCATCAGTAACAGCGAAGTCGTTACTCTCAGCAGTTTGAGACTCTTAGAAAAAACACTTTAAAGTTCCGATGGAACAAAAACTTATATGTGAGTTATATAGTTTGATAATTAAAATACGGGTTTTTTAATTCTCATTTTGTTAACTATCAGTGTTTTGATTTTTGTATTTCGTCACAGTTTACAATTCATTATCATTGTTTACTTTACCTGTATGTTACTTGTCCTTTTTTTGTATAGAGCTCTGTCTTTTAGTAATTTCTCTCCTTGACTTATTCACGCCTAAAAATTTCTTATCTCACAACTTGTCTTCGCCTTCACTTTCTTTTGTTATCAAATTCGTAAAATTTATATTTTATCGTATTTATTGCACTAACTTGTTTTCTTTTACCTTTATTTGGTTTTGGGTTTTTAGTTCTGGTAGTTCGCGCTCCCAACTAACCTACTAACTTCTGTTTCCCCTGTTCTACCTTCGGTATCAGAAAGATTGGACGAAAAGCGCGCACAGCGAAATATGCGTATATGGGAGATTAATACCAATTGACGAGTGTAAGTCAAAAGTTTTGCAAGCGAAAAATGCCTACAAACCAAACTACAGTTACCAACCCAGGTCCTTTACTCCTAAATTATTTGCTATTAACTTGCAAAGTTTTGGATTTTTCCAGGCAAAATGGGCCAACAGTGTGTTTTCACTTTGTCAGTGGTCACTTTTCCTTTAACTGTCGAGGTGTTAAGTTCTATTTAATCGAAAGTGTCTCATGAAAAGAGGCTGAAACTACATCTCCTATGCAGACGAGACTGGAGTTACACTTGGAAGGAAAGAGAACAAAAGCAAAGTATATTAGGTCGTACGAATTCAATATAAAAACAGTATAAAATACCTAGAAGGTGGATATATTATGTCTTGCTTAGGATCTCTTCCTAACATCCAAAAATCGGATTAGATTAGACCAAAGAAATTAATATGGTTATGGTACCGGTAAGGTCAAATAATATGGTGAAGTTGTAATATGGATTAAGATAAAACTGCATGTAAAATTTAACAATTTTAAAAAAAAATTAAAAATATCAAAAACAAAAAAAATTGCGAGGTTACAAGGTGATTTTAAACACGCAAAAGGATAGCGCCAGATATATCTAACATTTTGTCAGTCCAAAGCCTGAATATAGTGTGAAGGAAATCAGGTTTGATAGACAAATGTTTAAAGGATCTCCAGCCCCCTGACCTACGTTTCAATTAAAACGACATACTTATGTTTTAACTGAGCTCAATTAAAACGACTCGTGTATGGCTAAGAGTGAAGTATGGGCGGGAAACTACCCTAACGACACAGTTGTAACAAAAGAGAGTAAAGCAGGCTGTTCGCTCCATGAGCAGCAGTTAATAATGTCCTGAACTTGGGGTGTGCTTCAAGGGCAGTGACTGAATACCCAATCCAAAATGGAAGGCATCGTGCCGATGGATGAATGGATGCAGGGTATAAAATGCAGTAGCACACGATCCCCTTGAGGAACCAGACAAAACCTCATTGTATGTTGTCTTGCTATGGCAGTGGGGGTTCTGCTCTGGTTGACCGTTCTTTCCCCCATACTTGGGAAAAATATGGACCAAGTAAGTACACAAATTGATGTTGAGTCTGCACAGACAGCGGGAGCCAATGAGACGGCAAACCGTGAGTCTGTAGCAGATGTGTCAACGGCAACCACCACTGAGGGTACGGGGGGCGGCTACCAAGCTGCCGACTGCAGAAACCAGTGAAATGGTTGTAGAGTTGAGCACGCTTTCTCTACGGAGAAAGCGTATGAGTGGAGCAGCCAGATGGCGGCACCGAAGAGATCAGGCGAGATCAGCGGGAGGGCCAATTATCCTGAGCACACAACGCAGGGGAGGCCAAAACCGAGCCGAGTATGTTAATATTTTTTTTAATTATAGTTTCAAATTTTGATAAAATCAGCGAACGGGGATCTAGGATATATTCTTCTTGATTTAAACTATTTATTTTTTTTAATTTTTGAAGAAGTTCAAATCTACAAATACGAGGTCACACGCACCGTTAATTCCTTTGCCTAGCAGTCGTTTTTATATTTATATAATTTATACCGCAAGTCACTCTACGAACAGTTAAACTGTACTCTACATTTTTGTTTGTACCTTTGAGACATTTATATACAAATTTAAATCGCTTTAAACGTTTGTAACTAAGAGGACGTATTGTCTGGATTAACTCAGAAGGTATATAGGTGCATGGAATAACCTGAAAGATGGCCCTCAGTCACGAATTATACTATTGCGAATTGATTTCATCTTGTTTGGGTATCTTTTCGGAATTCTAGCTTTGTGTCCACCGCTTTACGACTTGGTAATTGTAATTTTTTTTAAATATAGGGGTTTTTATATATACTATTTTAAAGTACCCATAGTGCTTCCCCAACCATAGCGAATATATAAGCAACGCGTGACCGTAAAGGTTATAGCATTATAGTGGTAAAGCCACTAGGTGAACCACATGATAGGATAAGTCCGTTAACCCTTACCATAGGGAGGGAATTTATCCACTGCGCGCTCATCCAGCATGATAATTTTGTACAGCGACCGCTTCGTGACAGCCTGTGTCGCAGCTGAAAGATTTCGCCGTCACACCAGATACAATCTTAATAGCGAGGGGGTGTGAGGGGTGCGGAATGCGAGGGAGGGGCAAATGTTTTACAAAAGGACAAAAATAAACGGTAGCGTGCCAACAGATAGGGGTGTTATTAACAGAAACATAAATCATAAGTGAAATTAACGCGTCCGTCCTTCTTTCACTGAGAGCTGGCTTTTTCAACAGATTACTTTATTACTATCTTCTACGTTTCTTCAAAGTTTCACAATGCATTTCGAAAAAACTTTACTATGCTCCAGCTCTATAAAAGCGCAAAATTATTTTTACACGGAAATATATATACCTCTGCTGATAATATACCTCCACGGACATTTGAAATGCTCTCTACCGAAGCCTTATATGGATATTGACATGGACCATTAGGCGGAAACCAAACATCAAACTCTTTGGGGAGATCAGATATTGCAAGCTAACTAGCTACACCCTATCCGGGCCGTGCTCTGAAGACTTCTGGTCCTGGAACAGGGTGTAGAAAGAGATAGGAAGGACATTACAATAGCGAATAGTGCGCCCCTAAGTGCTGAGAGCTCGAGAAGAAACTTCCTCGAGTGGACAGGGTAATTTTCCTTAGATAATCTTGTTATCCCCAGAGTCATATCTAAGAGTTTGGTCAGATGTCCTGAGGTCTCAAGTTAGACCTCTTCTAGAGGTCGAATCTTCAGGTAAGGAACTATCTATTCTAGAGGCCAGATCCTTAGGTAAGCAACCATCTATTTTAGAAGCCGGATCCTTAGGGTAACCAACCATCTCTCATAGAGGCCGGATCCTTAGATAAGCAACCATCTTTTTTAGAGGCTGGGTCCTTAGGTAAGGAACCATCTTTTCTAAAGGTCGGATCGTTAGATAAAAAACCATATCTTTTAGAGGCCTGATCCTTATGTAAGCAACCACCTTTTCTAGAAGTCTGGCCCTCAGATGAGCTACTACCTTTTCTAGAGGCCTGACCCTTAGGTAAGCAACTATCTCTTCTAGAGGCCTGACTCTTAGGTAAGCAACCATCTCTCCTAGAGACCTGATCCTTATGTAAGCAACCATCTCTTCTAGAGGCCTGACTCTTAGGTAAGCTACTATCTCTTCTAGAGGCCTGACCCGTAGGTAAGCAACTATCTCTTCTAGAGGCCTGACCCTTAGGTAAGCAACTATCTCTTCTAGAGGCCTGACCCTTAGGTAAGCTACTATCTCTTCTAGAGGCCTGACCCTTAGGTAAGCAACCATCTCCTCTAGAGGCCTGACCCTTAGGTAAGCAACCATCTCTTCTAGAGACCTGATCCTTATGTAAGTAACCATCTCTTCTAGAGACCTGATCCTTATATAAGCAACTATCTCTTCTAGAGGCCTGACTCTTAGGTAAGCAACTATCTCTTCTAGAGGCCTGACTTTTAGGTAAGCAACCATCTCTTCTAGAGACCTGATCCTTATGTAAGCAACCATCTTTTTGTTAGGAAACCGATAGACATTGAAAGCTCTGACTATACCACCCGTCTTTATAAGGTCTTTATACTTTTAAATAGTTTAAACTTATGACGTTAACTACCGGTTCGCGGGTGGCAGTGACGAGTTTGAGAGTGCGTCCGAAGTAGCAGAGGTTCACAAAATCCACAATACTCCTTGTATTTATGCTTTTCGCCAAAGAGATAAGGGCGGTTCGTTCAGGTGTTCCTCGTCCTCCGGTTCCTTCCATTGTATATGTGCCTCCTAATATCTAACCAAAATTAAATAAGAGACAAAAGTTATAAGCTATTTATAAGTAAATATAAAACTCACAAGAATCACTACTCCCTTGTTCCTTTGGGTACAAACATGTTTCGACCCAGACATGTCTTCTTCAGTGTAACTCGAACACTCGAGTAGGGAATTATGTGAACTTTGTAGGCTTTTTCAACTCATACTATTATTTCTCTCTCTCTCTCTCTCTCTCTCTCTCTATATATATATATATATATATATAAATATATATATATATATATATATATATATATATATATATATGTGTGTGTATACATTTATTCATCTTGTTCAATTTATCAGTCGTTAATAAAATACTTTTTATTCATCCACTCCAGGTTAAATAATTCTTCACACTTTTAGTTGAGAACACTTGATGTTATTAGAGTTTTTAAATGTTATCTCGTTCATTAAATCCCAAGAATTATTTTAGTTCTATTTTTGGGAAAGCGTTTCAAGAAAGGGGAAAGATATGCAGTATAGATATTTCGTCCTATTTGGCACAAAATAAGTGAAAAATGATTTCATAAAACAACTGATTTTATTTAATAGATTATTTGGTATTGTAATTTTTTATTAAAAATTAACTGAAATAATATTTCTCTCGTTACCTTAAGCAGGAATTGACTTTAAAAATTTTGGTTTATATTACTTGTTTATTCCCTGTTGAACAAAACTCTATTAAAATGTGATGGGACACCTAAATTTCCAACATTGAAAGGTATTTAAAGAAAATTATTAAACACGAATCGATGACAGAATCTGAACAAATTCTAAAACATTCCTTGATTAATTAAACTATAAAATAAGTTTTAAATAAACTCTAAATATTGTCACATTGGTGAAAACAACGCCATTATGAAATAACTGTTTGAAGTAGCCGACGTTTGAGCTGAGTCGTACAAACATTATGTCAAGAGGGCTTTGTGGTGTTTGCCAACTTATAAAATGTACGTTTAGACGAAATTAATTACTTCAAAGCGGCAAAACCTGACAAACTTTTAAACATGGTTACAGTGAATTTTTATTTATTTACTAGCAGTGAATTTCTATTTTATTCTTTGTCTAGGAAAACCATGTTTTGTAATTTTTACCGTTTTTGTTGTTAAAAATGGTTTCCAAAAAGAATTGTAAAGAGGAGAAGCAAGTCCTTTAGATATAAATGTGCGCTTCAGAGGTCAGGTCGACTCAGCTAGAGCAGTAGCACCTAGGGTAGTAATGGGAGATTTAAAGGTAGGGCTGCCTCATTACCTTTCTTCGGTAACTTAAAGCCCAAGACAGAGTACAGAAAGGAAGCCACTATTCTTGTAGAAATAGGATTTAAAACTTTAAACCGTATAACCATGACAAGCTTTCAAAATTCAGTGCTATCATTAATGGTAGTAAAATGTAGTAATAATAATAACAATTTTGAACATTTTAAAAGTCGAAATTAAACTTCAAAGGAAACAGAGACTTAAAATATGGAACACATATCTCTGGGTTGGGTTGTACTACGACTGCCTTTAAACAATAATTTTGGACACTAACCCTTTCCTGGCCGAGGGGTGGTGGATATATTACGTCTGCCCTGTAAAGATAGAAAAAGTCATTTTAAATATAATTAAATTTAAAATAACCCATATGAATCTAACTATAACACTAATGCTACAAAATTGTGCCAACATGCATTCAATGTAGCTGAATTTTAAAGTGGGGAAACAGCTAGGCCGCTATAAGTATCGTATGCGCCAAAATAAACAGTACTGAAACAGTTGTAAGATTTTATTTTATTTACATAGTTTTACAAACATATGTAAGTAAAAAAAGCGAAATCCCGGTTATACTCGGGTATAAACATGGTCTGTATGACCTTCTTTCTATTCGCGGCAACACTCGTAGCGTAATTTAAGATTTTGCATCATTTTGGCGAAGAGGGGTGGTTTCATGCTGATTGTACACATGGTTATTTTTTTCTTATAGTGGGATGATACTAGTTGGTATGACATCACGGAAAATTTTTTTTATCATAATTTCTCATGGAGGAGTGGTCTGGGTAAGGAAAGTTTGTTCTAGAGGAATTAAGGCGGTTGCCAAAAGTTTCTTGAAGGAAGGCAATGTTGTCTAAGGCAGTGTGTCTGGTCGCGCCGTCTTCCTGAAATAATTGTGAATGACAATCCAGGTTTCTGGAATAAAAAAATCTCCTGAAGTCTCGTATAAAATGAGCAAGAATGACTCTATATCTGAGAGAAGGCAACTGCAGCTGATTCAGTTTCAGTACTGTTTATTTTAGCGCTTGCGGTAAATAACCCGTTATATAAAATGTAATTTTTAAATGTCTGTAGAACTTATATTTAAGATACCTTTTTCTTAAATTAATAGAAGTATACAATTTATTGGTTAATAAATATACTAAAAGAAAGAATGGGGATTAATGTATATCTGTAGGGTTTTGTATTCAGAACTGAAATATTGATTTGGGTAATACCAACTGAATTATTTCACTCGAATATTTTATCAAAATAGATATAAATTCAGAAAATATTGTAGTTGGTACTACATTATAGTTGAAAAAGAGGTTAAAATTATTTTCAATGAGTTTGTGTTGGTACACTTGGAAACTAACTTAGTTAGTTGGACACACTTCCACAGTATAGAAATTGCTCTATGAAGACCTCATGAGGGACGATGTGGAAAAGGAGCTCAGGGCTAAACGCCGGTGGCGCAACAAGCAGCGGGCATGGCGAAGGCGACAACGGAAGGAAGCTGAAACAGCCTCCCTAAAATAAGATATTTTTTGTTATAAATAAAATTGTATTTTTCGTATTATTTTCAAATAAATGTATAATTTTTGTAAAAATATTTGGACACACTTCCAAGGTATAGAAATTGAGTAGCAGCCATTGCTTTGCGTTCTACTAAATGTGCAAGCCTCGACGTTGACTGCCGAATGAAGCGACAAGTGACCGCTACGGTATTTAAAATAAAAAATAAAGAGATGGCGGCCTTTGGGGAAGGCGAGGAATACTCTCACCTGGGTGTCCCCACTGGATTCAAGATCTGCCAGACCCCGGTGGAGAGTATAAATACTATGGTCCAGGATTTGGAAGAAATCGACCGGAGTCTTCTTGCACCCTGTAGAAATTAGAAGTGGTCAGGATGTTCATCCTGCCACGTTTAGAGTATATACTCAGGGGTGCCAGGGCGGAAAAGACCCCGGTAATTAAACTGGATAAGGCGGTGAGGAGCACGGAAAGTCATGGCTGAACCTACCTCGCCGAGCGAGCGCGGAGCTCGTCTACTTGGGCCCGTTGGAGGGGGGAGCGCTGGCCTCCTTCCTCTGGCCGACCAGGTGGATGTGGCATCTGCCGTTCGTGACTTCCGACTGATTACTTGTCGGGACCCAGTTATTAAGGACTTGGCGTTATCCGTGTTGGGCGGTGTAGTCCGTACACGTATAGGGTGGCTTCCCACCGAAGAAGACCTTGCCGGCTACCTATCGGGGAGAATTGATGGGCAGTTCGGAAGAGACGGTGGTGACATTGCGTCAGTGTGGACTGTCGCAGGGAATGTTGCCCGACGGCTTCACAGCCGGATTGGGGTTACGTGGCGTTGGAGCTCGGTGCTGCGCGAGTTTCAAGTGGTTGTTCCGGCAACCGATGCTCCAATAGACCCCGTGGTCGTTCCGGAGAACGCCCGCCAGGTCCTTACGCGACGACTGCGAACGGCCGTGAGGTCTGGGTACCGAAGACTACTAGGGAAGGCGGCCCAAGAAAAGTGGTCGATGTGTCGGTTTGGTGCGAGACTTCTAATCATTTTATACGCACCGGTCGATACACTTGATTCGCTGACTGGCGGTTCGTCCATAGAGTCCGGCTAGGAACGGTACCGCTCAATGGCTGCCGGCGTTTCGGGACCCTCCGGGACAGGCGGTGTTGGCGGTGTGGCTATGCGTCAGAGACGCTTTCACACGTGCTGAGCCACTGTATGAAGCACAGCGCGGCTCTGCAGGGTCACCACGATGCTATATTAAACCGTTTATCAAAGGCGGTGCCACGGCGGACTGGTGATGTTCGCGTAAACCAAACGATGCCAGGTATTAATTCCAAATTGAGGTCGGACATGGTGGTGGTAAACGAGGGGACGAAAGAAATTTCAATTATAGATGTATCGGTCTCCTTTGAAAACCTCTATCAGAGTCTGGTAGAAGCATGTAGTGCTAAAATTCAAAAATATTCACACCTGACAGAGGAGCTGCGCCTACAGGGTTATGAAGTGACCCTCAATGCCCTAGTGGTAGGAGCCCTCGGTTCGTGGGACCAACGTAACGAGGGGGTCATCCGGTTACTGAAGATATCGCTTCGTTACGGAAAGTTAATGAAAAGACTAATGGTGTCGGATGCCATTAGATGGTCCCGGGACATATATGTAATTCACATTACCGGTCAGCAATAGTGGTAGCAGCTGAGCATGTTGCGGCTGGACGAAAATTTTAAATGTCTTTGGGAGGGATGCACCAGCCACATTACATTTAAACCTTTATTTGTTTGTGGTTTGCTTGGCTGGTGGTATTTGTAAAGAATATTGTAATTTTTAATCCTTTGTGTTTTTATCATTTAGTTTTCCTACAGCATTTTCTTTGCAAACTGTAAATAAAGTCAATTGTTTACAAAAATAATCAGTTAAAACGTAATTAAAATACTGAAACGTTTAAAAGTGAGTCATAAATCTAGATTTATCTCAAACAAACAACAAATATCACAACTGAACTTGCCAGTGCGACATATTCTCATGCAGTACAGTTGATAAGACCTGGCTTAGGATTCCAACAATACGTACGGCGTTTCCAAAAACATCTATTACCCACCCGAAATTGCCACCATTAAGGGAGGAGGTGCTCAAAGAACAAAGCGTTTTTATTCAAAGAGACGCCACCGTTTTCTTTAATATCGGCCGTTACCTGAATTTTACTGCAGCAGTGAGACTTTATGACATTTTGCTTTCAAGCAAATAAACAATTCCTGCGGCAGTATATCGCAGGCTGGGTTAGCATTAGATGCAGTACTGTGACTGCGTAGGCCGCTGCACGGAGCTGGAGTAGTAGATATATTCTCTTTCCTACGCAGCGTTGATACCCAGAAAAAATATAAACATTATTTGGAAAAGTAATTGAATTGTCTACAGCCTGCTTTATTTGAACTTGAGTGGATTAATAAAAGTTTTTCTTGAACGACTGAAAATTTGTACAAGATATATAAATAAATAAATAAATGAATTATTATATATATATATATATATATATATATATATATATATATATATATATATATTACAATTTTGCTATTACTTGCGACCAGACCTTTTGTTAACTAAAAGTTGTTAATTGCTAACTACATATATATATAGTTGAATTGTTATTTTAATTGTTTCATATTCCTGATGATGTTGGTACTGTTAGCCAATGAGAAGCTTTGAATTGTATATTCAATTATAATTCTTATATTTGCATTTTGACTTAGTTCTTTATATATATATATATATATATATATATATATATATATATATATATATATATATATATATATAATGGAAATGGTGATACTATCTTTTACACTGACCACCGTGCAACAATAGTATTTTTGGCGAGAATCCATCTCAAACTCAACAACTATCGAGAGCAAGGAGTAACAATTTCGTGGTGTGCCCGAAAGAAATGAATTTTAAAATGGTAACTTATTTAATAATTAAAAATTTCGATATTAAAGGAAACATTACTTCCATTCTATATTCGAAATATATACCACTTTTACAAATAATAACAAAACATAGACTTTACATTCTTTCGTTTTATGGCTCAAAGGGATAAAAGCCATTACGAAATAATTGCATTTGAAATTAGTGCTTGTTCTCTGCGCTGGTATTGATGTTTACCAGTAAGCTCTCCGATGAAGTCAAAACTAGACATATTAATTTAACGGTACGGAAACTTTAGACTCTGTTATTGCTCCACGCGATGTTCCAATCATACTTGCCTTTACGTGCTTTGTTTGTGAACTGCAGAAGCCCTTCCTCTACGGATACGGGTCAAGGCAACTTGTCGCAAATTGGGTTGTAGCGCACGTCAGCAAATCCATTTATACACACGTAAGCATACGTACCTACATACATACATACATTTAGCAATATTTAGTTACAAACAAAAAACAATTAGTATTAAAACACATACATTCACCAGACATGATTGTTTCTCATAAAACCCGTAATATTTCTGACTGGTTATAATTTTGAGCAACCATAATCTCAGATCGTTACTCGAATTTCATTCATTTCAACCAAAAGCGTGGAGTTTAATGTTTATAACAGATCCTTCAATGCCACCTGTTTCAGCCGTCAACATTTCACAAAGGCCAAACTAAACCTACGAACATTTCACTTTGGGTTTTTACCGAGGATTTGGCAAAATAGTCAACACTTTTTTGAAACAAAATATACAAAATTCCTAGCGTGTAGGAATCTCTCTGTAAAGAATTGTGTTTTTACAATTATAAAACTTCAGTTAAAGCGCTCCAATACAACACCAATGAAGGTCATTAACTGTAATATATTTATTTCATTATGAAATTATTCATTTGGTGTAAATAGGTAAATAATAAGCCTCAAAAAATAAAAAACCAAACATCCATTTCAAAAGAGGAAAACCTTTGCTAGTTAGTGGATCAATGGAGTCATCCATTATTCCACACGCGCAAAGGAAATGGAAATAAAAGGTTTGTTGGACCAACTGATTGGATCCACGAATGCATTAGCAACACATAAGTAATTAGACTTGTTACAAATCAGACGTGTCTGAAGTCGGTTTCATTCTTGAAATGAATGTAATTATTAATAATATATTCTTCCACTACACAGTGTTTAATTCTTATTATATTTTCGATAAAATCTAATGCTTACCTTTGGTTTTGTAAGGCTGTGATGACAATGATAGGCTCAAAGTAAGAGTGGAAACGTTTATAAAATATAATATATTAATATCACCCAAAACATGGCTTCTACTAGGTAATTTAAAGGTTGAGGAAATGTGTATGCTGTATAGGGTATTCATAGGGCCTGTGTTTAAATATTCAAGAACTGAAAGCTATCTTCGCACGAGTTGCAGAAGTAACACAGATCCAAATAAAATATTCAACATTAGGCAAAGTTCCTATATTATCCTCACAAAAGCAAAGTTCCTCCATTAACATCACAAAGGCAAAGTTCCTCTTTTAAGATCACAAAGCAAAGGTTCCTCTATTAACATCACAAAGACACGTTCCTAAATTAACATCACAAAGCACAAGTTACTCCATTACATCACAAAGGGAAGGTTCTCCATTAATATCACAAAGGCACAGTTCCTCCATTAACATCACAAAGACAAAATTCCTCTATTAACATCACATAGGCAAAGCTCTTTCTTTAACATCACAAAAACAAAGTTCCTCCATTAACATCAAAAAGTCAAAGTTCCTCCATTACATCACAAATCAAAGTTCTTCCATTAACAACCCAAAGACAAAGTTCCTCCATTAACATCACAAGGGAAAAGTTCTTCCATTAACATTGCAAAGACAAAGTAAATCCTTTGAGATCACAAAGGCAAAACTTCTCCATTAACATCAGAAATGCAATATTCCTCCATTAACACCACTGATGCAATATCCCTCCATCACATTACAAAACCACGTTCCTCCATTAACAACACAAAGGCAAAACTCCTCCAATTACATCACAAAGCCAAAGTTCCTCCTTTAACATCCCAAAGGCAAAGTTCCTAAATTAACATCACAAAGATAAAATTTCTCCATAAACAACACAAAGGCAATTTTTCTCCATTAACATCACAAAGGCAAAGTTCCTCAATTAACATCACAAAGGTCTATGTTCCTCCTTTAACAATACAAAGAAAAGGTTTCTCCACCATCATCACAAACATACGCAACGACATTTTTTTATTAAACAATTCAATTATTTAATTTAATTTCAATTATTTCCTCAGTATTTTAATAACTTAAAAAATGATTTTGAGTCATGGCATCGTTCTCTCGAGTCCGTAAATTTTACTAATCTCATCACAATGACCTATTATCTATAACGTTTTCAGTTTTTGCCATTTATAAAACGTTTGGCCTAAATAAAAAGCTTTCTTCTTCTTTATCGCCCAGGTTAAAGTCCCAGGATGTCGGTAGGTTTATTCCTTCGGCTCCACTAGAACGCTCATCTACTTCAAATAAGCAACATATTTGACCATGAACAAATGTACGATGGTTTCTCTATATTTCAGTTCACACAATATGTCTTTATATTTTCCTATATAACTCTACTCGTTGATATAAAACATTTATAAATAATAATAATTATTATATAATACAGAATTTTTTTAAAAACACTATTTTTAATGCAATAATATTACAATTCAGTGTAAAGGCTAGTCGCCCTACCGTAGGCTACGGTGATCCGACCTACATGCATGTATATCCTGTCCCATCTACACTAACGCATTACGTTATCCAGGGAAGGTGGTACTTCCGAACTTTGCTAAACCGGGCTTAACTTGACCTCCTTGCCCTGTCCTAAAAGATATTCCTGTGGGAACACGACAGCTGTGCTGACTGTTCCTAAGTGAAGGATTATTTGACCCATACAATCACTAAATCCTTCCGTTGAGAAGTGAGGCCTGGGCAAGGTTTACATAATACGCTCTGATATTGTTACGCACGCGTAGTATGTTAAACATGAATGCTTGATCAACGCGTAGTAGAACGTTGTATCGAATTGCTACTGTGAACCGAACTTTGTGCTTGGTCCAGTTAGTGTCTCCGTCGATCTCACTTTGTGACGTACGCAACTCACCGTTCCATTATGTACAATGCTAGAGGCGTGCACAGCTGCAGGATGGTCTCAGTCTGTTCTTATAGTTATATTGAATATATTATATTTTACACTCATATTTCGTTGCAAAACTTAATTAATTAATTGCATTAGAACTAAAAGTTTCGACTTATTTCCCATTGTTTTCCTCGTGCTCCAAATAATGGCTTTAATTCAAAATATTTTAAATGTTTCATTAAAATTGTAAAATTTATTCAACTCAAAACGTGTTCTCATTGATATAATGTAATTAAATATCAAATATGAACTTCTCTTTCTCAATCTCCTTCTGATTTTTCCTTTTTCTTCTTCTAATGCTCATTATTCTTTGTAATTTTTGCAGATTTTTCTTGCCATCCTCTTTTTTGACTTATATTTATATTCTTCGTCGTTGTATTTTTCATAGCGTTCTTTTCGAATATTTTATTTAGTGTACGTTTTACATCACTTTCGTATAATTGTTATTCTTAATTTTGTCATGTTCTGTGTCTTCTTCTTCGTCATTTTGTTTTCTTCAACTTCATATAAACTAATTAAATTTCTTTGATTATATATCTTTTTCTTTCATCTTCTTCTTCGTCGTTTTAGTTTCCATGGTATTTTGGTTTCTCTTCTTCTTCTACGTATTGTTCGTCGTCTTCATCGTGTTCATCTTATGTGTAATAATATTTTAGATTAAAAATCATTTCTTGCTGACATATTCTATATAATTTGGATTTTTAACATAAGTATTCAAGAATTGCGTTTTCTCCGCTCTGACTGGAGCTACGACTGGTATTGTGGTGATGGGGAATTCTGAAGAAGATTTCAAATGAAAACAGCAACACACATTCCAGCCAGGAAACAGTGATCAACAGAGATACGAGGTGGTTAAAGTAAAGATTTATCATGTTTCTTTTCATGTTCCTAATACTATTGCGCTAAGTTCAAACTTATCAACCCTATCTTTATTTATTGGAAATACTTTATCCCCTGGGTGCGTGCGTGTGTGAGCGCGCTCCCTAGCTCACGTTTAGCCTAGGTTCACAAAACAAAACTCATCACTATCTCCACAGTTCTGAGCTTTATATAATCTAATAGCATTATTGGACCAAAGCGTAGCCTAGCGTGAACTTTACAAATCAACATTCGGAAGCTACAATTGTGTACCATCGTTTAATTATCCAAGTTTGACCCACTATATATTGGTTGTCCTTCTGTTATTTATATTTCATGTTTATTACATTTGGAAGACACATTATTGCAGTCTTCAGAACGTACACACGTAAGTTATATTTATTGCAAAAAAAGGTAAGATTTTAAATGGTGGTCTGGCGATGCGTGTTTGGATTGAAATATGTTTTAAAGTAAAAACAAATGCATTCGAGTTTGTAGGGACAATGATGCTACAAAAGACATGGAATAGTTCTAGATTTATAAAAACGCAACCTAATTAGCAGAAACTGGGTTACAATGGAAACTAAAGCATAAGCCAAATACGTTTGGAGCAATATATTTAGCCTTCAATACTGAAACGTTTTCCTCAATACTAAAATAACGATAGGTTTGCATATAACAATTGGTTACGTAACATACAAAATTCTGTAATATCCTTCTAACATGTATAGGTTTTACTAATGTATGCAGACATTTTAAACCTATTCACTATAAGTATCTGTTATCAGAATATACGAACGAGGGTGTGGACGGACTCTAGTAAACATATCACGGCGCTGTGTAGGCAAGCTAATATTGTCCTTCGCACCGTTTAGGTGTAATGAAAGAATAACGGAAACAAAAATTGTAGTTCTTTCCGATCAATTAAATTTGCGCTATTCCCTTATTATATTTATAAAAAACTTTCATTTTATAAATTTATTTTTTTGTTTATAAATTCATTTTAATTGGTCAGGTTTTGTTTTTACTTTCTGTTATAACTTAAACCTCAATTTACTTGAATCCTATTCTTGCATTAAAGTCTATATATATATATATATATATATATATATATATATATATATATATATATATATATATATTCTCTTTTGACACGAAGCCTTGATTTACACTGATTACCTTTCTTTCCGTTTTGTAACCCATAAATACTAACCTGTTTCTATCATGACTCGCTTTCTTAATTGAATAAATTTTCAAAAACATTTAAGCAACAATCATAGTCTCGAGATATAGCAAGATACTTTCCCAAATGAAGCGTAATAGCCTGCTTTATAATGATGGCGAAGCCCACTCATTCGTGTCACCTTCTTCAGTCACCTCTTGCTATAACTCTCGTTATTTGTACTAGTTTTCGTTTCTTAACATGCCCTTAACATGTGCATGTTTTATTTATTAGGTGATTTTTATTTGAAGGTTTGTTTACTCATTGAAATGCTAATTACCCGTTTGCATAGTGGTGTAAAAGTACCCTGCAAGATACTTTAAACAATGCGAAGCACAAAGATGATTTGACAAAGCTAAAGTACAGTTGCAGTAACTTTCTACTAATTTTTTGTCATAAAACTTGTGTATTAGAAGTTTTGCATTCTCAGTTAATAGTATCGCCAACGCTGCACTCTGTAATTATATACTTATAACAAAGCCAACTCGTATGATAACTTCAAACCTTCGCCTGTTGTCGTTTTATTTGCCTTTAGAGGGTTGAACTTACCAGAAGTTTAATTGTTAAACAAACAAATCTATTGTTACAGTGTTATCGCAGTGAAGGGTAAAACTGTGCAAGGATGTTTTGTTTAAGGTTCTCATGGTTACTCCTCTGGTGTCATATTTGAGGGAGTATAGTGGAGGATTGAACATCTGATGTGGTCCGGCACTGTGTTGGTTTGGTACAAACATATCTATTGTCAAACTGTTAGCGCAGTGAAGGGTAAAACTGTACAAGGATGTTTTGTTTAAGGTTCTCATGGTTACTCCTCTGGTGTCATATTTGAGGGAGTATAGTGGAGGATTGAACATCTGATGTGGTCCAGCACTGTGTCGGTTTGGTAAAAACAAATCTATTGTCAAACTGTTAGCGCAGTGAAGGGTAAAACTGTACAAGGATGTTTTGTTTAAGGTTCTCATGGTTACTCCTCTGGTGTCATATTTGAGGGAGTATAGTGGAGGATTGAACATCTGATGTGGTCCAGCACTGTGTCGGTTTGGTAAAAACAAATCTATTGTCAAACTGTTAGCGCAGTGAAGGGTAAAACTGTACAAGGATGTTTTGTTTAAGGTTCTCATGGTTACTCCTCTGGTGTCATATTTGAGGGAGTATAGTGGAGGATTGAACATCTGATGTGGTCCAGCACTGTGTCGGTTTGGTACAAACATATCTAATGTTAAACTGTTAGCGTAGTGAAGGGTAAAACTGTGCAAGGATAATTTGTTTAAGGTTCTCATGGTTACTCCTCTGGTGTCATATTTGAGGGAGTATAGTGGAGCATTGAACATCTGATGTGGTCCAGCACTGTGTCGGTTTGGTACAAACAAATCTATTGTCAAACTGTTAGCGCGGTGAAGGGTAAAACTGTACAAGGATGTTTTGTTTAAGGTTCTCATGGTTACTCCTCTGGTGTCATATTTGAGGGAGTATAGTAGAGGATTGAACATCTGATGTGGTCCATCACTGTGTCGGTTTGGTACAAACAAATCTATTGTCAAACTGTTAGCGCAGTGAAGGGTAAAACTGTACAAGGATGTTTTGTTTAAGGTTCACATGGTTACTCCTCTGGTGTCACATTTGAGGGAGGATAGTGGAGGATTGAACATCTGATGTGGTCCAGCACTCTGTCGGTTTGGTACGAAGATATCTATTGTCAAACTGTTAGCGCAGTGAAGGGTAAAACTGTGCAAGGATGTTTTGTTTAAGGTTCTCATGGTTACTCCTCTGGTGTCATATTTGAGGGAGGATAGTGGAGGATTGAACATGTGATGTGGTCCAGCACTGTGTCGGTTTGGTAAAAACAAATCTATTGTCAAACTGTTAGCGCAGTGAAGGGTAAAACTGTACAAGGATGTTTTGTTTAAGGTTCTCATGGTTACTCCTCTGGTGTCATATTTGAGGGAGTATAGTGGAGCATTGAACATGTGATGTGGTCCAGCACTGTGTCGGTTTGGTACAAACAAATCTATTGTCAAACTGTTAGCGCAGTGAAGGGTAAAACTGTACAAGGATGTTTTGTTTACGGTTCTCATGGTTACTCCTCTGGTGTCATATTTGAGGGAGTATAGTGGAGGATTGAACATCTGATGTGGTCCAGCACTGTGTCGGTTTGTTACAAAGATATCTATTGTCAAACTGTTAGCGCGGTGAAAGGTAAAACTGTGTAAGGAGGTTTCGTTTAAGGTTCTCATGGTTACCCCTCTGGTGTCACATTTGAGGGAGGATAGTGGAGGATTGAACATCTGATGTGGTCCAGCACTGTGTCGGTTTGGTACAAACAAATCTATTGTCAAACTGTTAGCGCAGTGAAGGGTAAAACTGTGTAAGAAGGTTTCGTTTAAGGTTCTCATGGTTACTCCTCAGGTGTCACATTTGCGGGAGTATAGTGGAGGATTGAACATGTGATGTGGTCCGGCACTGTGTCGGTTTGGTACAAACAAATCTATTGTTAAACTGTTAGCGCGGTGAAGGGTAAAACTGTGCAAGGAGGTTTTGTTTAAGGTTCTCATGGTTACTCCTCTGGTGTCATATTTGAGGGAGTATAGTGGAGGATTGAACATGTGATGTGGTCCGGCACTGTGTTGGTTTGGTACAAACATATCTGTTGTTATACTGTTAGCGCGGTGAAGGGTAAAACTGTGCAAGGAGGTTTTGTTTAAGGTTCTCATGGTTACTCCTCTGGTGTCATATTTGAGGGAGTATAGTGGAGGATTGAACATGTGATGTGGTCCGGCACTGTGTTGGTTTGGTACAAACATATCTATTGTTAAAGTGTTAGCGCGGTGAAGGGTAAAACTGTGCAAGGAGGTTTTGTTTAAGGTTCTCATGGTTACTCCTCTGGTGTCATATTTGAGGGAGTATAGTGGAGGATTGAACATGTGATGTGGTCCGGCACTGTGTTGGTTTGGTACACACATATCTATTGTTAAACTGTTAGCGCGGTGAAGGGTAAAACTGTGCAAGGAGGTTTTGTTTAAGATTCTCATGGTTACTCCTCTGGTGTCACATTTGCGGGAGTATAGTGGAGGATTGAGTATCTGAGGTGACCCGGCACTCTGTCGATTTTGTACAAACATATCTATCCGCGTCTGGTGTCGGATGTAAAGAAGTGTAGTAATATGTTGGGTATGTATATCTGAACTAGGCCGGTACTTTATCTATATGTTTCAGAGATATCTAGCTGCTTCTCTTGTCGGATGTAAGAGAGGATTAGGGAGGTTTGTATGTCTGAACTAGTTTGGGAATTCACCTAGATGTTTTAGGGATATCTATCCGCTTCTGGTGTCGTATAGAAGGGAGGATTAGGGAGGTTTGTATGTCTGAACTAGTCTGGGACTTTATCTTGATGGTTCAAAGATATCTATCCTCTTCTGTTGTCGGATATAAGGGAGGATTAAGGAGGTTTGTATGTCTGAACTAGTCTGGGACTTTATCTGGATGGTTCAAAGATATCTATCCTCTTCTGTTGTCAGATGTAAGGGAGGATTTTTGAGGTTTGTATGTCTGAACTAGTCAGGGACTTTATCTAGATGGTTCAGAGATATCTATCCTCTTCTGTTGTCGGATGTAAGGGAGGATTAGGGAGGTTTGTATGTCTTAACTTGTATTGGACTTTATCTAGATGGTTCAGAGAAATCTATCCTCTTCTGTTGTCGGATGTAAGGGAGGATTAGGGAGGTTTGTATGTCTTAACTAGTATTGGACTTTATCTAGATGGTTCAGAGATATCTATCCTCTTCTGTTGTCGGATGTAAGGGAGGATTAGGGAGGTTTGTATGTCTTAACTAGTATTGGACTTTATCTAGATGGTTCAGAGATATCTATCCTCTTCTGTTGTCGGATGTAAGGGAGGATTAGGGAGGTTTGTATGTCTTAACTAGTATTGGACTTTATCTAGATGGTTCAGAGATATCTATCCTCTTCTGTTGTCGGATGTAAGGGAGGATTAGGGAGGTTTGTATGTCTTAACTAGTATTGGACTTTATCTAGATGGTTCAGAGATATCTATCCTCTTCTGTTGTCAGATGTAAGGGAGGATTAAGGAGGTTTGTATGTCTGAACTAGTCTGGGACTTTATCTAGATGGTTAAGAGATATCTATCCTCTTCTGTTGTCGGATGGAAGGGAGGATTAGAAGGGTTTGTATGTCTCAACTAGTCTGGGACTTTATCTAGATGGTTCAGAGATATCTATCCTCTTCTGTTGTCGGATGTAAGAGAGGATTAGGGAGGTTTGTATGTCTGAACTATTCCAGGACTAGTAGTTCTTTACCTGGATGGTTCAGAGATTTCTTCCAGTGTTGGATAGAAAAGGCTATTGTCCAGGATTTTATTTTTTACAAAAATGTCTTCTCATTTCTGGTTCGTATAGAATCTGTCCATAAGCAGGTTCTCTTTGTATGACAGTCAGAACCTGTCCATAAAGACAGTTTTATTTCCCAGTCATGCGGCATAGCTGGAACACATGAAGCCCATTCAAGTATTTTACGGGCATTTCTTTCTTTATTTAATAACAACTCGTTGTCTTCTACCAACTCTTTTCAAAACGACCTTGAAACATTACGTTTGAATCAATATAGACGAATAAAATTAATATAACATTTGTAGAGAATTAGCTAGTTTAATATATGTTTGTCTTAAAGTTAAATCATAAAAGGAAACTTTCAATCTTTCTAGGTAGGGAAGGTAACCCCAAAACTAAATTCACTGTTTGTAGAAGATTTATAAAGTAAATTATTACTGCTGACATTGACAAGTAGATTGAGTTGTCTATTTACTGCGTCTATTCAGCCAAACATTGAGCAAACTCTACTGCCTGTGTGGTCCTTGGTAGAGCATTTTTGTCATCAGGATATCCAGAAACACATTAGCTGACACAAGCAGTACCGCTATTAAATACATTGAAGGTAGTAGCTTGCGTGAAATTATATTTCAACTGAAGCCATTACATGAGGGTTTCCATCACATCTGACTTTTTTATTTGTAAGATAGAAATGATATCCCTTTTGATACTGTACGGCACTTAGTTTCCGTTATTGAGTATAGACAGCGCTCGCGATGTTCCGTAAAGCTTGACAAGAACGTTGTATTGCAAATATTTTACAACTGATTTAAACGTCCAGTTCTGACGTCTGCTTTCCATGCGGTTGATTTATGCACGACATTTCTCATACAATGTTACATTGCTTGCGTCATCGTAACCGACTGCGAGAGGTAGAAAAGGATGGCGAGTAGACATGTAGGTAAAATCAACGTACAGCCACCTTACATGAGGTAATAAAGAGGAGCTCATGTGTCACGTGGTCTGTGACGTGTAGCTGAACCATGACGATACTCTGTCTACGCTTTCTTGTGGGATGACAGAGCTACTTGCAGTTATCTATATTATTATATAAAAATCTAATGGTTTGTGTGTGCGCGTGTGTGTACTCAGTTATGTAAAAACTACTCTACCCATTGAGATGAAATTGTACATGAACATTCTTAGGGTCCCTGGTTAACACCTTGGTCTATTTTTATGTAGATTCCATTAGAGCACCTCCCCACTGGTCTTGAAAACTCCTTTAACTTTCAATTATCTATACTCCATTATATGTTTGAGTTAATAAGCTATAGTAAATGTGTTATTAATCAACTGTAACAGTCACTTTTAAACCCATTCAAAAAGGTGATAGTTAATGTTTGTTGTTATTTATCTTTCAAGGTTAGTTATACTTTACAAATGCTGTAGCACAACACAAATACACGTCAGCCCCGTACGAAGGACGGATACATATGCATACATATCGTTAGGAATAGTAACTAGAACCCTTAAATAACTTCATCCTACAAAGATAAAATTATTACACCTAATGTTTCCATTTTCGTTGTAACCCTCCTGTTGTATGTTATTCTACCGCAAACCCCCACTTATATCCCACTTTAATTAGATTTCTTTACCCAACTTAACCCTAAGAGTGTTTTAGGAACGTTACCTTTATATATGCAAGAAGACTTGTTCAACGACTAAATAAATTCGGAGGTATACAACAAAAACCAATCGACACCAGCTCCACGAGTAGCTAATTAGTCTGTATAGTGTTATTTTCCCTAATTTTCTCATTTTATTTTCTCTGTGTATCTATCTCACTGTCTCTTTCCGTTACTCTCTTCCTTCTTCATTCTCTGTATGTCTCTCTTTCTCTCTCTCTATTTTCCTTTCTTTCCTTACCAACACTCTTTCTTCTTTCCTTTCTCTGTCTCTTTTCCCCTTCTTTCTGTATGTAGTATTTTTCTTTCTTACATTCTCCTCTTACTCTTTCCCCTTCTATTTCTCGGACTATCAATCTCCTTCATTCACTATCCTAATGTATTTTGTTTCTCCCCCTTCCTATCCTTACTTTCTCTCTTTCTTTCTCTTGTTCATTATCTCTTTTTTGCTACTTTCTTTAACTCCTTCACTCCTCTATATGTATCTCTACCTCCCCTCGCTTCCTTTTCTTTCTCTCTCATCTCCTTTCCTCTGTCTCTCCCATTTCCTCTGTCTTCTTCACTCTTAGTCTCTTTCCTTCCCAATATCTTCCACCCCCTTTCACTCTCTCTTCTCTCTATTTTTCTCTCTTAATCTCCCTTTCTGTTGGATCCATGACACCATACTTGTATCTTATAGGGAAAATCTTAGACACTGTAAAGTTAGTGTTTACAAAACCTTCAATTCCCCTGATTTTGTTTATTTTTTAATTGACCGGTGTTTACAAATGGAAAAACTGATGATAAGCTGCCCTGCCCACGTGACATGATTCTTTTCCGTTATTTCCATTACTGACGTCCATGATGTCTTTTTCCAAGTGCTGCCAATTCCACTAATTCCTTTTCTTACAAGAGTGGACACCTCTTTATGACCACTTTATAGAGTATATTTGTTTCAAGTATGCGACCCTGCACACTCAGAACGACCCCGACATGATGTACTCAGAGCTGTGTTATATCCTCTACGAGGGGGTTTTATGTTCCTACCTCCGTAGGCAATAATAGTTACACTCGTTCATCCCCTAAAATCAAACATAATTAAAGGGCTGTAGAGTAATTACTAAAATAAAATATATTCGTCACTCCACCGTACAATCGTTGAGTATATTCATCCTTCGATAACACTTGAATGTAACCCCTTATATATTAAGGGTTTAACTCTTGTATTTCGTTTTGTTGCTCGTCAAGGGATACATTGGCAATACACCACTCTAAACCGCATTTTACGCCCAGAATGAAGTATCCAGCCTTTAAATATTGTAGTCCTCGTACAAATTAATTATTTAAAAAAATGTGTTCTAACCGACACTTGATTCAGGTCTCCCCTCACCTTCCCCCTCCACAGAGCGGAAACAAAATGCCTAAATCTAAAACAATCCTGCGTTAAAGCTCAGAGCGTTTCTCCGTGTGCAGATTCAATTTAATGCTACTTTTATGGAGTCACACCTGCTAGTCTCGGCATCTTCCTTTAATGCTAAAATGGGGGGGGGGCGGAAAATGCATTATAAAGTATTCCAAAGCACTCCTGTAGTTGAATTTTGGATACAAGCTTTTCCTTTGAGACGTAAATCTACTGTATTTTCAGTGGTAAACAGTAAACGTGTCGAAAACGTTAAGAAGTTGTTTAATAAACTGAACTTCGTACATGCACTGCGTTAACAGTTTGTTTAACCTCGTTGCGTGAATGACGTAAATCTTTGTTTATGAATGAACTCTGAACCACTATCGTAAAAATGTAATACAATTCCAACCTAGGTGAAGATAGAAATATTATGTTTTAGTTACGTTTTATTAAATGATTCCAATTAATATAAATATGAATATACATATGATGGAATGACAATAATAAGTGGCAGAATGGAAAGCGAAATTATGTATTAAAATTATTTAAAGATTTAATTTGAAAAAAATGTATTAACATCAAGTGTCATCCACTACAAGTTTAAATAATAGTTATTTTACTTGAAAGGATGAATAAAAGGAATTTTATTAAGAAATGAAAATTTGAACAAGATATATATATATGTAGGGAGACTGTGAACTAACAGACGGAATTGAAGAGGTAGAGAGTAATTCTTGATAAACAATTCTAAAATGCAAACTCGCTGGACCATCTGAATATAACACCGTTGCGTATACTCACGTAACCGATTAATTCTCACTTTATTATATTTCTCTTGGTTTATTTGATAATTTTATTCTCTTATGTTGGAATAATTGTTTGGTATTAATAAAAAGATCGATTAAATGGTTGCCGCGGATTATCTGGATTAACTGTTTATGTCCTTTGCTACTTGTCTTCCACAGCCCGGTACAACTTACCCGTTTCCATTGCCCCCCTTCTAATTTAAAAACCCAAGGGTGGAAAACCCAACATAACCCTCATGGCCGCACATGGTGTTCACCTCCTCGTAGCTGTAATGCCTCTAGGGAAGATCCCCTGCACGCTGCCCAGCACTCATCTACTTGTTTCTTTCTGTGCCCTGTCCCACCAGACGACTGATGTAAATACTAACCTCGGCACCACGATGGCAGAATAGATCCAGTTCATCTGACGTGGACCTAAACCCCATATCATGCCTATCGCTCCTTTGCATTGTCAGAACGTAGCTATGGCTATTTTGCACTTATCCTTCAACTGCTCAAGCCAGAGTAGCTTCCTATCCAAAATAACTTACAAATGTTTAGCGCTCTCAACGTAGCTAATTTTGGTTTTACCAATTTCCATCATCTCCAGTTATTTAGTTTTATATCGCCTAGTGAAGAAGAGTGCCACAGATTTCTCTCCTTAAATGTATACTGCTTTTTCCCTGCACCATGCTTCCGTTACCTTGAGTGCCTCTTGAGGCAGGTCACTGAGGACCTCTTCAAATGGCCCCCTAACAAGGATAGCTATGTCGTTCGCATATCCTACCACCTTAACACCCATCCACTGAGCATCATTAGTAGACCATCCACGTCTAGACTCCACAGCAGAGGGGGTAATACACTACCCTGCGGCCAGCTCTCCGAGATCATACCACTTATCGTGCAAAGATATTTGGTGTTAATAAATAGACCGAATAACTAGATTCCATAGTTACGAGATTTCAAAATATATTAAATCATGAATAATTACACAAGATTATAGTGGTTCCTTTTATAAACAATGTTGGATAAATGGATGCAAACAGAGAGTTGGCCGTAAAGAAGGAAACAATATTTATTATTAAAGGTTTAAAGTTGTAACACATGTATGTTACAGAAACATCGCTTCACCATAAATACCTGTTCACTTCATCACAAAGTCCTATGCGAAATACATTTCTTATACATTTTCCATCTTCTTTTCTCACCCACGAGGATACATTTTTATGTTTCCTTGATATAAATGCATCTCTTTATGCATTACCACTATTATGTATATAATTTTTCTTCTACTATTCTACTATGTAATCCTTGTTCTCATACTAAAAACTGGAGACAGGTTTATGAGATTTACACACTGATACAGGCCCTATCCAGAGCCATCTCTTTGGTCCAGGTTTGTTGACGTCTATAAATGTTTAAATTGAATTTCCATTGTCAACTTGGTGTGTGTGTGTGTGTGTGTGTGTGTGTGTGTGTGTGTGTGTGTGTGTGTGTGTGTGTGTGTGTGTATGGGGGAGTGTGTGTGTGTGTGTGTGTATGGGGGAGTGTGTGTGTGTGTGTGTGTGTGCATGTGTGTGTGAGTGTGTTTGATTGTTTGTGTGTGTGCGCGCGCGCGCGTGTGTGTGTTTTTAAATAGTCACTATAGGTTAATGTAAACAGAGTTTTCCAAGCATATGATTGGGTTGTTGGTTTTACTTTGATACCATGGGCCTTCAATTCCTTTTATTTTACGCATTTAACAATTTTACCCAATGTAAGCACAAATTGTACCTCTGCGGATGGCAACATTGCTATTAAAACACGTATGCCATTAAACGGTTTACAATATTTTATTGTTTGTTGTCATTATTATTATTCTTGTGTTTATATTATTCTACACGCAATACACGTAATTTATAGTGAGTAATATCGGAGCTGTTTTATGGGTTAATGTGGTAAATAACAACTGTACATGAACTCAAAAATATAAACACTATGTTTCCATTACTTATAACATCATTATCCTCAGTGAAACTACTGGAAGATCACATTAAAATACGACTTATAGTCGCAGTTGTGATTTTGTACTAGTATCACTGATGATGACGACATAATTCATGGAAACGTGTATGCAAATAAAGTCTTTATAATTGGAAGTTCATGTCCAGTTATTATTAATTTATAAAATAATTTGTAAGCTAAGTAACCTATAATAATTTTTATAACAATTATTTTTAGTTATTGATAAAAAAATAACTGCTCTATTTTCAAAAGTTATTAAAAGTTATTCTAACACAAATGGCGCCCCACTCGGCTACGGACAGCTGATTGTACGGCAGCTAAAATAATCTGGCCGGACGTTTGCATTGTTGCCACGTTTCCTGAATAGTTTAACCGTTTTTTCACGCTGATTGTTCTGTTTGCTTTGCAATACTACGCAGAACAAAAGCAAAACTGCCGAGCCAACAAAACATTTTTAGTGTAAAATTCAATTGTGATTCAAAAAAGAGCAGAAATATCCCCACTATAGTTTTTATAAATTTTCAACACAGAAAATTATTTTCCAATTTTCGCCCTGAGTTGTCTACTATATTAAACCGTCATTAGAAGCCTGCATTCCGTGCTTCATCTCCAATCTTGATGTAGCCTCCTATTCGGTCGTAAAAACTTGAAGCCGGCCGAAAATCCCGAGACAATCTGTGTTCATTGCGACTTGAGCGTATACATTTTTGTGCTGTATCTGTGGCCAAAGACGTTTGGAAATTTGCTTTTGGATATGCATGAGTACTTGAAATATTTTAAAACATTTAGTTCCTTAATTACATTAAAATAAAGAATTTTTATTACTCGAGTTTATCTTAATGAAATTTTTATTTGATGAACCATTATAGATCTAAAAATAGAAGTAATATGAATAAATATTTTTTGAAGTTAATTCCTACTTAGATCAAAACAAAAACATCATTTAGTTACTTTTTTTTAAAGAATTACAATTAATATAAGTGAAGTAGCATAACCTATGCTTTAATACAACGGTTCTACCACATAATCTAAGACATAATACCAGCTGCTTTATGCAACATATGTTATCACTTATAACAGAGATGGTCAACTAGCGGCCTGCGACCTGGTTTTATGCGGCGTCAGACAAATGCTAAAAACATTAGATTATATTTTGTAATAATAAATGTAACACATACAAATATAGGTCGGCATAGGTTATAGGACATAGGTTGCACACGGCTCCTACCCTCAGTAAGAGCTCTGTGACTTGCAAGGTGACCTATCATTTTAGACAAGGACGGAAACTGGGGCTGCATTTCCGAGTCAAGTGCTTGACGAGAAACATAACAAGCTACGCGTCTTCGATAGAAAAATAGATTCAATGTTGTAATCACTTACCTTTGTGAGTGCAACTTTTCAACAATTGATTTTATAAAATCAACTCACCGCAACAGACTCACAGACATAAATCTTTGAGATCTGTTAAAGGTTGCAACCACCTCAATTCAAATTGATTGTGATGAACTTGTGCGCTCCCACAGTGTTCTCGCTAAGCGAAGAAGGTAAATTTAGTGAAGTAGGTAGGTCTACACAGTTATGTATGATTTGAAATTTAAATAAATTAAGGTTTTTTCCAATTACTACTAACGTTTCAATGATTAAATAACTACTAAAAATCCAATATTATGCTTATTTTGATCCTTTGTATACTGATGCTGATAATAAATTTATATGAACTTTTTGCGTAACCTTTATTGATCCATATTATCAATTATACGACGCATACTATACAACTTTCGTATTCCCTACATATTGCTCATTGATGTACTTATGACATTAGTTTGCGTCCTTCATTCTCACTGAAAATATTGAAGTGGCTCTTTAGGGTTAAGAAACTGCCCATCACTGACTTATAACAAGTGGGACAAAGTAACTATATTGCATAACTTGCCCCTTTTGTGAAACGTTTTCCCCCCATATTAAACTAAAATAATACATGATTAAATTTAATTAATTATGGAGTAATTAAAAAAAAACTGTAATAGCATCAAGTGACATTCACTAATAGTTTAGAAAAATGTATTTGAACTTCAGCAAAACTATGTTTCTATAAAAGAGTGTTTGTTTTAAAAAAAGCTAGAATATGTAGCACAAATGAACATGCACGCAAATCTATGATTAGAGATTTATTTGCCGTTACTCTTAAACTGAGTAGTTTAATCATTGAATATAAAGAAATATATTTGAACTGGAAATATGTCAATCGGTGTTGTTTAATAACAGTAATATATTTAACAATTTCAAAACAAACGTTATTGTATTAATAATCTTGATCTAAACCCTCCTAAATTGTTCAACCTAATCCCATGAGTAGCGTTACGTATGAGAAAATCACTTGAATGGATAGCGGCCAAATTGTGAAATGGCTTTGGAATATCGACTACACTATTTACTGTGGCTAGAACGTGACGTCATACACTAATATAATTACGTAAGACGCAGCGCATACACATCAAGGTGTTAAATAACTGAACTAAAAACAAACTACGCAATAGTAACACATTACGGAGTCGACAAACTGGTAATATTGCAAACATAATTATTTCAAGTAAAACCTTTAGTAAACACGTTTCTTCGTCATTTTTATGATGGAAAAGCCCTTACAATAACTAGAAACCAACGGATGAAATATTCCCAATGTTTTGAAATTATAAATTTGAATCTTCTATATGTTAAAACCCCATATTCTAGTGCACTGTCGTAAAGATGTACCACCTGGATCGATTTATGTTTGTTCACCTTGTCGTTTCGGTTTATATCTGTGCCATTCATTCTCTGATAAAAACAACCAAAAAACCCTAGTTGTTTCATTTAGTTTAATTACGTTCGTATTAATATTTCATCAGCATTACATTATCCCCATCCAAAGTCGTACAATACATCAGCTCTACATGAATCACCCCACTGCCTCCATGATACCAAAGCCAAACATTAACGAAGAACAAGGAGAAAGGTTTTTACCGAGTTTAATTCCCTTGATTGGAAAGGCACTGTACTGTAACTTGCTTTTAGCTTAACAAGCCTTTCTCTGCGCCTCGTCTGACTTTACGGCAGTATGTCGTCACAAGTCGGGGATGTATTTATTTCTTTAGGTGTGTATTTCGTTTGACATTCATACACACGCGTGTATCTGAGTCGAGATTAGAATATTACGTGTCCAGTAATAGCTGTAATAACAACTAATTCTAATCGAGTTAAAAATGCAACCTAAAAACCATTTTCACCCACATTTATCGAATTCTGGAATTTTACGATTGTAGGAAACCAATATTAGTCAATTGAAAACATTTAAATTTGTTACATTAATGTTAAACCGAATGAATATTGAGTCAAAGATATTTATTTTAACAGTGCAACATTTCGGCAAATAATTCGTTGACCTTATCAAGCTTGAAAACATTATTACATTGCTTTTAATTACACTCTCAATTTGAAACTTTAAAATAACAATAGAATTTTACTAACAAATTTTACACAATAACCGATAAAAGTAGTGAGTCATAAAATCATATAAAACATAACTAACAACAATAACAACACTAAGAGAACAATAATATTTACACATAAACACAGGCAACAATAACAACATAAAACAAACAAAACGATTAACCATACAAATAATTTCTAATTAATTATTGCATGTTTTCAATTCATACAACAATGGTTTATACGTGCTACAAAACTTATCAAAATCATTTTTATCGTTGTTGCTATCTTTATTGAGTTTCTTAAAGTTTTAAATTATTGTAATGAGTATAGGTTACTTGTATTTTATGTACGTAATTAAAACCAAATCCTTTTCACACTTGAAAAGAGCAACGCTCTAGTTGCTCAAACTTTGCACTAATAAAATAAATATCTTTGACTCAACATTCAACCATTTTATCATTTATTTAATACTTATGTCGTATGCTTAGATAAAAATTAATTTAAATTTGTTATTTTTGCAATGTACAAAGTTGATGTCTTTGGTTCTTCTTAATCAAGAATACGGTGTTCCGTCACAAAGTTGGTGTTTTAGCGTAAGGAAGATTTTTACTGGCTTCCACTTGGAGGTAGTTAATCTTTGAAAGTCTGCCACGTTGTGGAATTTCTTTCGTATTACATGACATTTTATTTAGACAGGTTGCGGGCCTTTGACGAGTGCATGGATGGTATGGAAAGGTTTGTGAATATCAACAGCGTTAATGTAATGTTATAAAACTTTGCATCGAATGTTGGGAAAGATGAACGCGTGAATGAACGCATGTCTCAAGCGGGTCTGCTACTCATGTAGTAGCTATAAGACTCCTAGACGTCACACAAGTAGTAGGTTCAATGGTTATGTGTGTGAGGGAAATAGTTCTGGATGACTTGAAATGGTTATTCATCTCTGTTACTGTTGTGGCGTATCGTTGTTTGACAGAAGAACGCTAAGGACACAACTTCTTGCGTCCGTCTAACGGGAGAGATCACGGTAAACGTATCTTCATACAGGATATCGTCAGTTCTTGTAGGGTGTTATGCCATTCACATAAAAAGAATGTTACGTACAATCCAAACTTTTGAGAAAAGCACAATATATTCCGCACATATAGAATATGTTCTGTTACTTTACAATATAATTTAAGTCTATGATATTTTTCTGTATACAATCCTTCCTAACTATTGGAATTAAAGTCTCTAATTTCTCGCTAGCCTCACAACGTAAGACGCCTTGAATAGGGTATTGTAACGTATTTTGTACTAACGCTACAACACGTGCTTTAAATTAAAGACTTGACATCTGGTTAGCGGTGAGACGAAACGAAGTACACTGAAGAATCGAATTAGTTTGTGAATGAAGATCACTTATTGGTACTTGCCTCACACCAACTGACAAATTTAGTCTTTAAATACGTCTATTACAACCTGTACTTAATCGAATTCAATTTTGTAAAAACTATTTATTTTTCTACAAGTTGTATTGAAATAGTCGATATGGCACAGACTTACCACAATGAAGCTACAGAGCGTATCGAAAACTTAGCTCGTCCTCATCTTTCTATGTCTTAAAACAGCTGTTCTACCACATAACCTAAAACATAAAATCAGCTGTTTTATGAAATCATATATTAACACTTATTTTAACCCAAATGGAATGAAATAACTGTATTACATACCTTGCCTATTTTGTGAAAACGATTAATCCCATATAAAACTAAAATTAATTAATTGAATTCAATTATGAATTATTACTTGAAAAAAACTATATTACCATCAAGTTTCAAATTTTAAAAAAATATTACCTCTACAAATTTAAAAAAATGTATATGAAGTTGAATGAGTGAATAAAAAGTATTTTATTAAGATTGTAAAATTTGAACAAGGTATAAATAACTAGAATGTGAACAAACTGAAGGAATTGAAAAATGTGTATGACTTCAAAACGCATCGAAACACGCAGGTCGCCTCCTGGGTATCAGAAAAGAGATTGATGAGGAGTGTAAAAATAATTCGGAGTTTGTCTGAGATACAAGACGAGTCGATGTGGAGACCAGTGCAGCAGTCAGCCGCAAATGAAAGCAGTTATACGTTATCTGTAACCCGTTGCTTGCTCGGAAGTGTCTACGTTGTAGCCCAATTCAGCGAACTGGTCAACATTCCTAATAGAGAATTAACACAAAAAAACAAATAACTAAGTTTCGTTAATTTATTCAAGTGTCAAAGTTTTATTGGGGAAAATTCACTCTTGGAGGTAATTTACATTCAAGAGCCACCTTTAGTGGAAATGGCGCTGCAACGGCCGACAATCGAATCTCGGTTTGTTATTCGAAAGGAAATAACTAATTTAAAGTCTCAGAGAGGAAATTATCGTGAAAAATAATATTGAAAATGTGGGTAAAACTGTATTCGAAATCTTAATTAATTCAACTCCTAAATGCAAATCAGGTCATACTCCTTTTGCTGAAAACACGGGCAATTAATTTGGTTTAGCGTGTAATGGCGCCCCGTGGGAAGCCCCTACCCGGTGGAGTTGTTAAAGGCATCCTAGGGCTTAGGCCTCTCGATGCGTGCTCCCATTGTTTACACGATACACGCTGGCTGAGGATATATGTTCTAGCGTATGTAATGGGACCCTGAGATATTGGATACTCGCTTAAAGAATTAGGGAGGAAACAGATTTGTAATGAAGTATTTCATTTCAATTGTAGTAGTTTCTCCACAACATTTATTCAATTATTTCTATTGGTTCACATTATATATATTTATATATATATATATATATATATATATATATATATATATATATTAATAAAGAACATAAGTAAAAATATAAATACAAGAATTACAATTGAATTCACAATTCAAAGCTTTTCGTTGGCTAACAGTAGCAACACCATCACTGATGATGTTCGTATTGTTAGCCAACGAAAAGCTTTGAATTGTGAATACAATTATAATTCTTGTATTTGTATTTTGACTTATGTTCTTTATTAATACACAAGAATACATATTGCGATATATATATATATATATATATATATATATATATATATATCACTTTAACTATATGTACCTAAACAAAAATCTTACTTGGTATTTATGCGAGTTAACTTTCAAAGGATGATAGTATCTCCATTATCGAGCATCACTGACCGGATGTTGTAGTAGACTGTGAGCTGTGTGGAATTTCCGTTGTCACGTTGTGTACCGTTGTGTTCTATTTTCGGATTCACTGCACTGTGGGATTCTCTTAAGTTTCTCTTAGGGTTAAATTTGTCTATTAGGTTGAATAATTTATCGGTTTTTAATTTTATTTGTATTTGTTCGTTTATGATACTATTTTTTTGTTTATAAATTTGCAGTTGTTCCCAGATTGTCATTTTGAGGCCTTTTTGTACTTTTTTTATTAGGTGTATGTTTTCTAATGTGGGGAATGTGTGTTTGTTTTTGATGGCGTGTGTAGCTAAGTTTGAGCTGTAAGTTTGAGGTTTGATGTATTTATTGACTTGTTCTTGATATATGTCTTTTAATTTCTTTTTTGTTTGGCCTATGTATAATATATTACAGTCTGGGCATTCGTATTTATATATTCCGTGGACATATATTATCCCACCAACCAGGGTTGGTTTTTTTTATTGGTTATGTATTCTGTGTTTTTGTAAGATATGTTAATATTATTATTTTTTAGTATTTTAGCTATTCCTTTTATGTTGTACCCTGTGTATGTGAATGTGGCCTATTTTATTGTTGTTTGTAGTTCGATTTTAGGTAGTTATAATTTATTTAATATTTTAAATTCTAATTTATCTTTAGTTTTTCTATTTTATTCATTTTGTGGGCTATTTGATACATTGTTTGTTTTCTTTGGCATTTTCTTCATTTTTGTATGGTAGTTTTAGCATTCTGTATAAGTGTGAGTTGTAAGCAGCCTTTTTGTGTTGTGGGGGATGGTTAGAGTAGTTTGGTATTGTATTATTGGTTTGTGTTAGTTTCGTAAGATTTGAGTATTCAATGTTATTTGTATTTCTACTTATTGTTAGGTCTAGATAGTTTATTTTATTGTTTGTTTCTTCTTCCATGGTGAATTTTATGTTAGGGTGTAAGTTGTTGAATTCATTTAGGATGATGTTATTATTTACTGCTTTATTTTTTCAGATGTAAAATCCATCGTCAACATAACGTATCTAATGTCCGTTAGGGCCGTGTGTTTTTATGATTTGTGTGATTAATTCGACAAGGTTTTGAAGGTAAATTTCTGATATTATACTTGAGATTGGTGATCCCATTGCTAAGCCATCTATTTCTTTATATATCTTATTATTAAATATGAAACAGTCTTGGTTTAGTATGGTCTTTACACATTTTGTAATTTTGTTTGTGTATTTGGGGTTGGTTTTAAGATCAATGAATTCGTATTTTTATTATTTTGATGGTATTGATTATTGGTATATTAGAGTACGTGTTTGTGATATCAAATGATATAAATGTAGTGTTTTTGGTTATGTTTATTGATTTTAGAATATCGGTTAACTTAATAGAGTGTTTTAGGTTATTGGCTATTATTTGTTATATTTTATAATCAGGTGCATTTTTAAAATTTATAAGGGGTGTATGTGATTGTTGACTTTATATATTTTGAAGAGGGCGTTCATTTTGGAGGGTTTTGGATTGTCTATTGTGTATTGGTAAGGGTTTTTTGGCTGAATGAATTGTTATCGCTTTTTGCTAATTGTATACATTCATTTGGTATTTTTACTGGGGTCTTTGTTTAATTATATGCAATTATTGTTAGATTTTATGAAATATTCTGTTTTTTTGTTATATTCTGTTTTTGATATGATAACTGTAGCGTTACTTTTGTCTGCTTATGTTGTAATTATTTCATTTTTGTGTAGTTTTTGTTTCAATTTGTTTATTTGGTTTATTTGTATTTTATTTTTGCTGTGATTTCCTTTTTTTATTTTTTTTTTGTTGATGATTTTCTTTATCTCTTGTGATGCTGCGTTTCTAGTGTTATCTTGGTTTTCGTATTTTATAAGGTTTATTGCCAGTTCTTTTTCTACTATGAGGTTTTCTCTTGTGCTTGTAATTTTGGTTTTTGTAATATTTTTGAGTATCATTACATCTCTTTTGGTAAAATTCGTTTTTGTAAATCTAATAAAGCTGGGGTGGAATTGATGGATTGTTGTGTTATTGTCTGTTATTTTGTTTTTTCTATTAGTTTGTTAAATTTAGATTCTATTTTTTGTTTTTTAATTGAAGTAAATGTCTATAATATTTTTTGAATTTTGGTATAAATAATAAAATACTTAATAAAAATACTTTTTATTCATCCACTCAAATTCAAATACATGTTTCTAAAGTTGTAGTTCATGATACTTGATGTTAATACAGTTTTTCAATAAAATTAATTATTTCATTAAAAGTTTGAATTAAATTAAACTAATTAATTTTAGTTCTAAATGGAAGAAAAACTTTTCATAAAAGAGGCAAGGTATGCAATACAGTTAATTCGTCCCATTTGGCTTAAAATAAGTGATAACATATGATTTCATAAAACAGCGGATTCTACGTTGTAGGTTATGTGGTAGAACAGTTGTTTCAGCGCATAGGCTGCGTTACTTTATTTATAATAAATGTAACGCTTTAATAAAAAGTAAATAAAATAAATATTTTCTTTTTTACTTAAGTAGGAATTTACTTTAGTCAATGTTTGCTTGTATTGTTTCTTTCTATTCAAAATATAAAATATATAATTGCCTAGACAAAATATATACCTAATATATGCCTTTTTATTTCTCTAAGACATATTTTTATACATTTAAATACATTCTAGTGCCTAACATCGAAACATTATTCTATGGGGACTAGTTTCGGATTAACAACATTATCAAAGCTTTGCTTTATGCTCATTATTCTTGTTATGACATTTTACTGACAAATAATTTGGCTGAAAGCTTTCAAAACCAAAATCGAAACCCTTAAGCTTTGCCGCTAACGCGCTTATCTTGCGGCTTAAATAATTTGCAATTCCTAAAGTGTTGGGCGTTTAAAATGCTGAATAACATTTCATAAACTTTAGGTTATTCTCCAAATATGTAACTAGACAGTTTTACTTAGTAAAGTGCCATCAGTGTACTTGCATGTAATTATTGTAAATCATCTTCTAATCACTTTCACCCCTGACAAAAACCACCCTTACAGTATTTCGCATTATGTCGACGCTTCCAAGAGCTTGTATATATATGACCGTTTTGTGGATCTGTTTTGCATTGTTTTGCATCCCCTGAAATTATTTGGTTTCAGTGCCTTTAAGATTGAAAACAATTTGTTTAGGAATATTTACATTTTACACCGTATTGTACAATAAACATTAAATGGCTACATTGTCTTTCGCTTTACCTAGGGATGTAGTCTTCTACGCAACTAACTTGTGTGTACCAACAACAATTTAAAGAGCAACAACGTTACCAAAACATGAAATACGTCAACTATAACTCGATACAAGGCGCATTGCTCGGATTCACGAACGCGGATAAATATACTCCCGCCATTTTTAACCGGCAATTATTTGATAAATGATGGATTGAAAATAAATATTGAACCATGACAATGCGATTTATTATTTTTATCTTTTCTCTGCAGACGTTGGAGCAATCTTAACTAAAAAGGAAAATAAACATGGATTCCTTTCTACTTCATAAAAAAAATTATTGAGCAATTCAGAAAAAGAATTTTAATTTCTCAAATTTCCACATGTCATTCTCTCATCTTCACTTTCTTTTTCAATCACACACACACACACACACACACACACACACACACACACACACACACACACACACACACACACACACACACACATACACACACCCCACATACACACACACATACACCCCTCTCCCACACACACACACACACACACACACACACACACACACACACACACACACACACACACACACACACACACACACACACACACACACACACACACACACACACACATATATATATATATATATATGTATATATATATATGTATATATATATATATATATATACACACTAATTTCTCACTTTACTCTCTCTTTCTGGCTGTATCTCCCTCTCTCATACTCCCACACATACACAACAATTATCTCTCTCTCCTTCTCTCTTTAGCCCTGACACTAAAATACACGGTTTCTATCACTTCTTAGTCTCTCTCTCTTTCTGTCTCTCTCTCTTTGTTTATATCTCTCACCCTCTCTCTTCCCTTCTCTCATTCCCCTTACACACAACCACTATCTCTCTCTATCTCTTTATCTCTTTTTTCTCTTCTTTCACCCTTTTCCTCTGCTCTCTCTCTAACTCTATTCTTCTCTTCTTTGCTCTCTCTCTCTCTCTCTCTCGTTTAGTTGGTTTTTATTAAATGCCTTCATCTTGTATACGTATCGAGTTTCACAAAATGAAACATCGGTGAAGCACTTTCTACAATCACGATGAAGATTCGTCTATCCGTCCTCGCGAGTGCCGACATTGCATGCGTGAGTGTCACTATTTCATTAGTGAGTGCTACTATTGTATACTCAGACAAATCTACCTGTTTTTGTTAATGCATCTTCCTACATAAGGACTATACTGAAGAGGCCAACAGTTTGTCACATTCTATGCCTGTTCAGAAGATTCCACAAAACTTTCGAAAACATTTTTCCCTATAGTTGGAAATAAGCTTTTATACAAAGTAAAAGCCGAATAAGGTAATCATGCAAATCTAGGCGACTATAGTCAATGAATTGGAATCATAAACGTTACAGCAAGCTACCCTTATATTACATCATATTCAATTATGTTTATTAATAAATGTTAATGAAATTTAGCCAAAAATTTACATTTTAATGCTTTTATGATATTAAAGAAAATATTAGTAACTCAAAAGCATTAGAGGGTGTCCGTTCGAAACGGTTTATATAGACCAATAATGTTTAGTCTGCAGTTGTCTGTAGATACCTAATTAAACTCTAATACTAAAAGAGCTCACACACTTTGTAAATGTGTGAAAATATATAAAAACCTGTAAAGTATGAAATCGAGTAAAGATTGAAATATGACAGCAAAAAGTAAATAGATGAGAATACTAATTAAAATTTACCACAGTTATTTAAAATGTTTTAGCGTCTAGAACTTACAAACAACTATACAATATCAACTAAAGCATTTTCTTTGTATATATTTTATATTTAATAATATAAACATTTCCACGTTACCGTAATTTTAAATACCAAGTGGTAAACGGTGAATAAGGTAGAGTTAAAAAAAAAGAGAGTAAAAGAGAGAGACAGAGGGAGAGAGAGAGAGAGAGGAGGGAAAGAGAGAGAAAAAAGAGAGGGAGACAGACGTTTGTGTTTGTGTCAGACAGAGAGAGACGAGTGTGTGTAGGATTTCGAGTAGGATCTCGAGTAAAAAATGAAATCTAGCCACAAAAAATAAACTAGTACAAATTAAAATTTACCACAGTTACTTAACATATTTTACCATCTAGACCCTACTAACAGCTATAAAATGTTAACCAAAACACAACTTCCTTGTCTCTCTTTTATATTTAATTATTTTGAAACTTTCCAAGCTACCATAAACTTAGATTTTAAGTGGAAGAGGGTGAGAGTGAGAAGAAGTTTATATGTGTGTCAGACAAAATGAGAAATGTGTGTTTGTGTATGTGTATGTGTGTATGTATGTGTATGGGTGTGTGTGTGTGTGTGTCAGACGAAGAAAGACGTGTGTGTGTGTGTGTGTGTGTGTGTATGTGTATGTGTATGGGTGTGTGTATGTGTGTGTGTGTGTGTGTGTGTGTGTGTGTGTGTGTGTGTGTGTGTGTGTGTGTGTGTCAGACGAAGAAAGACGTTTGTGTGTCAGAGTGAAAAAGACGTGTGTGTGTGTGTGTGTGTGTGTGTGTGTGTGTGTGTGTGCGCGCGCGCGCGCGTGGGTGTGTGCTTGTTTGTATCAGACGAAGAAAGACGTGTGGGTGTGTATGTGTTTATTTATATTATGTTACGTCATTTCTTACGTAACACTAATTCTATCCTCCCTTATAAATTAATTTTATTATTTTGCTAATTTGAAATAATAATGTTTATTTATCTACATGCTGTCTCGTATATTTTATTTTTTTCTATTAAACTTCTTTCGACTTACCGTAAACCTTCTATCACATCCTAATTTCCTTAAAACTTTCTTACCTGACTAGTATTTCAGTTTTCTCTTCTGTAATAATGTTGTTATATTGTTTTTTTCATTAAAACTTCAGACGTACGACAACTTTAATCATATAATTTTAGTTCTGTATTTTTTATTTTATGATCATCATTTAATACAGACTACCATCACACTGAGACACACTTTCGCATTTAGTGAAAATTTGTTTTATATTATTTTAATCAGCACTATAAAACTACGTTACAATGTATTATCTCTACATGATCCACTCTTCACTGCCTTTACTATAGCCGAGCCTTACATTAACGTAGCACAAGAAGAAAGCTAGAGTTTCGTGAGTAAACTCAAGAAAGAGTTTAATTCCCTTGATTGCAAAGACAATGTACTGTAACTTGCTTTTAATTTAACAAGCCTTTCTCCGCGCCTCGTCTGGCTTTATGGCAGTATGGGGGTATGTATTCAGTAATTTAGGACTATATTTCTTTCGAAATTCATACACACGTGTGTATTGGAGTCGAGATTCAAAAAACCATTTTCAGTTATAATTAAGTTTAGTAACTAATTCACTAATTATTGGAAGGTGATAATGATTTTCACACAAAACAACTCAACTCAACTTAGAATCATGTCGTCACATATCTAAATCTACCGATCCAGTTTCTGAAGAGGCTGATATTTATCTTTTGTAAAGTAAAGAAAACTCGTGCAGGTCGACTGGTTTAGTCTGACCGGTGAAAATGCAAGAGGAAAGCAGATATGGGAGCTGCTACCTTGAGAAGGAAAGCGCCACATTGTTGTACCACTACATTATTTAACACATTGTACCCTGCTGGCATCAGCGTTGAGAAGAGATCAAGTGCGCCTCGTCACATAATAAGAGCACTTGGCGCCGTGGATAAGACCTCCATAGAGCTCCACAGAGCTCCACGTTGCTTTGCTTTGACCCCCGATGCTGAAGTATGTTTTCAGAGTTTTGAAAGAAACATAAAGCAATTTGCAAAACTAATTAGACAGTCCTTGTTAAGCTTTCGAAATGTGTTTTCACTGGCAGACATATTGCATCAGGTTTAGAAATTATTCACGTAATTAACCGAGGAATGATGTCACCGAGGAAGAAGCGTTAATGTATTTATTCACAGTTTTTACAACTATAGTCGTTTATATCAAGGTGTGAGTTAAAACTACCAAGTTAATTTGCATTTAAATTTTGGTTTTTGTGTTACAAAATAATTAAATAATAGTAAAATCTTGAAACGTAATAACAATAGTTTTTTAAAAAATACCCAATTTCAGTCTTTAGTGAGAAAAGATTTTTCAATTCCTTCTATTAGATCAATTCCGTCTTATATGTATCTTGTTCAAATTTTCAATCTATAATAACATACATTTATATTCATCTATTTAAGTTTAAACACATTATTTCAAACTTTTACTGGCTGACACTTGATGTTAATATAGTTTTTTTTCCAATGCATAATCAATAATTAAAATTTAATTAATTAATTAAGGGTCAAGAAATGCAATATAGTTACATGTCTATTTTGCTTAGAATAAGTGATAACATGTGATTTAATAAAACAGCATTATTTTATGGTATAGGTTACGTGGTAGAACACCTGCTTTAAAGCATAGATTATGCTACTTTATTTATATTCATTGTAATTTTTTAATAAAAAGTAACCAATATAAAATTAATTAAAATAAAAAGTATATACAAGGAGAATGTAAACTAATGGAAGGAATTGAAAAATAGACTGCCACCGTTCATAAAAAAACCGGAAAATAGACAGAGCGACCATTCATACCAGATTGAAGTTTCATTAACATATGAATTCATGCAGCAGCTGTGTTTAAAAACAAGGTTATACATATTCTGTTACGTTCTATATATTGCAATATTGTTCAGATAGAACGAGTAGTTACTCTTATTCAACACAGAATTACGTTATCTTAAAACCACTACTAATACAAACATTTATTCAATGTAGACGCTTAGATTATATATAATCGTTATTAATAGTCACTGAAACGTTATGTTTTAGAAAATCTGCGACTTGTTCACCTATACAAACTCATGATGGCTACTGAAAATGGCACGTGACTCTCTCTCTCTCTCTCTCTCTCTCTCTCTCTCTTGCAATTTGTTTTCTGTTGCAACCTGTATGTTGATGATGTTGACTGGGGTGGCTCTAATATAGCTGGCAGTTAAACGGTGTGGATGAGTGAGTGCTTGAGGAGGGAGATATGCGTGGAGTGGGAAGGGGTTGTGTTTAGTGAAAAGAAATGTAATATAGGGGTGTAACGGGAGATGGTGAATGAATAGCAGAGTAGATAGGAAGAGAGTTTCAGTGTTTGGATGGACGGGAGAATGGGAGGGATGTGCTGCTAAAGGTGTGGGACTCGCTGGGCCACTATGTCTCTTAGGTTGTGACTGGGCAGGCGTATTTCGCGGAGTTCCTGCATCGATGGAGGTTTGCGGATGTGGATGGAAGATGTAAGTGTATAATGGAGAAGACGATCGCTTATGTGCTGGGGGTTGGGACTGCTGGTTGACTTAGTACCAATGGATAGTGACAAACAAAATTAACAAAAAACTGTCTTGCTACAGGCTTTAAGAGGTTTACCTAATTTTACAATCAAATTCGTCTTGAGATTTCTAACGCTTGTGTTACATGCGCACACCCAGCTATTATAAAAACAACATTCTTCAACTCCTTCACCTTTCGCAAATATCCAAGCATCTTGCTCGCATTTCCACTGGCAAACCTAGACGAGGAATTCCCTTTTTTAAGTTTCATTTAATTCTTTACGATCTCTGTAAAAATGTATTAAACAAGTTCTTTATAAACAAACGCAAAAAAAATACAACTGCAAAATATTTCAATTTATTTTATTCAATTCCTTCTACTAGTTCACACTCTCTATTAGGAGAGTGAATATCTTTAGATATATATACATATATATTCTACGAATATATCTAATTAAATTTCTAAATTTAATAATGAGATACATTTAGTTTTATATGGGAGATAAACTGATCACAAAAGAGGCAAGGTATCCAATATAGTTATTTCGTTCCTTTCGGCGAAAAATAAGTGATAGCATATTATTTCATAAAACAGCTGATTTTATGATATAGGTTATGAGGTAGATCAATTGCTTTAACACATGGCTTATGTTACTTTATTTATAGTATATGAATATGAATATAAATACATATAATTATTTAATAAAAGGAGGTTAAATAGAATTCTTCTTTGTTAATTAAGTAGGAACTGACGTTTTGTTTATAAGCAAGTATGATTTTCTCTTATATTATTAGCAAAGCAAAATTTCGATAGGACCACAAAATTCTTGTTCGATCGTTAAAGATAACTCGTTTATTAAAACCGTTTGTGTAGAATATTTTCCCAAAAGTGACGCCCAGTTGCTGCTAATGCGCTTATCCTCGGCTTAGCAATTTGCAATTCCAAAAACATTAAATATTTAAAGCCCTAAGTAACAAGCCACAAACTGTGGCTTTGTGATTAGACAGTTTTACTTAGCGAAGCGCCTTTGGTCTAGTTACACATAATTATTGTAAATCAACTTCTAATCACTTCCACCCCTGACAAAACCACCCTTACAGTATCTCATATTAATGGACAACGCCTCCAAGGGTTTACGCTATATTTAATGCTAAAGTGTTTAACATAAAATTTATTCGACGCATTGTCTTTGTTCACAGTGCCTATTTCACCGTAACTATTTCATTTCAGAGCGTTTTCGTATAAGATTTACCAAGCTGTAATGTGTTTATAAATATTCATTTTGTTCTGGAAAACACATTCAATGATCATTTCCCGAATTTGAAGTACAAAAATATGTACTGAAGTTTATGTTTCATCGTTATATTCAAGCCTCGCTATATTATATTCCGCTCTACAGAGACGTGTTTCGGATGCCTTCCATCATCACAAATATCCTAATAAGTTCTATTTATAATTTTATAACTCGAATCAGACACATAAACCACTCAACTAATAAGAAACTCTTTTTGGCATTAGTTTCACTAGTTGTTGAGTGTTTGTATTAACCAAATCATTTTTACCCCCAACTATTTGTTGCTAGTACAAAGAGTTGTTTTTTGTCGCACAAGTCATTTTATTAAACATTTTTTGTTTAGTTTTATGATTTGTTTCTCTAACCAGTAGCTCTTTGCCCAACAAGTTGTTTTTTGTCGCACAAGTCATTTTATTAAACATTTTTTGTTTAGTTTTATGATTTGTTTCTCTAACCAGTAGCTCTTTGCCCAACAAGTTGTTTTTTGTCGCACAAGTCATTTTATTAAACATTTTTTGTTTAGTTTTATGATTTGTTTCTCTAACCAGTAGCTCTTTGCCCAACAAGTTGTTTTTTGTCGCACAAGTCATTTTAATAAACATTTTTTGTTTAGTTTTATGATTTGTTTCTCTAACCAGTAGCTCTTTGCCCAACAAGTTGTTATTTGTCGTACAAGTCGTTTTATTAAACATTTTTTGTTTAGTTTTATGATTTGTTTCTCTAACCAGTAGCTCTTTGCCCAACAAGTTGTTTTTTGTCGCACAAGTCATTTTATTAAACATTTTTTGTTTAGTTTTATGATTTGTTTCTCTAACCAGTAGCTCTTTGCCCAACAAGTTGTTTTTTGTCGCACAAGTCATTTTATTAAACATTTTTTGTTTAGTTTTATGATTTGTTTCTCTAACCAGTAGCTCTTTGCCCAACAAGTTGTTTTTCGCCCTACAATCGCTTTATTATCCATTTGTTGTTTGACCAACTATTTGTTGTTTTGCTTTACATGTTCTTTCTCCAACCAGCTGTTGTTTGTTTAGCATACTGTCAATGATCAAGTACTATTGCAGTATGTGATATATCTAAGTTCTGACAGAAAACTAAACAGAATAGAGCATAGCACAAAATCTAAGAAAAAGATATTACAATTGGGCCCAGGGTAACGTGTTGCAAACACGTGCACTACCAAAGTGTCTGCAATTGTATGCACTCAACGTGGTGGCATTGGTGTGGGCTCTGTTATTGATATGACATAATTACGGGCTGAGTTAAGGGTTGTATGTGTGTGTGTGTGTGTGTCTGTGTGTTTGTGGGTGTGTGTGTTCGTATACGTGTGTGTGTGTGTGTGTGTGTGTGTGATTGTGTATAAGTGTGTGTGTGTGTGTGCGCGCGCGCGCGTGTATATGTGGATGGGGGTAGAAGACCTCCAAGTAGGTAAGGACCACTAATATATGAGAGCGAGTAAAAACGCAATCGTATGTTAAAAGGACCTGGAATACTTGTTCAAAGAATAAATCCTGGAATCGAAACTCTGGATTAGGTTAGTCATTCCGCCATTAGTTCAGTATACGTCTCTACAAGGACTAATAAACCTTGGTGGAACTTGTACATCCCATCGGGCACCCAACGTACCTCTAATAGTTTTAGCTTAAAACATACTCTACAAATACAAATATGGCACTTGGGAGTCAGTAACTTCGACTTGTACTTTCGATATATCAAGGTTACCAACGATACCAAAAGCTTGAGTTGTATATTGAGCCGTAGCAGTGGGTTTATTTAAGGCTATTCAACGTTCCATCACAGAATCTCTCTAAAGCGGTTTAACGGAACCTTATAGAGCCAACATTCACCTCTAATATTGCATATTCTACTAAATATAAAATAAAACTACGACTCCGCTGAAAATAAACTTAGAGAAGTGTCTGGAATAGTGAAATTTGATATTTTTCAATCTCCAGGGATGACTTGAAAGTAGAATTGTTACTCTTAAATAAACGTTAAATTGACAAGTCCTTCATAACGATGTGTATAAATTTATTCATTAAATATATTTAACAAGTAGGGGAGTTTATCTAGCCACCATTGATATAGAAAAAACTATTTATAGTGAATTTTGTTTTAAAATGATTAAATTAGTTTTTTATTTTTATTAATTCAGTCTTTGAAGGTTTCTACAAATAATGTCTGCAAGTATCACTCATTTGCTTATAAATCTGGATTTAAATTCTATTTAGCATCTACTTTAAACTCTACCCTGTTCAGGGGTTGGTTTCTCCCCGGAGGTGAAAGTTACCCCAAATAGCAAGTTGTAATATTTCATGGAAATTAGGTGCGTAAATAGATATATCGTTCAATACTAAGCAATTTTTATTATATTCAGAATGTTTCTAATGTTGATATTTTAACGAGATACTCGCAGTTGACGCGAAACAATTTTATTAAAAAACGCATGTTTTAAACATATTTCTGGAATTACGAGAAAAATTTAAACTTTACTAAAACATTCTAAGCATGAATGTAGCCCATTAAAAACCAAGAGATAGCACTTTAGTAGGCTACTCCAGAGCTAATGCAAAACGAGGTATTGCTTGTTTCAGGCAGGCTTTGGTTCATGAAATGCAAAACTTGAAAACTTAATCCCTGAATACATGATAAACGATGGAGCGAAATCCCATACGATTGTTTTTAAGTACATATAACAATCGTTTGAATGATTACTATTACAAGAATTTACCACATATATTAAGGGACTTGCGGGGAGGAGAGATTGAAGGAGGAAGAGTGTAATATTAAGAAGATGATGAGGAAACGAACGAGATGGAGACGAAGGGTGAGTGGAGAAGAGAGAGGATAACGGGGAAGAGAATGGAGGAGGAAAAGGAGAAACCGAGAGGATAGTTTAGGAGGACAAATTGCAGATCGAATTAATATATTAGGAGATAATGGAGGAGAAAGAGCAAGGTGACAGTTATAGTGAGTTTTTTACATTATTTTATTTAAAATTTGTTTTATAATAATTGTGTAAGAAAATAAATTTTCTTTTTTTTATAATCATGAAGAAGTTCAAATTAATATTTCTTCTATGTTCTATCGCTACCTCTCTGAACTTTAGAACTTAGTGGAAGTCGGTTTTAGCGATTAATGAGCGATATAATAAAGTATATTTTAAATAATGAAGATTAATTTTTATTATTAAAACGTCCATTAGAAAATTTCCAAACTATTTAAATATTTATATGTTTAAGATCTTTCAATATGACTGGTTGTAAATGTTACAATATATTTAAATATTTTAAATTGCCTTCCAATATTTACATAAATGTTGATTCTCAAAGTAAAACGAATTTAAACTATAAAGAGAAATTATACCCACAATATATATATTTCACGTAAGTGTTTCAGGCATGCAAAAACTAAATTATATTATATTACAAAGGAAATCTAATTAAAAACCAAATTACGTTTAAATATTTTTTGAATAAAAAAACAATTTTCTAAAATTATTTTTGAATAAATTACTACCTCCAGGGAATGATGTAGAAGGGTGGACACATTAAAATGCACCATAAACCATGTATTAGGAAACAAGTTACAACAAAAATAACTCATTTAAACATCTTTTCAATTAATTACAGGGACTAATCTACTGTTTTATAAATTTTTTATGAAGTGGGTGTTTTTACCCCTAGAACAGAATATGCTCAGGATAGATTTAAAAGAAGAGGGAAAGTTGAGCTCGAATTAATGTTGTCATAACAAATACACACACACACACACACACACACACACACACACACACACACACACACACACACACACACACACACACACACACACACACACACACACACACACACACACACACACACACACACACACACACACACACACACACACACACACACACACACACACACACACACACATACACACACACACACACACACACACACACACACACACATACACACACACACACACACACACACACACACATACACACGCATACACACACACGCACACACACACACACACACACACACACACACACACACACACACACACACACACACACATATATATATATATATATATATATATATATATATATATATATAAATATATACAATGCATATGTCTGCTCTGACAGAAACGACGAAAAACTACTTTTCCAATTCATTTGTGTCTTTATTTATTCAGTTTATATATTTGTATTTGTATATATTTTTTTTTAATTTTATAGATTTTTTTTTGTATTTTCGAAGCATGTTTCCACTTATTTTTATACATTTCCCACTCTGTTGTTGACTTATTTTTTGTTTTCGTCTTACACTACTCCGGATAATCGAGGCTCAACTGTACAAACAGAAATTATTCATCGTTATAAGTAATTATTTAAACTGTTGTATAAAGCCAGGAGCATCACTTAGCGTTCCCTATCCGAAACAAATCGCCAAAGTTTAACAATCCCCCGTTAAAACTCTCAACTCGGAGCATCCCTCTTTGAAATGTGCATATTTAATCTCGTGGAACTACTTTTATCAAGGCGCACCTGCCGAGACGTTCCAACCCGAATGCGATTCGTTGCGAGGGCGGAAACTCCAGACACAATAAATTATCCCGAAGTAGGTTTATAGTTAAATATTGGAGGCAAACTTTACCCTCGCGTCATCCATTTATTGGGTGTTAGTTAATGATAAGCAATGGAGATGCGGGCAATATTTTAGGGTGGTTCTAGTTGAGTATTTAAACAGTAAATTACTGCGTAAACTTTCTGGCTTAGCTAAAAGAGTAGTGAACTGTATCAGTTCCAAAAAGGAACGGGAACAATTAACATAAAACATATTCAAATTAAATCCCACTTGGGTATACAAAACATTATTTTAGTAACATTTTATTAATTAATTGCACATAATATAAATACGTATATGAATATGACAGAATCGCAATATCAATTTGCAAAATAGACAGCGAAATTATTTATAAAAATTAATTAGTTATACCTAATTACTGTATTTTTAACTGTATTAACATCAAGTGTCAAGCACTACAATTATAAACAAAGTAATTGAACTTTAGTGGGTAAATGAAAAGTATTGAAATAACGATTGAAAATTTGAACGAAATTATATAAATATATATTGCGAAAGTGTGAGCTATAGTTGTTTCTTCTTTTCTTCTGATCATTCTCTCTACAACTTCTGTATGTATGCAACAGTATGTCTTTGTGAAATTATTCCAAAATCGGCAGCAGTTTCCTCCGTTAGCGTGACCTTCAGTTACGTCTCCCATTACTTTAGATCAGGGGTCCTCACTAGGAATACTTTGAGAGCCAAAAATTTTGCATAAAATTTTCCTGAGGGCCGCAAGTACAAGAAGCACTAAATAACTGACAAACAATATGATTATAACATACGTTTATTACATTACCAACATAAATAAACTGTTTTGCGCATAAAAAAGTTTGAAAATGTCTTTTTTTACTTAGTTAATTCTTTGAAGTTGATGGGCGAAATCTTTCCCAGTCCTCTAATATGGCATCATGTTGGCAGGTTGGGAAGAAGCTGAAATTCTTAAAATGTTCTCAACATTCTCACTCGTTAGCCTAGATCTGTACTTGTTTTTTACAAACTTCAGCTTACTGAATGTAGATTCACAGACATAAGTAGATGAAAAAACACACAATATTTTCTGAGCACATTCAAGTTAGGAAATTTGTCCTTTTCAACAACCCTCCAAAACTCATAGTGAGCTTTATTCTTCATCTTTTCTGCAAAATACTTTTGAGTTCAGTATCGTTCTGAAGAACGATTAATTCATTTTTCAAATCCCTAACTTCATATCCAAAAAGAGAAAGATGAGCTACATTAGCTGGTTTCATTGCCCATGGATTTTCTACCAAGCGAAATGGTTCCTGATACTTCCTGAAGTCTCTAAACCTCTGAGACATTTCTTCCTTCAGGTCTTTCAACAGTTTTAGTAAATCGGAAACATTTTGACTTTCATCAGGATTTTCTACCAAGCGAAATGGTTCCTGATACTTCCTGAAGTCACTAAACCTCTGACACATTTCTTCCTTCAGGTCTTTCAACAGTTTTAGTAAATCGGAAACATTTTAACTTTCATCAGGATTTTCTACCAAGCGAAATGGTTCCTGGTACTTCCTGAAGTCACTAAACCTCTGACCATTTCTTTCTTCAGGTCTTTCAACAGTTTTAGTAAATTGGAAACATTTTGACTTTCATCAAGATTTTCATTCAAACAGTGTTTTAACTGAAGGGAAGCTGGAATAATCACTGTTTGATAGTTCTTCAATATACATATTGAGTTTTTGTTCATGTGCAAATTCGATACTCATGATCTTAGTTACAATGTTATTATAGTCTCCTTGCAATTTAGTCAGCGTTTCATTCATAATGCCCATTATGTCAGTAAGAAACGCTACTTTAAGCCACCAACTAAAATTATAAACTTCAGGGTACTCTTTGTTCTTTTTTAGCCAAAAACAAAGTAATCTCATGTCGAGTGCTGAAGAAACGTTCCAAAACTTTACCCTTACTCAGCCATCTAACTTCTGTGTGGTAAAGCCCATCCCCGTATTGCGAAATAAGTTCTTTCAAAAACTCTTGAAAAGTTCTGTGGTTCAATTCATTTGATCTTATAAAATTCACGATCTTAACAACGTCTTTAATAACACAGCTGAAATTTTTACCAAATTTAACAGCTAAGCTTTCTTGATGAATTATGCAGTGAAAACTCGATAAGTTTTCATTTCCTAAATGGTTTTTCAATAACTGAACAAATCCTACATTTCGTCCTAACATTGATGGGCAACCATCAGTACACACAGAAATAACTTTTTTCAAATCAATGCCACGCTCGTAAAAAAAACTTACTATTGCGTTCAAAAAATCAACACCTCCAGTCTGTCCAGTCATGGGAAGCATGCCCAAAAATTCTTCTTTGATAACACAATCTTTGGATATATACTTCACGAACGACAATAATTGAGAAATTGATGTCTGTGGATGTTGCGGTGCGGTGTTGCCGATACTATTGCTTGCTAAACGTCAGTAAAGCCAGAGGGAAAGATACAGCGGGCGGGGCTTTTAACTTCAGTAGTTTGAGTAATTAATTAAGTTTAGTAAAACAACGACAGATTTTCAAAACACTCAGTAAATAAATATAATATTTATTTAACTTATAAAATATTTTGACTTCAATCCTAACCGTCTAAGGGCCGCAAAAATTCGTCCCAAGGGCCGCATGCGGCCCGCGGGCCGCGTAGTGAGGATGCCTGCTTTAGATGATCCCATAGTATCGGCCGTCTTATGGTAGTTTTCTCTCACGCCACGTTCACTAGCCTCTTCGTTTGGATAGATAAAGTTCCTTGTAAGCCCTTCTCTAAGCAATTATTTCACTCTGATCCTGTGACTTTCCCTTCGCCTTCTATTTAACCTACCTCTAGTGCTATCTAGCAGGGTAACTGTAAAGACAACTCTTATGCTAGAAGGTATTATTATTTTAATTCATCAGATCCCTATGAATTGCAACACACATTTTCCTTATAACATTTCTCTAAGAAATTATTTACATTGATATATATATATATATATATATATATATATATATATATATATATATATATAGCTTTCCGATTGAAATGTTTATACTTTTCTAGTTTTCGTAACGTAATTACATAATTTTGTTTTGAATTAAAACAAACAAAATGGTAGACTCTAATTGACACAGTTTTGTTTGCACAACACAGTATTCTACAATGTGAAAAACTTGTATCTGGTCAAAGACTTATTATTAACAAACAGGTATCTGGTTTTTATGAGAACGCAGGCTTGAGACGCTAAGGGTGAAAGATCGCATGACATTAAGTACTATCCTCCAAGGAGAGCAGACCTCTCCTAAATAAGAGACCGCAGCCATTTGTTGGGCGTGTTTTGAAAGTATATTACGCTATATTTATATTATCATACAATATGCGCCAACATAACCACTACTGACATTGAATCAACTGTAGTTGCCTTCTACCAGACATAGGGTCATTCTTAGTCGTTTTATAGGGGACGTTAGGAGATATTGTTGTTCCCGAAACCTGCCATTTCTTTCACAATGGCAACAAGATGCCGCAACCAGACGTACTTCTTGAAGAAACCTTTGGCAACCGCCTCATCTCCCCTAGAACAAACTTTCCTTACCCAGCCCAATCCCCAGACATTACACCACCTGACTTCTACGTCTGGGGAATGATGACGAAGAAGATTTTCCGTGATGTCCTACCAACCAACATCGTCCCGGTACAGGAAAGATACAGTAAATACAGTACAACAAGCATGAAACAACCCCTCTTTACCAAATTGATGCTCAACCTTCAGAACACTACGTGCGTTGCCACTAACTAAACGTAGGTTATATCTAACATGTTTATACTCGAGTGTAGCCTCAGATTTAGCCTCTTTTTACTTGTATGTGTTTGTAAAACTATTTAAACAAAATTTTAAAAAATCTTAAAACTGCCTCAGTACGGTTTATATTGGCGCATACGACACATTCAAATTTTCATAATACTACATCCGTTTTTTCTAATATAAGGAACATTAAAATGATGACGAAACAATAAATCCATTCTAGATTTGCTCTCCACTTTCCATCCCTTGAGTTTTTTTATTTACAAACGATTGCAAGGGAAGAGGAAGATCAAAGGGTGTGGTTTAAAAGGTAATAATATTTCGTAAGGAATAAATATTGAGTCTCGTATTAAGGCGGATTTCAAACATGAATTCCTTCCCTGGGTCGGTGTAACTTGTAGGGGATGCCAAGCGGCACGCCAGGAATATTAAAAGCGTGCATACTTTTTTCATTTGTAGAAATATAGGCCTGTGTTAATATTTTGAGATTTTGGTGCTTGAAATATGTGAAACTAAACAGAAATACAGATCGCTAATCCTAAGCCTAAGCTATTGCTGAGTGAGAACGCGTAATTTCCCACCATTAAACTCATTCAAGTTAAAATGGTTCTCACGCTATTATTAGAACTGTTGTCCCAACAATGCAGACAATACATGCAACAGCTAATCCCAGTTACATTTGCTTACATTTAGGATTTATGTAAAAATAGCTATAAGGTGAAAAACATTTAAACCTTTTAATTTTTTCATTTTAATTTGTATTACGTTCAAAATTATAAACGGAATATCCTAACATAACGCTTTTAGGATACTCGTCTTAACGTCGCATGAACTTTGCCCTTACTGTGGAAAGCTATGTGTAAAGCTCCGGTAGGCTCACAGCGTAGCATGCAACTTTGTCACATTTCACAGTTGAGCAGTAAGTCATGCAAATAAACGCCGTATGTCGTATTGAATGTGTAATCACATATAACCCTTTCTATTTACACAGGATCGGGATCACATTGAAAATCAACCTAGCTTGTATTTCTCAGTAAGGCGGTATGTAATATAGGTTACACGGTGTATGCCTCCGTTATAAAACTGAGGGTCTCTTGTGCTTCATTGCTATTGGTCTAGAGCTAAATCAGAGGGTAAATGTAGAAGGCAGCTTAACCATTTATGTAGTTGAATGGTGAGTATTTGTTTCAGGCTTTTGGTTTTGTAATATTAAGGAGTATAGGTGGTAATACAATGATCGCATATGAATGGTTGGGGAAGTTTGTGACTGTAAGTAGGGTAATGTAAATACTGATATAGGGGGGACAGGACTGCATCCCACCATCTAGAGGTGACTGGATACCTGTTACAACTCCTCATGGGAAGAGGCGAGACATAACAGAGGGTGATATTACATAATGTGTGTGTGAGATAGAGAGAGAGTTTATGTTTGTGTGTGTGTGTGTGTGTGTGTGTATGTGTGTATGTGTGTGTGTGTGTGTGTGTGTGTGTGTGTGTGGGTGGGTGGGTGGGTGTGTATGTGTGTGTGTGTGTGTGTGTGTGTGTGTGTGTGTGTGTGTGTGTGTGTGTGTGTGTGTTTGTGTGTGTGTGTGTTTGTGTGTGTGTACGTTTGTGTGTATATATGTGTGTGTGTGTGTGTGTGTGTGAGTGAGTGTGTTTATGAGTGTATGTGTGTGTGTTTTCTGAACGACTCACGTTTTCTGAACGATAAGACTCGCCTTCACATCATTCCTGTTCAAATCTCCACCTCCGCGTAACCTTGTCTAAATTAAAACAGGTCTCTCTACCTTGATGCTTTGAGGAAAATTTAGATAGTTAAAAAGCACAATTGTCTAATTATAGGTTTCCATTTAAAGTTGCGGGTTCATAACTTCCACATGTGTTATAATTTTCTAACTGAAGAAATGTATTTTGTACGTTTCAACAAGTAAGCATTGAAAAATACAATTTAATTGAATATATATTTAATGAAAGCTTTAATATAAAACAAGTTTTATATTTATTTGAAATAATTCAATCAAACGGTTCAAAAATAGCATATACCACTTCAAAAAAAGTTTTAACGAACGTGCCTCAGGAAATATTTAAACAGATATTATTTATTAGTCGAAAAATTTAAGGGCTTTGGTATTTCATCCTCCTTTTGGCGCTCTGATCTAGAACAAATTGTACACAGAAACATCTCTAAGTTGGCGTCACACAAGAAACGCCACACTCTATCCTACCTATATCTTTGTAGATATACGCTGTACACAGATATTTTAGCTTCAATTAAGACATAACATAAGATTTCATAAAACAGCTGTTTTATAGTTGATAAATGTAGAATAAACGTTTGAACATGTTATGTTAATTTATCTATTTCACTTTATTAGGTTAAATTGTTATTATTCCATATTAAAGAGTAAATATACGTAATTACTTGTATTTGAATAAATTTTACTAGGACCAGCTCAATATAAGGATAATTAGTCACATATTTGTATTTTTATTCCAATGTTTGAAATGAGAACTTTTTAGTAGCATCAGGCACCTTTTAACCCTAGAGGACTCGCGCTAATACCCGTTACACCAGAGCTCGCGCGGGGTAATTTTTTACCCCAACTAGTTTTCAGGTCAACATCAGTAAAATATTTAGTGTTATAAATAAAAAAAATATTAAAACATGTTTTGTTATACTATAAAAGGTAAGAATAAACTCATGCAATATTATTTCCTTTTTTATAGGTCAAAACACTCTTCTTATACTTCAACTAAATGGTCTTTACAAACACTTTTCCCCCAATTATCACATCATTTATTGTTTTTTGTCCAAGTTCTTAGGGCAAAAATCACACCTGTATTTAAAATGTTTGTTTGTAATATTGCCAAACATAAGCTAAGGAATATATTTTAAATAAACGTTTTTTGTTACAATAATCATGAAAACAAATATTTCATAAACAAGAATAGTTTACAAACACAATATATATCAAAACGTAATACTTGTAAGAGGAAATAGAATCTGTGTCTTGACATTGTACACGTTACTATATGCAAACCAGTTCTGTCTGTTGTCCTTGAAATTTTTATACGAAGACATTATTGCTCCACAAATATACAAAACCCCAAAAAAGCTTTAATATCTTCAAAAGAAGTTTTATTTGCGTGTCTCTCTCCCTTGATATTAAATTTGTAAATATTAAATTTGTATTCTTCTTTATCGCAATGACAAAATATGAATGTAGTTAATTTAAAATAGATAATTAAATTTATAAATTAAATCGAACATCAGTTATAAAATTCTTACAACATAAGAAATATAATAAAATTCACTCATAACAATCTTGCAAAAAAACAAATAAAAATTAATTTATGTGATAAAAAACTTGCAAAATACGATTTAAAATAATTTTCAATTTCGTAAAATACAGATAAAAATAGACTTCATTTATAAATCCTCGCAAAATACAAATAGAAATAGACTTCTCTTATGAAAACCATGCAAAATACAAATATAAATAGACTTCATTTATAAAAACCTCACAATATACAAATACAAATAGACTTCTTTTATGAAAACCTCGCAAACTACAAATACAAATAGACTTCACTTATACAAAAATAGCAAAATACGAATAAAAATGAACTCCACTTCTATTCCTAAAAGACAAATAGAAATAGATTTCACTTAGAGGGATCAGTATTGTAACGTAAGGACTCGCGCGGGGTAAAAACTTTCCCAGCTGTTGCAACAATAACTTCAAACCCCTATAAGTAAACAAAAACTGTCTACCTGATGTAGAGACAGAAATAGATTCAGGGCGAGTCAATAAATAAGGGGTGGAAGAATTTCAGGATTTGCCACAGTTTTATACTCTTTGTTGAAAACTCACCGGGAGAATAATTACCTCCCGCGAGTCCTCTAGGGTTAAGAACCGGATGTAGGAACAGAAAGTGGGGAGGTGTTAAGGTGCTAGTCTTAGTGCGGGGTTGTGATAGATTTGATGAGTAGACTTTGGGAGTTAGAGGTGTAGACAAAACAAATGTAGAGAGTGTGGATTTAACCTGTCCGGTTACAAGCGTATACAGGTATTGTAAAATGAGATGTATTGTAAGTATTATACTATAACCTCGTATTAGACGTTCCGGTTTCACTGGAATCCACTAGTTGGATAACCACACTTCCGGCTTGCCTCTTATATCCGACCACAATTGCTTAATCACTTGATAAAATACCAAAGACCTGTTTACTGCTCTGGGGCTCGCATTAAGTATTATCAATAAAGAATGGGATTAGTAAACAAATATCCGACCACAATTGCTTGATCACTTGATAAAATACTAATGACCTGTTTACTGCTCTGAGGCTCGCATTAAGTATGATCAATAAAGAATGGGATTAGTAAACAAATATCCGACCACAATTGCTTGATCACTTGATAAAATACCAAAGACCTGTTTACTGCTCTGAGGCTCGCACTATGTACTATCAATAAAGAATGCAATTAGTAAACAAATATACGACCACAATTGCTTGATCACTTGATAAAATACCAAAGACCTGTTTACTGCTCTGAGGCTCGCATTAAGTATTATCAATAAAGAATGGGATTAGTAAACAAATATCCGACCACAATTGCTTGATCACTTGATAAAATACCAAAGACTTGTTTACTGCTCTGAGGCTCGCATTAATTATTATCAATAAAGAATGGGATTAGTAAACAAATATCCGACCACAATTGCTTGATCACTTGATAAAATACCAAAGACCTGTTTCCTGCTCTGAGGCTCGCACTAAGTATTATCATAAAGAATGGGATTAGTAAACAAATATCCGACCACAATTGCTTGATCACTTGATAAAATACCAAAGACCTGTTTCCTGCTCTGAGGCTCGCACTAAGTATTATCATAAAGAATGGGATTAGTAAACAATTAATAACGGGAGGAACAATATATTTTTAGTGAAATATTGTTTTATGTGTTATATATTTTTGCTAATTTAACAAAGTTAGAATTTAAGTAGGGACAAAATCCCACGTCTTACAGCGAATTTACTAGATAATTAGTACTTTAGGGTTGTCCGTGAGTTGGAACGTGTTTAGGGGTTGTCCACGAGCTACTGCAATACGGTAAAGGCGGAGTAGGAGATGCACGCACTGTAAGTTTGTCCTACTCTCACTCAGCGAGGCGCTGCTAGACTGACGGCAACGCAAGTAATCGCTTCCTGTGATAATAAGTTATTTACACATTTCATTTACTTCTAACGTGAACAATATGTTCAACTACTAAGATCGTAAGCTGAAGTGATAAGCCAAAAGCGCGTGAACGCACACACACACACAGACACACACACTCACACACACACACACAGATACACACACGCACTCACACACACACACGAACGCACACGCATACACACACGCACGCACGCACACGCATACACACACACTCTCCCTGACACACATACAAAACACTATCTGGCTCACTCTAACACTCACGAGCGCGGGCTCGCGCGCACCTAGGTTTTCTTGTAATATAATTAATGAAGACATATTTCTCAAATAGAAGAATTGTAATAATTTATGTATTTTTCAAAACGTTTCGCTAATAAAATCAGTATTAGTATCTTCAATGATATAACAAATTATTTTTACGAATATTAAACCTGTATAATGCAATATTATATAAATATATATGTATGATGAATAGTTATTATCTGGAGTACATCCGTTCATTCTGCAGTGCATTAAACCGCAGTTCCGACGTTTCACTAGAATCTCATCTGTTGTTGGGTACTCTTTGTCAATGCTAGATGAGATTCTAGTGAAACGTCGGAACTGCGGTAGAATGTATTGCAGAATGAACGGATGTACTTAAGATAGTAACTATTCAATATTTTTCCATCCGTGATGGAATACGAATATATATGTATATATATATCCTTTTTATTATTATCCAAAGATATAAGTGAAGCCTACGTTGTGGAATTAGTTAGTCTCTCAAGTTTGGCTAGTACGTCTAACTAGCTTGTGCAATTGTTTCTAAGAAATAGATTAAGGTTCAGTAAAACAACGAGTATAGCTATACGCCATATTGTTGTAAGTTTTTGTCAATATTAACTGAGTTATATTGTACTGAATATTCTCCTTGTTATCTCGTAGTGTAACATATGTACATGCTGTGAGTCAGTATTAAAGTTGTTATGTGTGTAACACATGTAAACACTACCCTTCGTATCTGGCGAAATATGTTAGTTACGAGAATATATGTGCGCATGGTTACTCGTGTTTTGCTCTCTTACAGCGGTATTGTTTCACATTCCTCTTATGAAGGGGGATTGTAGTTTCTTGCAATTAACACTTTCAATGGCGTGGTTAAATTGTTTAAAACAAAACAATGTAGACCTACAAAACGAGATAAAACTAGAAAAATAAGTTTCTATAAAAACACTCGCCATACATAATTGAATAAAGGACTACATTTGAACACTCTGGATCTGAAAGTGAATGAAAATATTAAAAAACCAAAAGTAAACATTAATATAAACGTAAAAAATAACGTTTAAAATAAAGATTTAAACAAGATATTCATGTTTAAAATAAGTTATTTAATAATATACAAAAAACAAGTAACATAACAAAACAATTTTAAAGTCAATTTCAAATTAAGTCAAAGAGGAAAAATTTTATTTCAGTTACATTCTATTAAAAAATTATTAATATATAAGTATGTATATACATATGACAGAATCATATTATTAAGGGGCAAAAAGCAAAATTTTGTGGTAAAATTTATTTCAGGAATAATTAATTGAAAATAAACTGAATTGCCACCAAGCATCATCCCCTACTAGTTTAATGATATCCATTTGAACTTGATTGAATAAATACAAATATTGAATAACAATTGAAAAATTAACAATATATGTAAGTATAAAGCCCTATATAGAGAGTGTGAACTGACAGTAGGAACTAAAAAATAGCCTTTAAAAATTAAAACGCAATTATTTATAAAATCAATAGGATAAACCATAACAACCCACACAGAAAGCAGATTGAAAAATGAATCGTTTATAATTAAATGCCAAACACAGAAAGATGTAGAGAATATCTAGTAGTTGAAAATAAATACTGAGTCATATGATTAGTTTTCCTACAGCATTTTCTTTGCAAACTGTAAATAAAGTCAATTGTTTACAAAAATAATCAGTTAAAACGTAATTAAAATACTGAAACGTTTAAAAGTGAGTCATAAATCTAGATATATCTCAAACAAATAACAAATATCACAACTGAACTTGCCAGTGCGACATCTTCTCATGCAGTACAGTTGATAAGACCTGGCTTAGGATTCCAACAATACGTACGGCGTTTTCAAAAACATCTATTACCCACCCGAAATTGCTGCCATTAAGGGAGGAGGTGCTCAAAGAACAAAGCGTTTTTATTCAAAGAGACGCCACCGTTTGTTTTAATATCGGCCGTTACCTGAATTTTACTGCAGCAGTCAGACTTTATGGCATTTTGCTCTCAAGCAAATAAGCAATTCCTGCGGCAGTATATCGCAGGCTGGGTTAGCATTAGATGCAGTACTGTGACTGCGTAGGCCGCTGCACGGAGCTGGAGTAGTAGATATATTCTCTCTCCTACGCAGCGTTGATACCCAGACAAAATATAAACATTATTTGGAAAAGTAATTGAATTGTCTACAGTCTGCTTTATTTGAACTTGAGTGGATTAATAAAAGTATTTCATGAACGACTGAAAGTTTGTACAAGATAAATAAATAACTAAATGAATGAATTATTATTTATAAATATATATATATATATATATATATATATATATATATATATATATATATATATGTATTACAATTTTGCTATTACTTGCGACCAGACCTTTTTTTAACTAAAAGTTGTTAATTGCTAACTACTTATATATATATATATATATATATATATATATATATATATATATATATATATATATATATAGTTAAATATGTTAATTTTAATTGTTTAATATTCCTGATGATGTTGGTACTGTTAGCCAACGAAATGCTTTGAATTGTATTTTCAATTATAATTCTTGTATTTGCATTTTGACTTAGTTCTTTATATATATATATATATATATATATATATATATATTATGGAAATGGTGATACTATCTTTTACACTGACCACCGTGCAACAATAGTATTTTTGGCGAGAATCCATCTCAAACTCAACAACTAGCGAGAGCAAGGAGCAACAATTTCGTGGTGCGCCCGAAAGAAATGAATTTTAAAATGGTAACTTATTTAATAATTAAAAATTTCGATATCAAAGGAAACATTATTTCCATTCTGTATTCGAAAAATATACTACTTTTACAAATAATAACAAAACATTGACTTTAGATTCTTTCGTTTCATGGCTCAAAGGGTTAAAAGCCATTACGAAATAATTGCATTTGAAATTAGTGCTTGTTCTCTGCGCTGGTATTGATGTTTACCAGTAAGCTCTCCGATGACGTCATAACTAGACATATTAATTTAACGGTACGGAAACTTTAGTCTCTGTTGCTCCACCCGATGTTCCAATCATACTTGCCTTTACGTGCTTTGTTTGTGAACTGTACAAGCCCTTCCTCTACGGATACGGGTCAAGGCAACTTGTCGCAAATTGGGTTGTAGCGCACGTCAGCAAATCCATTTATACACACGTAGGCATACGTACCTACATATATACATACATTTAGCAATATTTAGTTATAAACAAAAAACAATTAGTATTAAAACACATACATTCACCAAACAGACACGATTGTTTCTCATAAAACCCGTAATATTTCTGACTGGTGATAATTTTGAGCAACCATAATCTCAGATCGTTACTCGAATTTCATTCATTTCAACCAAAAGCTTGGAGTTTAATGTTTATAACAGATCCTTCAATGCCACCTGTTTCAGCCGTCAACATTTCACAAAGACCAAACTAAACCGATGAACATTTCACTTTGGTTTTTTACCGAGGATTTAGCAAAATAGTCAACACTTTTTTTAAACAAAATATACAAAATTCCTAGCGTGTAGGAATCTCTCTGTAGAGAATTGTGTTTTTACAATTATAAAACTTCAGTTAAAGCGCTCCAATACAACACCATTGAAGGTCATTAACTGTAATATATTTATTTCATTATGAAATTATTCATTTAGTGTAAATAGGTAAATAATAAACCTCAAAAAATAAAAAACCAAACATCCATTTCAAAATAGGAAAACCTTTGCTAGTTAGAGGATCAATGGAGTCATCCATTATTCCACACACGCAAGGGAAATGGAAATAAAACTTTGTTGAACCAACAGATTGGATCCACGAATGCATTAGCAACACATAAGTAATTAGACTTGTTACAAATCAGACGTGTCTGAAGTCGGTTTCATTCTTGAAATGAATGTTATTATTAATAATATATTCTTCCACTACACAGTGTTTAATTCTTATTATTTTTTCGATAAAATCTAATGCTTACCTTTGGTTTTGTAAAGCTGTGATGACAATGATAGGCTCAAAGTAAGAGTGGAAACGTTTATAAAATATAATAAATTAATATCACCCAAAACATGGCTTCTACTAGGTAATTTAAAGGTTGAGGAAAAGTGTATGCTGTATAGGGTATTCATAGGGCCTGAGTTTAAAAGTCACAGAACATTGTAAGCTATCTTCGCATAACTAATAGAGATTCACATAAATTATTCAACGTTAGGCAAAGTTCCTATATTAACATCACAAAGCCACGTTCCTCCATTAACATCACAAAGAAAAAATTTCTCCCTAAACATCACAAAGGCAATTTATCTCCATTAACATCACAAAGGCAAAGTTCCTCCATTAACATCACAAAGGCCCAAGTTCCTCCTTTAACAATACAAAGAAAGGTTTCTCTACCATCATCACAAACATACGCAACGACATTTTTTTACTAAACAATTCAATTATTTAAATTAATTTCAATAATTTCCTCAGTATTTTAATAACTTAAAAAATGATTTTGAGTCATGCCATTGTTCTCTCGAGTCCGTAAATTTTACTAATCACATCACAATGACCTATTATTTATAACGTTTTCAGTTTTTGTCATTTATAAAACTTTTGGCCTAAATAAAAAGCTTTCTTCTTCTGTATCGCCCAGGTTGAAGTCCCAGGATGTCGGTAGGTTTATTCCTTTGGCTCCACTAGAACATGAACACTCGTACGATGGTTTCTCTATATTTCAGTTCACCAATATGTCTTTATATTTTCCTATATAACTCTACTCATTGATATAAAACATTTATAAATAATAATTATTATTATATAATACAAATTTTTTTTAAAGACACTATTTTTAATGCAATAATATTACAATGTAGTCTAAAGGCTAGTCGCCCTACCGTAGTCTACAGTGATCCGACCTTCATGTATGTATATCCTGACCCATCTACACTAACGCATTACGTTATCCAGGGTAGGTGGTACTTCCGAACTTTGCTAAACCGGGCTTAACTTGACCTCCCTGCCCTGTCCTAAAAGATATTCTTGTGGGAACACGGCAGCTGTGCTGACTGTTGCTAAGTGAAGGATTATTTGACCCATACAATCACTAAATCCTTCCGTTGAGAAGTGAGGCCTGGACAAGGTTTATATAATACGCTCTGATATTGCGACGCACGCGTAGTATGTTAAACATGAATGCTTGATCAACGCGTAATAGAACGTTGTATCGAATTGCTACTGTGAACCGAACTTTGTGCTTGGTCCAGTTAGTGTCTCCGTCGATCTCACTTTGTGACGTACGCAACTTACCGTTCCATTATGTACCATGCTAGAGGCGTGCACAGCTGCAGGATGGTCTCAGACTGTTCTTATACTTATATTGAATATATTATATTTTACACTCATCTTTCGTTGCAAAACTTAATGATTTAATTGCATTAGAACTAAAAGTTTCGACTTATTTCTCATTGTTTTCCTCTTGCTCCAAATAATGGCTTTAATTCAAAATATTTTAAATAATTCATTAAAATTGTAAAATTTATTCAACTCAAAACGTGTTCTCATTGATATAATGTAATTAAATATCAAATATGAACTTCTCTTTCTCAATCTCCTTCTGATTTTTCCTTTTTCTTCTTCTAATGCTCATTATTCTTTGTAATTTTTGCAGATTTTTCTTGCCCTCCTCTTTTTTGACTTATATTTATATTCTTCGTCGTTGTATTTTTCTTAGCGTTCTTTTCGAATATTTTTTTTAATGTACGTTTTCCATCATTTTTGTCCAATTGTTATTCTTAATTTTGGTATCTTCTGTGTCTTCTTCTTCGTCATTTTGTTTTCTTCAACTTCATATAAACTAATTAAATTTCTTTGATTATACATATTTTTCTTTCATCTTCTTCTTCGTCGTTTTAGTTTCCATGGTATTTTTGTTTCTCTTCTTCTTCTACGTATTGTTCGTCTTCGTCATCGTGTTCATCTTTTGTGTAATAATATTTTAGATTAAAAAGCATTTGTTGCTGACATATTTTATATAATTTGGATTTTTAACATAAGTATTCAAGAATTGCATTTTCTCCGCTCTGACTGGAGCTACGACTGCTATTGTGGTGATGGGGAATTCTGAAGAAGATTTAAAATGAAAACAGCAACACACATTCCAGCCAGGAAACAGTGATCAACAGAGATACGAGGTGGTTAAAGTAAAGATTTCTCATGTTTCTTTTCGTGTACTTAATACTATTGCGCTAAGTTCAAACTTATCGACACTGTCTTTCTAATTTATTGAAAATACTTTATCCCCTGCGTGCTTGCGTGTGTGAGCGCGCTCCCTAGCTCACGTTTAGCCTAGGTTCACAAAACAAAACTCATCACTATCCCCACAGTTCTGAGCGTCATATAATCTAATAGCATTATTGCACAAAAGCGTAGCCTAGCGTGAACTTTACAAACCAACATTCGGAAGCTACAATTGTGTACCATCAGTTAATTATCAATGTTTAACCCGCAATATATTGGTTATATTTACTGTTACCTAAATTTCAGGTTTATTACATTTGGAAGACACATTATTGCAGTCTTTAGAACGTACACACGTGAGTTATATTTATTGCAAAAAGGTAAGGTTTTAAATGGTGGTCTGGCAATGCGTGTTTCGAGTGAAAGATGTTTTTAAGTAAAAACAAACGCATTCGAGTTTGCAGGGACAATGATGCTACAAGAGACATGGAATAGTTCTAGATTTGTAAAAACGCAACCTAATTAGCAGAAACTGGGCTGCAATGGAAACTAAAGCATAAGCCAAATACGTTTAGAACAATATGGTTAGCCTTCAATACTGAAACGTTTTCCTCAATACTAAAATAACAATAGGTTTGCATATAACAATTGGTTACGTAATAATAAAAAATTCTGTAATATTCTTCTAACGTGTATAAGTTTTATTATTATATACGGGCATTTTAAACTTATTCACTATAAGTATCTGTTATCAGAATATACGAACGAGGGTATGGAAGGACTCTAGTAGTCATATCACGGCGCTGTGTAGGCAATCTTAGGTCCGAGTTGTCCTTCGCACCGTTTAGGTGTAATGAAAGAATAACGGAACAAATATACATTGTAGTTCCTTCCGATCAATTAATTTCGCGCTTTCCTTTATTATATTTATAAAAAACTTTTACTTTATAAATTTATTTTATTTGTATATAAATTCATTTTATATTTGGTCTTTTAAGTATATTGATCAGATTTTGTTTTTACTTTCTGTTATAACTTAAACCTCAATTTACTTGCATCCTATTCTTGCATTAAAGTGTATATATATATATATATATATATATATATATATATATATATATATATATATATAAAACCTTTCATTTCAAAGAATCTAGTTTTAAATTCACTCATCTTATTCCTATATTAATGACTGTGACTTGTTACAAGCCCACGACCCATGAGTCTTACACATAATCTAACTACAATAGGGTATTTTAAAAAAAAACAAATATTTTAAATACTCTTTTCACACGAAGCCTTGATTTACACTGATTACCTTTCTTTCCGCTTTGTAACCCATAAATACTAACCTGTTTCTATCATGACACGCTTTCTTAATTGAATAAATTTTCAAAAACATTTAAGCAACAATCATAGTCTCGAGATATAGCAAGAGACTTTCCCAAATGAAGCGTAATAGCCCGCTTTATAATGATGGCGAAGCCCACACATTCGTGTCAAACTCTTCAGTCACCTCTCGCTATAACTCTCGTTATTTGTACTTGTTTTCGTTTTTAACATGCTCTTAACATGTGCATGTTTTATTTATTAGGTGAGTTTTAATTGAAGGTTTGTGTGCTCATTGAAATGCTCATTACCCGTTTGCATAGTGGTGTAAAAGTACCCTGCAAGATACTTTAAACAATGCGAGGCACAAAGATGATTTGACAAAGCTAAAGTACAGTTGCACTAACTTTCTACTAATTCTTTGTCACAAAACTTGTGCATTAGAAGTTTTGCATTCTCAGTTAATAGCATCGCCAACGCTGCAATCTGTAATTTTATACTTATGACAAAGCCAACTCCTATGATAACTTCAACCCTTCACCTGTTGTCGTTTTGTTTGCCTTTAGAAGTTGAATTTACCAGAAGTTTATTTGTTAAACAAACAAATCTATTGTCAAACTGTTAGCGCGGTGAAGGGTAAAACTGTACAAGGATGTTTTGTTTAAGGTTCTCATGGTTACTCCTCTGGTGTCACATTTGAGGGAGGATAGTGGAGGATTGAACATCTGATGTGGTCCAGCACTCTGTCGATTTTGTACAAAGATATCTTTCCGCGTCTGGTGTCGGATGTAAATGAGTAATATGGGGTTTGTATATCTGAACTAGTCCGGGATTTTATCTAGATGTTTCAGAGATATCTATCCGCTTCTGTTTTCGGATGGCAGGAAGGATTAGGCAGGTTTGTATGTCTGAACTAGTCCGGTACTTTATCTATACGTTTCAGAGATATCTATCCGCATCTGGTGTTGGATGGAACTGAGAATTAGGGAGGTTTGTATGCAGTGGCAGCTCCTGCCCAATTACATTGGTGGGGCTCATGACAAGGGGTCCCCCAGATTTACGAGGCTCGGAGAGAATTTAGAAATTTGATACCCATTTAACGCATTTTATATTCTAAGCACCTACAACTTTTATTAAGTTATACTTATTGATTAATGTATTAACATTGCTCTAACTAATAGACGTATTACGGTGTGATTTACGAAATGTTGTAAGGTTGGGTAGTTAAGTGATCGCCTATTGGTTGCTAAAGCGTTGAGTACTCAACGAGTAGTGTAAATCATGTTTTACTTTTAAGAGTATATTAGGCCACTGTGTATGCGATCAAAGGATCTATAAATGGAAACAATACTTATCTAGTACATAAATATTATTCTTTAAAATGAGTTTAAAATAGTAGTTTCATAAACGCATATTATTATTAAATATAAAATTTGATTTGTTTACTTTGAGTCAAACGCACCAACATTTATTTGTGAGAACATTACAAATAAGCCTACAATGCTGCTTCATAATCAACAGCACTGATTAGTCATTTCTCAGCGCATGGGCAAGACGACGGGACTCCATCCCAGGCCACCCAGAACACGCTCATTGAGTGACGTAGCCGCATGGTTTTGGCTGTTTCAGCTTATTCCATACACACTCAATGCACTAGTCTGGAGCTCTCTGCTGTCAGCACCGCGCGGAGCTTGCGGCTAATTTCGTGCGTCAAGTAATAAATATTTTATGGTTTTAACATTACTTAAATAATTCTAAGCTCTTCTTTACCTAATTTAAGATAAATGAATAATAATTAAAAATTAATTTTTGTAATTGGGAGGGCTGCGCCAAAGAGCCCTTTTGGACAAACCGCCACTGTTTGTATTTCTGAATTTATCCGGGACTTTATCTAGATGTTTTAGAGATATCTATCCGCTTCTTTTGTCGGATTAAAGGAAGGATTAGGGAGGTTTGCATGTCTGAACTAGTCCGGGAATTCACCTAGATGTTTCAGAGAAATCTATCCGCTTCTGGGGTCAGTTTGAAGGGAGGATTAGGGAGGTTTGTATGTCTGAACTAGTCCGGGACTTTATCTAGATGTTTTAGAGATATCTATTCTCTTCTGCTTTCGGATGAAAGGGAGGATTAGGGAGGTTTGCATGTCTGAACTAGTCCGGGAATTCACCTAAATGTTTCAGAGATATCTATCCGCTTCTGGGGTCAGATTGAAGGGAGGATTAGGGAGGTTTGTATGTCTGAACTAGTCCGGGACTTTATCTAGATGTTTTAGAGATATCTATCCGCTTCTGGGGTCAGATTGAAGGGAGGATTAGGGAGGTTTGTATGTCTGAACTAGTCCGGGACTTTATCTAGATGTTTTAGAGATATCTATTCTCTTCTGCTTTCGGATGAAAGGGAGGATTAGGGAGGTTTGCATGTCTGAACTAGTCCGGGAATTCACCTAAATGTTTCAGAGATATCTATCCGCTTCTGGGGTCAGATTGAAGGGAGGATTAGGGAGGTTTGTATGTCTGAACTAGTCCGGGACTTTATCTAGATGTTTTAGAGATATCTATCCGCTTCTGGGGTCAGATTGAAGGGAGGATTAGGGAGGTTTGTATGTCTGAACTAGTCCGGGACTTTATCTAAATGTTTCAGAGATATCTATCCGCTTCTGGGGTCAGATTGAAGGGAGGATTAGGGAGGTTTGTATGTCTGAACTAGTCCGGGACTTTATCTAGATGTTTTAGAGATATCTATCCGCTTCTTTTGTCGGATTAAAGGAAGGATTAGGGAGGTTTGCATGTCTGAACTAGTCCGGGAATTCACCTAGATGTTTCAGAGAAATCTATCCGCTTCTGGGGTCAGATTGAAGGGAGGATTAGGGAGGTTTGTATGTCTGAACTAGTCCGGGACTTTATCTAGATGTTTTAGAGATATCTATCCTCTTCTGTTTTCGGATGGAAGGGAGGTTTGTGTGCCTGAACTAGTCCGGGACTTTATCTAGATAATTCTGAGATATCTATCCGTTTTTGTTGTCGGATGTAAGGGAGGATTAGGGAAGTTTGTATGTCTGAACTAGTCCGGGACTGTTAGCTCTTTACCTAGATGGTTCAGAGATTTCTTCCAGTGTCGGATGGAAAAAGCTATTGTCAAGGATTTAATTTTTTAGAAAAAATGTCTTCTCATTTCAGGTTCGTATAGAATCTGTCTATTCGCAGGTTCTCTTTGTATGAGAGTCAGAACCTGTCCATACAGACAGTTTTATTTCCCAGTCATGGGGCATCGCTGGAACACATGAAGCCCATTCAAGTACTTTACGAGCATTTCTTTCTTTATTTAATAACAGCTCGTTGTCTTCTACCAACTCTTTTCAAAACGACCTTGAAACATTACGTTTGAATCAATATAGACGAATAAAATTAATATAACATTTGTAGAAAATTAGCTAGTTTAATATATTTTTTTCTTAAAGTTAAATCATAAAAAGAAACTTTCAATCTTTCTAGGTACGGAGGATAACTAAATTCACTGTTTGTAGGAGATCTATAAAGTAAATTAATACTGCTGACATTGACAAGTAGATTGAGCTGTCTATTTATTGCGTCTATTCAGCCAAACATTGAGCAAACTCGACTGCCTGCGTGGTCGTTGGTAGAGCATCTTTGTCATCAGGATATCCAAAAACACATTGACCGACACAAGCAGTACCGCTACTAAATACATTGAAGATAGTAGCTTGCGTGAAATTATATTTTAACTGAATTCATTACATGAGGGTTTTCGTCGCAGCTTACTTTATTATTTGTAAGTTAGAAATGATTTCCCCGTTTGATACTGTACGGCGCTTAGTTGCCGTTATTAAATATAGACAGCGCTCGCGATGCTCCGTAAAGCTTGACAAGAACGTTGTATTGCAAATATTTTACAACTGATTTAAACGTCCAGTTCTGACGTCTGCTTTCCATGCGGTTGATTTATACTCGCCATTTTTCATACAATGTTACATTGCTTACGTCATCGTAACCGACTGCGAGAGGTAGAAAAGGATGGCGAGTAGGCGTGTAGGTAAAATCAACGTACAGCCACCTTACATGAGGTAATAAAGAGGAGCTCATGTGTCACGTGGTCTGTAACGTGTAGCTGAACCATGACGATACTCTGTCTACGCTTTCTTGTGGGATGACAGAGCTACTTGCAGTTATCTATATTATTATATAAAAATCTAATGGTTTGTGTGTGCGCGTGTGTGTACGCAGTTATGTAAAAACTACTCTACCCATTGAGATGAAATTGTACATGAACATTCTTAGCGTCCCTGGTTAACACCTTGGCCTATTTTTATGTAGATTCCATTAGAGCACCTCCCCACTGGTCTTGAAAACTCCTTTAACTTTCAATTATCTATACTCCATTATATGTTTGAGTTAATAAGCTATAGTAAATGTGTTATTAATCAACTGTAACAGTCACTTTTAAACCCATTCAAAAAGGTGATAGTTAATGTTTGTTGTTATTTATCTTTCAAGGTTAGTTATACTTTACAAATGCTGTAGCACAACACAAATACACGTCAGCCCCGTACGAAGGACGGATACATTTCGTTAGGAATAGTAACTAGAACCCTTAAATAACTTCATCCTACAAAGATACAATTATTACACCTAATGTTTCCGTTTTCGTTATAACTCTCCTGTTGTATGTTATTCTACCGCAAACCCCCACTTATATCCCACTTTAATTAGATTTGTTTACTCAACTTAACCCTAAGATTGTTTTATTAACGTTACCTTTATATATTCAAGAAGACTTGTTCAACGACTCTATAAATTCGGAGGCATAGAACAAACCCATTGACACGAACTCCACTAGTAGCCAATTAAAAGTTTGTTGTTGAAAGCAAATACTTTCCGTGAATTGATTCATCAGAACACGAGTCGATATGTTTCCACTTAGAGTTGAACATTCGCTGTTATTTGATGATTTCATCTTGCAAAGTGTCGGGCTGGGAAAATGTGCATAAAGGAAAACAATGTTCAAGGTATTCCCAAATATAAACTAATTAGATGTTCCTGCTGTGACAAGGTTCGTTACCCGTGCTTACATAGCGGCCTGGACATACGCGAGCAATTTGCGAGAGGTCGAATCAGTAAGGGCCAATAACAATGCAGATATTAGAAAGATAAAATACTGGTTTTATTAAGTCTGTATAGTGTTATTTTCCCTAACTTTCTCATTTTATTTTCTCTATGTATCTCTCTCGCTGTCTCTTTCTGTTACTCTCTTCCTTTTTCATTCTCCGTATGTCTCTCTTTCTCTCTCTCTTTTTTCCTTTCTTTCCTTACCAACACTCTTTCTTCTTTACTTTCTCTGTCTCTTTTCCCCTTCTTTCTGTATGTAGTATTTTATTTTCCTACATTCTCCTCTTACTCTTTCCCCTTCCCTTTCTCGGTTTATCTATCTCCTTCATTCACTATCCTAATGTATTTCTTTCTCTCTCCCTCTTCCTATCCTTCCTTTCTCTCTTTCTTTCTCCTGTTTATTCTCTCTTGTTTGCTACTTTCTTTAACTCCTTCACTCCTCTATATGTATCTCTATCTCCCCCCGCTACCTTTTCTTTCTCTCTCATCTCCTTTCCTCTGTCTCTCCCATTTCCTCTACCTTCTTCACTCTTAGTCTCTTTCCTTCCCAATATCTTCCACCCCCTTCCACTCTCTCTTCTCTCTCTCTTTCTCTCTTAATCTCCCTTCCTGTTGGATACATGACAACATACTTGTATCTTATAGGGAAAACCTGAGATACTGTAAAGTTAGTGTTTACAAAACCTTCAATGCCTCTGAATTTTTTTTAATTTTAATTGACCCATGTTTACAAACGCAAAAACTGATGATAAGCTGCCCTGCCCACGTGACATGATTCTTTTCCGTTATTTCCATTACTGACGTCCATGATGTCTTTTTCCAAGTGCTGCCAATTCCACTAATTCCTTTTCTTACAAGAGTGGACACCTCTTTATGACCACTTTATAGAGTATATTTGTTTCAAGTATGCGACCCTGCACACTCAGAGCGACCCAGACATGATGTACTCAGAGCTGTGTTATATCCTCTACGAAGGGGTTTTATGTTCCTACATTCGTAGACAATATTAGTTACACTCGCTCATCCCCTAAAATCAGACATAAATAAAGGGCTGTAGAGTAATTACTAAAATAAAATATATTTGTACAATCGTTGAGTATATTCATCCTCCGATGACACTTGAATGTAACCCCTTAAATATTAAGGGTTTAAATCTTGTATTAAGTTTTGTCACTTACTTTTTCACCTTGACAGCGATTATTTTACCTTAAAATCATTCTTTAAACCTAACAAACATAAGTCACTTGTGCACAGGTACAGTTATGTTGCTCGTCAAGGGATACATTGGCAATACACCACTCTAAACCGCCGCATTTTACGCCCAGAATGAAGTATCCAGCCTTTAAATATTATAGTCCTCGTACAAATTAATTATTTAAAAAATTGTGTTCTAACCGACACTTGATTCAGGTCTCCCCTCACCTTCCCCCTCCACAGAGCGGAAACAAAATGCCTAAATCTAAAACAATCCTGCGTTAAAGCTCAGAGCGTTTCTCCGTGTGCAGATTCAATTTAATGCTACTTTTATGGAGTCACACCTGCTAGTCTCAGCATCTTCCTTTAATGCTAACATGGTGGGGGCGGAAAATGCATTATAAAGTATTCCAAAGCACTCCTGTAGTTAAATTTTGGATACAAGCTTTTCCTTTGAGACGTAAATCTACTGTATTTTCAGTGGTAAACAGTAAACGTGTCGAAAACGTTAAGAAGTTGTTTAATAAACTGAACTTCGTACATGCACAGCGTTAACAGTTTGTTTATCCTCGTTGCGTGAGTGACGTAAATCTTTGTTTATGAATGAACTCTGAACCAGTATCGTAAAAATGTAATACAATTCCAACCTAGGTGAAGATAGAAATATTATGTTTTAGTTACGTTTTATTAAATGATTCCAATTAATATAAATATGAATATACATACGATGGAATGACAATAATAAGTGGCAGAATGGAAAGCGAAATTATGTATTAAAATTATTTAAAGATTTAATTTGAAAAAAATGTATTAACATCAAGTGTCATCCACTACAAGTTTAAATAATAGTTATTTTATTTGAATGGATGAATAAAAGGAATTTTATTAAGAAATGAAAATTTAAACAAGATGTATATGTAGGGAGACTGTGAACTAACAGTCGGAATTGAAGAGGTAGAGAGTAATTCTTGATAAACAATTCTAAAATGCAAACTCGCTGGACCATCTGAATATAACACCGTTGCGTATACTCACGTAACCGATTAGTTCTCACTTTATTATATTTCTCTTGGTTTATTTGATAATTTTATTCTCTTATGTTGGAATAATTGTTTGGTATTAATAAAAAGATCGATTAAATGGTTGCCGCGGATTATCTGGATTAACTGTTTATGTCCTTTGCTACTTATCTTCCCCAGCCCGGTACAACTTACCCGTTTCCATTGCCCCCCTTTGAACTTAAAAACCCAAGGGTGGAAAACCCAACATAACCCTCATGGCCGCACATGGTGTTCACCTCCTCGTAGCTGTAATGCCTCTAAGGAAGATCCCCTGCACGCTGCCCAGCACTCATCTACTTGTTTCTTTCTGTGCCCTGTCCCACCAGACGACTGATGTAAATACTAACCTCGGCACCACGATGGCAGAATAGATCCAGTTCATCTGACGTGGACCTAAACCCCATATCATGCCTATCGCTCCTTTGTATTGTCAGAACGTTTTGTCCTTATCCTTCAACTGCTCAAGCCAGAGTAGCTTCCTATCCAGAATAACTCCCAAATGTTTAGCGCTCTCAACGTAGCTTATTTTGGTTTTACCAATTTCCATCATCTCCAGCTATTTAGTTTTATATCGCCTAGTGAAGATGAGTGCCACAGATTTCTCTCCTTAAATGCATAGTGCTTTTTCCCTGCACTATGCTTCCGTTAGCTTGAGTGCCTCTTGAAGCAGGTCACTGAGGACCTCTATCCTACCACCTTAACACCCTTCCACTGAGCATCATTAGTAGACCATCCACGTCTAGACTCCACAGCAGAGGGGGTAATACACTACCCTCCGAGATCATCCCACTTATCGTGCAAAGATATTTGGTGTTAATAAATAGATCGAATAACTAGATTCCATAGTTACGAGATTTCAAAATATATTAAATCATGAATAATTAGACAAGATTATAGTGGTTCCTTTTATAACAAATGTTGGATAAATGGATGCAAACAGAGAGTTGGCCGTAAAGAAGGAAACAATATTTATTATTAAAGGTTTAAAGTTGTAACACATGTATGTTACAGAAACATCGCTTCACCATAAATACCTGTTCACTTCATCATAAAGTCCTATACGAAATACATTTCTTATACATTTTTCCATCTTCTTTTCTCACCCACGAGGATACATTTTTATGTTTCCTTGATATAAATGCATCTCTTTATGCATTACCACTGTTATGTATATCATTTTTCTTCTACTATTCTACTATGTAATCCTTGTTCTCATACTAAAAACTGGAGACAGGTTTATGAGATTTACACACTGATGCAGGCCCTATCCAGAGCCATCTCTTTAATCCAGGTTTGTTGACGTCTATAAATGTTTAAAGTGAATTTCCTTTGTCAACTTGGTGTGTGAGTGTGTGTGTGCGCGCGCGCATGTGTGTGTGTGTTTGAATAGTCACTATAGGTTAATTTAAACAGAGTTTTCCAAGCATATGTCTGGGTTGTTGGTTTTAATTTGATACCATGGACCTTCAATTCCTTTTATTTTACGCATTTAACTATTTTACCCAATGTAAGCACAAATTGTACCTCTGTGGATGGCAGCATTGCTATTAAAACACGTATGCCATTAAACGGTTTACAATATTTTATTGTTTGTTGTCATTATTATTATTCTTGTGTTTATATTATTCTACACGCAATACACGTAATTTATTGTAAGTAATATCGCAGCTGTTTTATGGGTTAATGTGGTAAATAACAACTGTACATGAACTCAAAAATATAAACACTTTGTTTCCATTACTTATAACATCATTATCACCATCATCATCATCAGTGATACTACTAGAAGATCACATTAAAATACGACTCATAGTAGCAGTTGTGATTTTGTACTAGTATCACTGATGATGACGACATAATTGATGGAAAAGTGTATGCAAATAAAGTGTTTATAATTGGAAGTTCATGTACAGTTATTATTAATTTATAAAATAATTTGTAAGCTAAGTAACCTATAATATGTTTTATAACAATTATTTTTAGTTATTGATAAAAAAATAACTGCTCTATTTTCAAAAGTTATTAAAAGTTATTGTAACACAAATGGCGCCCCACTCGGCTACGGACAGCTGATTATACGCAGCTAAAATAACCTGGCCGGACGTTTGCATTGTTGCCACGTGTCCTGAAAAGTTTGACCGTTTTTTCACGCTGATTGTTCTGTTTGCTTTGCAATACAGGCGCAAAACTACGCAAAACAAAAGCAAAACTGCCGAACCAACAAAACATTTAGTGTAAAATTCATCTGTGATTCAAAAAAGAGCAGAAATATCCCCATTATAGTTTTTATAAATTTTCAACACAGAAAATTATTTTCCAATTTCCGCCCTGAGTTGTCTACTATATTAAACCGTCATTAGAAGCCTGCACTCCGTGCTTCATCTCCAATCTTGATGTAGCCTCCTATTCTGTCGTAAAACGTTTAATCCGACCGTAAATCCCGAGACAATCTGTGTTCATTGCGACTTGAGCGTATACATTTTTGCGCTGTATCTGTGGCCAAAGAAGTTTGGAAATTTGCTTTTGGATATGCATGAGTACTTGAAATATTTTAAAACATTTAGTTCCTTAATTACATTAAAATAAAGAATTTTTATTACTTTAGTTTATCTAAATGAAATTTTTATTTGATGAACCATTATAAATCTAAAAATAGAACTAATATGAACAAATATTTTTTGAAGTTAATTCCTACTTAGATCAAAAAAAACCTTATTTAGTTACTTTTTTTTAAAGAATTTTAATTAATTTAACTGAAGTAGCATAACCTATGCTTTAAAACAGCGGTTCTACCACATAATCTAAGATATTATACCAGCTGCTTTATGCAACATATGTTATCACTTATATCAGGGATGACCAACTTGCGACCTGGTTTTATGCGGCGTCAGACAAATGCTAAATACATTAGATTATATTTTGTAATAATAAATGTAACACATAAAAATATAGGTCGGCATAGGTTATAGGGCATAGGTTGAACTTGGCTCTTGCCCTCAGTAAGAGCTCTGTGACTTGCAAGGTGACCTATCATTTTAGACAAGGACGGAAACTGGGGCTGCATGTCCGAGCCAAGTGCTTGACGAGAAATATAACAAACCACGTGTCTTCCATAGAAAAATAGTTTCAATGTTGTAATCACATACCTTTGTGAGTGCACCTTTTCAACAATTGAATTTATAAAATCGACTCACCGCAACAGACATAAATCTTTGAGATCTGTTAAAGGTTGCAACCACCTCAATTCAGATTGATTGTGATGAACTTGTGCGCTCCCACAGTGTTCTCACTAAGCGAAGAAGGTAAATTTAGTGAAGTAGGTTGGCCTACATAGTTATGTATGTTTTGAAATTTAATTAAATTAAGGTTTTTTCCAATTACTACTAACGTTTCAATGATTAAATAACTACTAAAAATCCAATATTATGCTTATTTTGATCCTTTGTATACTGATGCTGATAATAAATTTAAATGAACTTTTTTGCGTAACCTTTATTGATACATATTATCAATTATACGACGCATACTATACAATATTCGTATTCCCTACATATTACTTATTGATGTATGTATGGCATTAGTTTGCGTCCTTCATTCTCACTGAAAATATTGGAATGGCTCTTTAGGGTTAAGAAACTGGCCACCATTGACTTATAACGAGTGGGACAAGGTAACTATATTGCATACCTTGGCCCTTTTGTGAAACGTTTTTCCCCCATGGTAAACTAAAATTATACATGATTAAATTTAATTATTATGGAGTAATTTTAAAAAAAAACTGTAATAACATCAAGTGACATCCACTAAAAGTTTAGAAAAATGTATTTAAACTTCAGCAAAACTATGTTTCTTTAAAATAGTGTTTGTTTTAAAACAAGCTAGAATATGTAGCACAATTGAACATGCACGCAAATCTATATTTAGAGATTTATTTGCCGTTACTCTTAAGCTGAGTAGTTTAATTATTGAATATAAAGAAATATATTTGAACGGGATATATGTCTCTCGGTGTATTTTTAATAACAATAATATATTTAACAATTTCATAACAAATGTTATTGTATTAATAATCTTGGTCTAATCCCTCCTAAATTATTTAATCAAATTCCATGAGTAGCGTTACGTATGAGAAAATCACTCGAATGGATAGCGGTGAAATTGTGAAATGGTTTTGGAATATCGACTACACTATTTACTGTGGCTAGAACGTGACGTCATACACTAATATAATTACGTAACACGCAGCGCCTACACATCAAGGTGTTATATAACTGAACTAAAAACAAACTACGCAATAGTAACACATTACGGAGTCGACAATGCTGGTAATATCGCAAACATAATTATTTCAAGTAAAACCTTTAGTAAACACGTTTCTTCGTCATTTTTATGATGGAAAAGCCCTTACAATAACTAGAAACCAACGGATGAAATATTCCCAATGGTTTGAAATTATAAACTCGAATCTTCTATATGATAAAACCCCAGATTCTAGTGTACCGTGCCACCTGTATCGAATCATGTTTGTTCACCTCATCATGTCGGTTTATATCTGTGCCATTCTCTGACATGCACCAAATAAAAACAACCAAAAACCCTAATTGTTTCATTTAGTTTAATTACGTTCGTGTTAATATTTCATCAGCATTACATTATCCCCATCCAAAGTCGTACAATACATCAGCTCTACATGAATCACCTCACTGCCTCCATGATACCAAAGCCAAACATTAACGAAGAACAAGGAGAAAGGTTTTTACCGAGTTTAATTCCTTTGATTGGAAAGGCACTGTACTGTAACTTGCTTTTAGCTTAACAAGCCTTTCTCCGCGCCTCGTCTGACTTTACGGCAGTATGTCGTCACAAGTCGGGGATGTATTTATTTCTTTAGGTGTGTATTTCGTTCGACATTCATACACACGCGTGTATCAGAATCGGGATTAGAATATTACGTGTCTAGTAATAGCTGTAATAACAAGTAATCGACTTAAAAATGCAACGTAAAAACCATTTTCACCCACATTTATCGACTTCTGGAATTTTACAACTGTAGGAAACCAATATTAGTCAATTGAAAAACATTTAAATTTGTTACATTAATGTTAAACCGAATGAATATTGAGTCAAAGATATTTATTTTAACAGTGCAACATTTCGGCAAATAATTCGTTGACCTTATCAAGCTTGAAAACATTATTACATTGCTTTTAATTACACTCTCAATTTGAAACTTTAAAATAACAATAGAATTTTACTAACAAATTTTACACAATAACCGATAAAAGTAGTGAGTCATAAAATCATATAAAACATAACTAACAACAATAACAACACTAAGAGAACAATAATATTTACACATAAACACAGGCAACAATAACAACATAAAACAAACAAAACGATTAACCATACAAATTATTTCTAATTAATTATTGCATGTTTTCAATTCATACAACAATGGTTCATACAAGCTACAAAACTTATCAAAATCATTTTTATCGTTGTTGCTATTCTTTATTGAGTTTTTTAAAGTTTTAAATTATTGTAATGAGTATAGGTTACTTGTATTTTATGTACGTAGTTAAAACCAAATCCTTTTCACGCTTGAAAAGGGCAACGCACTAGTTGCTCAAACTTTGCACTAATAAAATAAATATCTTTTACTCGATATTCAACCATTTTATCATTTATTTAATACTGTACTTATGTCGTATGCTTAGATAAAAATTAATTTAAATTTGTTATTTTTGCAATGTACAAAGTTGATGTCCTTGGTTCCTCTTAATCAAGAATACGGTGTTCCGTCACAAAGTTGATGTTTTAGCGTAAGGAAGATTTTTACTGGCTTCCACTGGAGGTAGCTAATCTTCGAAAGTCTGCCACGTTGTGGAATTTCTTTCGTGTTACATGGCAGTTTATTTAGACAGGTTGCGGGTCTATGAGGAGTGCATGGATGGTATGGAAAGGTTTGTGAATATCAACAGCGTTAATGTAATGTTATAAAACTTTGCATCGAATATTGGGAAAGATGAACGCGAGAATGAACGCATGTCTCAAGCGGGTCTGCTACTCATGTAGTAGCTATAAGACTCCTAGACGTCACACAAGTAGTAGGTTCAATGGTTATGTGTGTGAGGGAAATAGTTCTGGATGACTTGAAATGGTTATTCATCTCTGTTACTGTTGTGGCGTATCGTTGTTTGATAGGAGAACGCTAAGGACACAACTTCTTGCGTCCGTCTAACGGGAGAGATCACGGTTTACTTATCTTCATACAGGATATCGTCAGTTCTTGTAGGGTGTTATGTCGTTCACATAAACATGTTACGTATCATCCAAACTTTTGAGAAAAGCACAATATATTCCGCACATATAGAATATGTTCTGTTACTTTACAATATAATTTAAGTCTATGATATTTTTCTGTATACAATCCTTCCTAACTATTGGAATTAAAGTCTCTAATTTCTCGCTAGCCTCACAACGTAAGACGCCTTGAATAGGGTATTTTAACGTATTTTGTACAAACGCTACAACATGTGCTTTAAATTAAAGACTTGACATCTGGTTAGCGGTGAGACGAAACGAAGTACACTGAAGAAACGAATTAGTTTGTGAATGAAGATCACTTATTGGTACTTGCCTCACACCAACTGACAAATTTAGTCTTTAAATACGTCTATTACAACCTGTACTTAATCGAATTCAATTTTGTAAAAACTATTTATTTTTCTACAAGTTGTATTGAAATAGTCGATATGGCACAGACTTACCACAATGAAGCTACAGAGCGTATCGAAAACTTGGCTCGTCCTCATCTTTCTATGTCTTAAAACAGCTGTTCTACCACATAACCTAAAACATAAAATCAGCTGTTTTATGAAATCATATATTAACACTTATTTTAACCCAAATGGAATGAAATAACTGTATTACATACCTTGCCTATTTTGTGAAAACGATTAATCCCATATAAAACTATAATTAATTAATTGAATTCAATTATGAATTATTACTTGAAAAAAACTATATTACCATCAAGTTTCAAATTTTAAAAAAATATTACCTCTACAAATTTTAAAAAATGTATATGAAGTTGAATGAGTGAATAAAAAGTATTTTATTAAGATTGTAAAATTTGAACAACGTATAAATAACTAGAATGTGAACAAACTGAAGGAATTGAAAAATGTGTATGACTTCAAAACGCATCGAAACACGCAGGTCGCCTCCTGGGTATCAGAAAAGAGATTGATGAGGAGTGTAAAAATAATTCGGAGTTTGTCTGAGATACAAGACGAGTCGATGTGGAGACCAGTGCAGCAGTCAGCCGCAAATGAAAGCAGTTGTACGTTATCTGTAACCCGTTGCTTGCTCGGAAGTGTCTACGTTGTAGCCCAATTCAGGGAACTGGTCAACATTCCTAATAGAGAATTAACACAAAAAAACAATTAACTAAGTTTCGTTAATTTATTCAAGTGTCAAAGTTTTATTGGGGAAAATTCACTCTTGGAGGTAATTTACATTCAAGAGCCACCTTTAGTGGAAATGGCGCTGCAACGGCCGACAATCGAATCTCGGTTTGTTATTCGCAAGGAAATAACTAATTTAAAGTCTCAGAGAGGAAATTATCGTGAAAAATAATATTGAAAATGTGGGTAAAACTGTATTCGAAATCTTAATTAATTCAACTCCTAAATGCAAATCAGGTCATACTCCTTTTGCTGAAAACACGGGCAATTAATTTGGTTTAGCGTGTAATGGCGCCCCGTGGGAAGCCCCTTCCCGGTGGAGTCGTTAAAGGCATCCTAGTGCTTAGGCCTCTCGATGCGTGCTCCCATTGTTTACACGATACACGCTGGCTGAGGATATATGTTCTAGCGTATGTAATGGGACCCTGAGATATTGGATACTCGCTTAAAGAATTAGGGAGGAAACAGATTTGTAATGAAATATTTCATTTCAATTGTAGTAGTTTCTCCACAACATTTATTCAATTATTTCTATTGGTTCACATTATATATATATATATATATATATATTAATAAAGAACATAAGTCAAAATATAAATACAAGAATTACAATTGAATTCACAATTCAAAGCTTTTCGTTGGCTAACAGTACCAACACCATCACTGATGATGTTGGTACTGTTAGCCAACGAAAAGCTTTGAATTGTGAATTCAATTATAATTCTTGTATTTGTATTTTGACTTATGTTCTTTATTAATACACAAGAATACATATTGCGATATATATATATATATATATATATATATATATATATATATATCACTTTAACTATATGTACCTAAACAAGAATCTTACTTGGTATTTATGCGAGTTAACTTTCAAAGGATGATAGTATCTCCATTATCGAGCATCACTGACCGGATGTTGTAGTAGACTGTGAGCTGTGTGGAATTTTCGTTGTCACGTTGTGTACCGTTGTGTTCTATTTTCGGATTCACTGCACCGTGGGATTCTCTTAAGTTTCTCTTGGGGTTAAATTTGTCTATTAGGTTGAATAATTTATCGGTTTTTAATTTTATTTGTATTTGTTCGTTTATGATACTATTTTTTTGTTTATAAATTTGCAGTTGTTCCCAGCTTGTCATTTTGAGGCCTTTTTGTACTTTTTTTATTAGGTGTATGTTTTCTAATGTGGGGAATGTGTGTTTGTTTTTGATGGCGTGTGTAGCTAAGTTTGAGTTGTAAGTTTGAGGTTTGATGTATTTATTGACTTGTTCTTGATATATGTCTTTTAATTTCTTTTTTGTTTGGCCTATGTATAATATATTACAGTCTGGGCATTCGTATTTATATATTCCGTGGACATATCTTTTCCCACCAACCAGGGTTGGTTTATTTTATTGATTATGTATTCTGTGTTTTTGTAAGCTATGTTAATATTATTATTTTTTAGTATTTTAGCTATTCCTTTTGTGTTGTACCTTGTGTGTGTGAATGTGGCATATTTTATTGTTGTTTGTAGTTCGATTTTAGGTAGTTATAATTTATTTAATATTTTAAATTCTAATTTATCTTTAGTTTTTCTATTTTATTCATTTTGTGGGCTATTTGATACATTGTTTGTTTTTCTTTGGCATTTTCTTCATTTTTGTATGGTAGTTTTAGCATTCTGTATAAGTGTGAGTTGTAAGCAGCCTTTTTGTGTTGTGGGGGATGGTTAGAGTAGTTTGGTATTGTATTATTGCTTTGTGTTAGTTTCGTAAGATTTGAGTATTCAATGTTATTTGTATTTCTACTTATTGTTAGGTCTAGATAGTTTATTTTATTGTTTATTTCTTCTTCCATGGTGAAATTTATGTTAGGGTGTAAGTTGCTGAATTCATTTAGGATGATGTTATTATTTACTGCTTTATTTTTTGAGATGTAAAATCCATCGTCAACATAACGTATCTAATGTCCGTTAAGGTCGTGTGTTTTTATGATTTGTGTGAATTATTCGACAAGGTTTTGAAGGTAAATTTCTGATATTATACTTGAGATTGGTGATCCCATTGCTAAGCCATCTATTTCTTTATATATCTTATTATTAAATATGAAACAGTCTTGGTTTAGTATGGTCTTTACACATTTTGTAATTTTGTTTGTGTATTTGGGGTTGGTTTTAAGATCAATGAATTCGTATTTTTATTATTTTGATGGTTTTGATTATTGGTATATTAGAGTACGTGTTTGTGATATCAAATGATATAAATGTAGTGTTTTTGGTTATGTTTATTGATTTTAGAATATCGGTTAACTTAATAGAGTGTTGTATGGTGTATTTATTTTTCAGTTTACGTTCGTGTTTTAGGTTATTGGCTATTATTTGTTATATTTTATAATCAGGTGCATTTTTAAAATTTATAAGGGGTGTATGTGATTGTTGACTTTATGTATTTTGATGAGGGCGTTCATTTTGGAGGTTTTTGGATTGTCTATTGTGTATTGGTAAGGGTTTTTTGGCTGAATGAATTGTTATTGTTTTTTGCTAATTGTATACATTCGTTTTGGTATTTTTACTGGGGTCTTTGTTTAATTCTATGCAATTATTGTTAGACTTTATGAAATCTTCTGTTTTTTTTGTTATATTCTGTTTTTGATATGATAACTGTAGTGTTACTTTTGTCTGCTTATGTTGCAATTATTTCATTTTTGTGTAGTTTTTGTTTCAATTTGTTTATTTGGTTTATTTGTATTTTATTTTTGCTGTGATTTCCTTTTTTGATTTTTTTTGTTGATAATTTTGTTCATTTTGTGTGATGCTAGGTTTCTAATGTTATCTTGGTTTTCGTAATTTATAAGGTTTATTGCCAGTTCGGTTTCTACTATGAGGTTTTCTATTGTGCTTTGTAATTTTGGTTTTTGTGCTATTTTTAAGTATCATTACATCTCTTTTAGTGAAATTCGTTTTTGTAAGGCTTATAAAGCTAGGGTGGAATTGATGTATCGTTGTGTTATTGTCTGTTATTTTGTTTTTCTATTAGTTTGTTAAATTTAGATTCTATTTTTTGTTTTTTAATTGAAGTAAATGTCTTTCATTTTTTTTTGAATTTTGGTATATTTAATAAAATACTTAATAAAAATACTTTTTATTCATACACTCAAATTCAAATAAATGTTTCTAAGCTTGTAGTGCATGATAATTGATGTTAATACAGTTTTTCAATAAAATTAATTATTTCATTAAAAGATTGAATTAAATTTAATTAATTAATTTTAGTTCTAAATGGAAGAAACACTTTTCATAAAAGAGGCAAGGTATGCAATATAGCTAATTCGTCCCATTTGGCTTAAAATAAGTGATAACATATGATTTCATAAAACAGCGGTTTCCACGTTGTAGGATATGTGGCAGAACAGTTGTTTCAGCGCATTGGCTGTGTTACTTTATTTATAATAATTATAACGCTTTAATAAAAAGTAACTAAAATAAATATTTTCTTTTTTTACTTAAGTAGGAATTTACTTTAGTCAATGTTTGCTTGTATTGTTTCTTTCTCTTCAAAATATAAAATACATAATTGCCTAGACAAAATATATACCTAATATATTTATCTTTATTTATCTAAGACATATTTTTATACATTTAAATACATTCTAGTGCCTAACATCGAAACATTATTCTATGGGGACTAGTTTCGGATTAACAACATTATCAAAGCTTTGCTTTATGCTCATTATTCTTGTTATAACATTTTACTGACAAATAATTTGGCTGAAAGCTTTCAAAACCAAAATCGAAACCCTCAAGCTTTGCCGCTAACGCGCTTATCTTGCGGCTTAAATAATTTGCAATTCCTAAAGTGTTGGGCGTTTAAAATGCTGAATAAGATTTCATAAACTTTAGGTTATTCTCCAAATATGTAACTAGACAGTTTTACTTAGTAAAGTTCCATCAGTGTACTTGCACGTAATTATTGTAAATCATCTTCTAATCACTTTCACCCCTGACAAAACCACCCTTACAGTATCTCGCATTATGTCGACGCTTCCAAGGGCTTGGATGTATATGACCGTATTGTGGAGTTGGAAGTGAAATCTGTTTTGCATTGTTTTGCATCCCCTGAAATTATTTGGTTTCAGTGACTTTAAGATTAAAATCAATTTGTTTAGGAATATTTACATTTTACACCGTATTGTACAATAAGCATTAAGTGGCTACATTGTCTTTCGCTTTATCTAGTGATGTAGTCTTCTATGCAACTAACTTGTTGTGTGTACCAACAACAACTTAAGGAGCAACAACGTTACCAAGACATGAGATACGTCAGCTATAACTCAATACAAGGCGCATTGCTCGGATTCACGAACTCGGATAAATATACTCCCGTCATTTTCAACCTGTAATTATTTGATAAATGATGGATTGAAAATAAATATTGAACCATGACAATGCAATTTATTATTTTTATCTTTTCTCTGCAGACGTTAAAGGAAATTAAAGGTATTTGTAATCTTAACTAAAATGGAAAATAAACATGGAACCCCTTATAAATTAATTTTATTATTTTGCTAATATGAAATAATAATGTTTATTTATCTAAATGCTGTCTTGTATATTTTATTTTTTTCTATTAAACTTCTTTCGACTTACCGTAAACCTTCTATCACATCCTAATTTCCTTAAAACTTTCTTACCTGACTAGTATTTCAGTTTTCTCGTCTGTAATAATGTTGTTATATTGTTTTTTTTTTCATTAAAACCTCAGACCTACGAAAACCTTAATCATATAATTTTAGTTCTGTATTTTTTATTTTATGATCATCATTTAATACAGACTAACATCACACTGAGACACACTTTAGCATTTAGTGAAAATTTGTTTTATATTATTTTAATCAGCTTTATAAAACTACGTTACAATGTATTACCTCTACATGATCCACTCTTCACTGCCTTTACTATAGCCGAGCCTTACAATAACGTAGCACAAGAAGAAAGCTAGAGTTTCTTGAGTAAACTCAAGAAAGCGTTTAATTCCCTTGATTACAAAGACACTGTACTGTAACTTGCTTTTAATTTAACAAGCCTTTCTCCGCGCCTTGTCAGGCTTTATGGCAGTATGTCGTCACAAGTCGGGTATGTATTTAGTGATTTAGGACTATATTTCTTTCGAAATTCATACACACGTGTGTATTAGAGTCGAGATTCAACAAAATGAAAAAAAAAAAAAAAAAAAAAAAAAAAAAAAAAAAAAAAAAAAAAAAAACTATTTTCAGTTATAATTAGGTTTAGTAACTAATTCACTAATTATTGGAAGCTGATAATGATTTTCACACAAAACAACTCAACTAGAACCATGTCGTCACATATCTAAATCTACCGATCCAGTTTCTGAAGAGGCTGATATTTATCTTTTGTAAAGTAAAGAAAACTCGTGCAGGTCGACTGGTATAGTCTGACCGGTGAAAACGCATGGAGAAAGCAGATATGGGAGCTGCTACCTTGAGAAGGAAAGCGCCACATTGTTGTACCACTACATTATTTAACACCTTGTACCCTGCTGGCATGAGCGTTGAGAAGAGATCAAGTTCGCCTCGTCACATAATACGAGCACTTGGCGACATGGATAAGACCTCCATAGAACTGTTGAAGAGCTTCACATGTTGCTTTGCTTTGACACCCGACGCTGAGGAATGTTTTCAGCGTTTTGAAAGAAACATAAAGCAATTTGCAAAACTAATTAGACAGTCCTTGTTAAGCTTTCAAAATGTGTTTTCACTGGCAGACATAATGCATTAGGTTTAAAAATTATTCACGTAATTAACCGAGGAATCCCGGCAAGCTGGCCTGAGCAACCGGGCGGGTCCACAGGTGACGGATAGTGGGACGGCCTACAGAAATGTAGGTTACCTGTGAATAAGGATTCCGGAAGGTTTCTGAATATGCAGGCCTGGACCGAGGCTATGGTTCAAAGGTGAGGAATTATCCCTCCTCGTCAGTCAACCGGTTGGGCGTGGTAGAAATTACCGAGTGCTCTGACCGGGGAGACTGGGGTAGTTGGGAATTACGTCCTCACAATGCTACTCTCACCTTCCGGGTGAACCAAGGGCAATGCGACAGTGAAGTATGGGCGGGAAACTACCCTAACGACACAGTTGTAAAAAAGAGAGTAAAGCAGGCTGTTCGCTCCATGAGCAACAGTTAATAATGTCCTGAACTTGGGGTGCGCTTCAAGGTCAGTGACTGAATACCCAATCCAAGGTGGAAGGCATCGTGCCGAAGGATGAATGGCTGCAGGATATAAAATGCAGTCGCACACGATCCCCTTGAGGAACCAGACAAAACCTCATTGTATGTTGTCTTGCCAGGGCAGTGGGGGCTCTGCTCTGGTCGACCTTTATTTCCCCCATACTCGTAGGACGTTCATGGACCAGAATAATACAAAAAATAATTTTGAGACTGCACAGATGGCGGGAGCCAATGAGTTGGTAAACCGTGGGTCTGTAGCAGAGATGCCAACGGCAACCATCACTGGGGGTGCGGGGGCGGTTGTCAAGCTTCCGACTGCAGAAACCGGTGAAGTGGCTGCAGAGTTGAGCACGCTCTCTTTACGGAGAAAGCGAATGAGTGGAGCGGCCAAAAGGCGGCTCCGAAAAGAACAGGCGAGAGCAGCGGGAGGGCCAACAATCCTGAAAAAACGAAGGGGAGGCCAAAACCGAGCTGAGTCTGTCAACGTCCAGGGCTTGGATGTTGTGAGGATGGAGGTGCAACAGGAAAGAAATCAACCGAGAGCACCAAACCCCAGCACGTCAAAAAGGCCTAGGAGTGAGACGTCCAATCCCTCTCCAGTGGAGGGAGGAATGAAGAAAGTGAAGCTGGGACAAGGGGGGGATGCTGGAGTGTCTTCGGGCACATACGGCGATACCCTCAGGCAAAAGCTAGCAATTGTCCCAGTTAGTTACCCTGAGAGACAACTCTCGGAAGAGATGGCGTTGGAGCTGGAGGAGCTGTTCTTCTCGGAACTGCTGTCCGCTGAGGCGGAGAGTGGGGATAGAGGATTCAGGACAACATACTTAGAGAGGGGAGCTCTAAATGTCGTATGCTCCTCACGGGAGAGCCTGGAGTGGGTCCTTCGAATCCTGCCAAGCTTCACCCTGAGTGAGGGGGTAAAGTTGAGGGCAGGGCCACCCAAGGAGATCTTTTGCATTGCAAAGGTGTCAATGTGGGTGCCCAAACCCTACAATGACAAGGAGCCGGAAGAGATCCTGAAGGTGGTCAAAACCCAGAACCCTGGGGTAGTTCAGGATACTTGGAAGGTGATTGCTAGGAAAAGGGAGGATGCAGGTCTTGCCCTGATCTTGTATATAGGAGAGGGCTCCCTCAGGGCACTGCGGAACAACAACCTGAGGGTGAACGTGGGGCTGAGACAGGCCACGTTCAAGGTGCTCTCTAGTCCTGAGGCTGCTCTGCGAACCCAGGCAACTGCGGAGTAAGCAGGAAAATGATCAAGATCCTCCAAGTGAACCTACAGCATAGCAGGGCGGCCAGTGCTGTCGTGTGTAGGATGCTGGACAGGGGAGAGGTTGACTTGGTGCTCATCCATGAACCATGGATTTCTGGAGGAAGAATATGCGGGCTGGCGACATCTGGAGGTAAGTTGTTGTATGATAAGGACTCCGGTGTTCCCAGGACGTGTATCCTGGTTAGGAGGGGGTTGAGTGCTTTTGTACTAACGAACTTCTGCCGCAGGGACTTGTTAGCAGTGACGGTGGAGCTGCGGGCGGAGGGGAGGATGAAGAGGCTGAACCTGACCACGGCATATCTTCCCATTCACTACGCGGGGGCTCTACCAACACAAGAGCTGAGGAGCCTGGTCGAGCACTGCGGGGCTGTGGATGAGGAGCTGCTGGTGGGGATGGATGCTTACTCCCATCACACTTCGTGGGGAAGTACAGGTACCAACACTAGAGGTGGGGAACTTTTAGCTTATCTTAGCTCTAAGAATTTACTAGTCTTAAATCAGGGGGAAGAGCCGACGTTTGTCACTAGGGCCAGACAGGAGGTCCTGGACATTACGGTGGCATTGAACCAGATGGCTAGGTATGTAATAAATTGGTATGTGTCGGATGAACCATCTACTTCTGATCACAGACATATTAGGTATGATATCTCTCTAAATCCTGCCATGCTTCGCCCAACCAGGGATCCAAGAAGAACAGACTGGGACTCCTACAGGAGGGACCTGGATGTTCGGATTGAGGAGGCTGGATTGGAGTATGGTGGGAGGAGAGAGCTAGAAGACTCTGCCACATTGGTTGGCGAGGCTATAATAGAATCCTTTACTGATAACTGCCCTCTCAGTGAGAGGAGGAAAGTAGGGGATCCGTCATGGTGGAACAAGAAGCTAGCCAAACTTCGGAAGACCACCAGGAGACTCTTTAATAGAGCAAAAAAGAACGGGGAGTGGGACCTGTATAGGAAAACACTAACCGAATACAACAGGGAAATTAGAGAAGCGCGCAGGAAGTCCTGGAAGGAGTTTTGTCATGAGACTGACAAAAGGTGGTACGCAATCATATATTAATAATAACAATAAAAAATGTTACGATGCAACATTTCCGCGTTAATAATACAATTCCTACATCTGTGTTTTACATAGAATAGTGGCAGTTTGACGCTGACCTTGCCGCTACACAAACAACCCGAGTGACTCAATTCCTTCTCCCACTCCTCACCCCCCGCCACTCATCACGATCACGACCATCCCACCCCGTCGGTTTTGTTTTGACAGTGGCATGAGCTGGTATCACGTTCTTTTGTGTTATTTTCTCACCCAGTAGTTTCATTCTGATGCCAATGTTAGCTGTTTTTCGATTATGTTCCATGAAGTGAAGTTTAGTTTCAGTTTTTAGTAGTAATTCAGCATAGTTTTTAGTAGACATAATGAATTATATTTGACTAACCCCTCCACCTCTAAGGACAGTCAAAAGAAGATTAAACCTCAGCCAAATCGTAAGTACGATGCAGCGTATTTACAGTTAGGATTTATAGTAAAACCTTGCACAGAAAATAACGATAATCCTATTCCACAATGTGTTGTATGTTCAGAAACACTTTCAAATCAGAGCATGAAGCCTCCTTACTAAAGCGGCACCAGACTACTAAGCATCCCGATTTGGTTGGCAAACCTATTGAATTTTTTCAAAGAAAATCTGAATTGTGTAAGAGAGAAAATCACTGCATGGCAAAATTTGTAAATATAGACAAGAAACTGGTCAAAGCATCGTACCTTGCCAGTTTTAGAATAGCTAAAGAAGGGAAGCCTCATACAATTGGCGAAACACTTTTACTTCCGGTCGCTAAGGATATGATCGAGGCAGTATTAGGCGAAAAGGCAGCAAAGGAAATCGAGAAAATTCCGTTGTCTAATGACACAGTAAAGAGGCGAATTCTTGAGATGTCTTCGAGTATTGAAGAACAGCTTTTACTTCAACTGCGCGAATGTAATTATTTTGCACTGCAAGTAGACGAAAGCACAGACATAGCAAATATGGCGCAGCTTCTCGTATTCATACGTTTCTATTATCGAAGTGAAGTAAAGGAAGAATTTTTATTTTGCAAACCTCTTGAATCAAACACTAAAGCTGAGGACATATTTAATGTCATAAATGAGTACATTATGAAAGCGGGAATATCATGGTCTAAATGTGTTGGTTTGTGCACGGACGGAGCAAAAGCTATGTCGGGTCATTTCAGAGGATTAGGAGCAAGAATAGAAAAAGTTGCTCCAGAATGTCAAAGTACTCACTGCGTTATTCACCGAGAAGCTTTGGCTTCCAATGGTATGGATGCCAAACTTAAGTCTGTTTTAACGGATAGCGTGAAGGTCATTAATTTTATTAAGGCCAGGGCTCATAATTCACGGCTTTTCTCTTTGATGTGTGAAGATATAGGTGCAAAATATCAAACTCTCCTCCTACATACCGAGGTTAGATGGTTGTCACGAGGCAAGATCCTAACTCGTCTATTTGAAGTGAGGTCAGAAGTCTTTAGGTTTTTAAGTGAACAAAATCATGACATGAAACACTTGTTCAATGATGAAGAATGGCTATCACGATTGGCGTATTTGGCTGATATTTTTGATAGGCTTAATATCTTGAACATGGGACTTCAAGGGCCGAGTACAACAGCGTTCACTACCAACGATAAAATATCATCCTTCAAGAAAAAGTTGGTTCTTTTTCGCTCTCAAGCACAGGACAAGGATTTCTCTGCATTCCCTACTCTTGCTGCATTTTTGGAAGAAAATGATATTTCTCTGAAGCCAGAAGTGACTGAAGATATCACTAGTCATATGGAAGCCCTTCAAACGAGTCTTGATAAATATTTTAGTCAAGATTTTTTTAAATATGAGTGGATTAGAAATCAATTTTCAGGGGAATTTCCTAGTCACTCAAAAGAGTGTTTCATCGACCTTACAAGTGACAGCTCAATTAAAGATTCGTTTAAAGAAAAATCTTTAATAGACTTTTGGATGGGGACAAAAACTGAATACCCATTAGTGTTCAAGCAAGCAATAATCTTTTTACTTCCATTTTTAACCTCGTACTTAGGTGAATCGGGCTTTTCAGAACTGCTGTACATAAAAAATAAATACAGAAACCGCATTAGTGTTGAAGAGGACTTAAGAATCAAGTTGAGTTCAATCGTCCCAGATATAGAAAATTTGGTCAAGGACAAACAACAACAACGAGCTCATTAGGTTTTGTTTAAATTTAAATGACTGTGTTCAATGAACTAATTCGAGATTGTTTTTAATGTAAGATACATTTCATTTTGTATCTAAGTAAATTCTATGTACATACATACAGTTGTAGAATGCATTTTTATTTTCCTAAACATGACCAAATGTAAATTATATATAATTATTTATAAAAATAAAAATGTATATAAATTTAAGGTGGTACGTCAAAATATCTGAAAATTTCAAGTGGTACATGGTTACTAAAAGGTTGAGAACCCCTGCTCTAGGGCATGTGCCGGCAGCCTGGAAATCTAGTAAGGTGGTCTTTATACCTAAGCCCACCGGTAACCAATCGGAAGGGAAAGGATACAGACCTATTACACTCATGTCCTTTGTTCTCAAGGTACTTGAAAAACTGGTTGATAGGCATATTAGGGGGGGGGGTGCTTTGGCTATCAAACCACTGCATTGGAACCAGTATGCTTATCAACCGGGGAAATCCTGCGAGGGAGCTCTCCATCAAGTGGTTGGTAGGATTGAGCAAATGATCGCTAAGAAAGGTTGTGCCATAGGTGCCTTTCTCGACATTGAAGGGGCTTTCAATAACCCCTCAGTGGAGACGATGGTAAGTGGTGCAACACGTCATGGAGTGGATGCGACCACTTGTGGTTGGATAAGTTCCATGTTAACAAACAGAAGCATTTCTGTAGAGGTGGCAGGGGAGGTCAGAAGGGCGGAGACAAGTCTGGGGGGGTTCTCTCTCCTCTGTTGTGGTGCCTAATGGTTGACAACCTTATTGAACTCCTGAATGAACAGGGGTACTTCTGTCTAGGATATGCGGACGACATAGTTGTCCTGATCCTGGGCAGATTCCCTGATACAGTCCTTGAGGTAATCAGAAATCCTCTACGACTGATTGAAGAGTGGTGTAAAATGGAGAACCTTAGGGTAAATCCAAAAAAGACTGCTCTCATTAACTTCACCAGACAGCGAAAAGATCTGACGACCAGGATGCCCCGCTTGTTTGGTGAATACCTTGAGATTGTGGGGGAGGTGAAGTACCTGGGAATTCCTCTGGAGAGGAAACTCACCTGGAACTCACATCTTGAGAGGACAGTTAACAGGGCCAAAAGGGCACTGATGACTGTGAGAAGAATGGTGGGTAAGAAATGGGGACTGAAGCCATCAATGATGCACTGGATGTATTACTTAAGTACAATAAATAGTTCAATAAGTAGTATTACAATAGTTTTTAAGTACATATAACAATCGTTTGAATGATTACTATTACAAGAATTTACCACACATATTAAGGGACTTAATTAAAAACCAAATTACGTTTAAATAATTTTTCGAAAAAAAAACAATTTTTCAGTATATTACTACCTCCAGGGAATGATGTAGAAGGGTGGACACTTTAAAATGCACCATAAACCATGTATTAGGAAACAAGTTACAACAAAAATAACTCATTAAAAATCATTTCAATTAATTACAGGGGCAAATCTACTGTTTTATAACTTTTTTATGAAGTCGGTGTTTTTACCCCTAAAACAGAATATGCGCAGGATAGATTTAAAAGAAGAGGGTAAGTTGAGCTTGAATTAATGTTGTCATAACAAATACACACACACACACACACGCGCGCGCATACACACACACACACACACACACAAATACTCACATACATACACATACACATACACATACACATATGTATATATATATGATTATCGCATTATGTATTCTTGTGTATTAATAAAGAACTAAGTCAAAATAACATACACATATGTATATATATGAATATCGCATTATGTATTCTTGTGTATTAATAAAGAACTAAGTCAAAATAACATACACATATGTATATATATGAATATCGCATTATGTATTCTTGTGTATTAATAAAGAACTAAGCCAAAATAACATACACATATGTATATATATGAATATCGCATTATGTATTCTTGTGTATTAATAAAGAACTAAGTCAAAATAACATACACATATGTATATATATGAATATCGCATTATGTATTCTTGTGTATTAATAAAGAACTAAGCCAAAATAACATACACATATGTATATATATGAATATCGCATTATGTATTCTTGTGTATTAATAAAGAACTAAGTCAAAATAACATACACATATGTATATATATGAATATCGCATTATGTATTCTTGTGTATTAATAAAGAACTAAGTCAAAATAACATACACATATGTATATATATATGAATATCGCATTATGTATTCTTGTGTATTAATAAAGAACTAAGCCAAAATAACATACACATATGTATATATATGAATATCGCATTATGTATTCTTGTGTATTAATAAAGAACTAAGTCAAAATAACATACACATATGTATATATATGAATATCGCATTATGTATTCTTGTGTATTAATAAAGAACTAAGTCAAAATAACATACACATATGTATATATATGAATATCGCATTATGTATTCTTGTGTATTAATAAAGAACTAAGTCAAAATAACATACACATATGTATATATATGAATATCGCATTATGTATTCTTGTGTATTAATAAAGAACTAAGTCAAAATAACATACACATATGTATATATATGAATATCGCATTATGTATTCTTGTGTATTAATAAAGAACTAAGTCAAAATACAAATACAATAATTATAATTGAATTTACAATTCAAAGCTTTTCGTTGGCTAACAGTGCCAACATCATCAGGAATATTAAACAATTCAATTAATTGTTTAATATTCCTGATGATGTTGGTACTGTTAGCCAACGAAAAGCTTTGATTTGTAAATTCAATTACAATTCTTGTATTTGTATTTTGACTTAGTTCTATATATATATATATATATATATACAGCCTGCTAACAATACGGAGACCATACATTGGTCATTTTGCATTCAAACTGGCAGCCGGGTACTTGTGGCAGCCGTATACGGCTGCCACATAGTAATCCATGATAATGTAACACCCTTTGACAATAATCGAAATAAAAATCATGTCAATAAGTGTAATAAGAAGTGTTTTATTGGTGGTATACTGTATTTGGAAGTTCTATGGTCGTTCGGAATTTTTAAAAAATAATTTGTAATAACCAAACGGTACTCGTATTGATAGCAGAGTGAACGGGATTTGTATATCACAAGTTCGTAACATTCCCGCCAGGGGCAGCATAGTCGCCTCCTGTATATAAATTTACTGTATATTTCAAACATTCCCTAACATTATGGCAGCCACAAACTTGGCAACATTGCTGGTATCCACATAGATATCAATCGTACTACATAATGTATATATTTGAATTGGACAAAGAATCGCTGGAAAGTGACCACTCGGGGGTTTTTGAGGATGCTGAATTCAATGCAGTCATCGAAAGTCACCGGGGATGTACTGGTGAGACTAAACCCATGTACAAAAGGGGTTGAATTATGGTAAAAATGTCAGATGTCCAAAAATCGCGGGATAATGACTATTCGGGGGTTTATGAGGATGCTAAATTCAATGGCGTCATCTAGAGTCACCGGGGATGAACCGGATGTGACTCTACGTAAGTACCAAAGGGATGATTTGGGGTAAAAAAGTCAAAAGTCAAAAAAGTACTAGAAAATAACCACACGGGGGATTTTGGTAAGGCGGAATTTAATGCCGTCACCGAAAGTCGCCGGGGATGCACTAGTATGGTTCCACGCGAGTACCAAAGGGGTGAATTGGAGTGAAAAAGTCAAATTTCAAAAAATCGCTGGAACATAACCACTCGGGGGTTTTTGAGGATGCTGAATTCATTACCGTCATTGAAAGTCACCGGGGATGGACATATGAGACTCTACGTGAGTGCCAAAGGGATGATTTGGGGTAGAAATCTCAAAAGTAAAATAAAAATACTAGAAAATAAAAACTCGGGGAATTTTGATGAAGCGGAATTCAATGCCGTCACCGAAAGTCACCGGGAATGCATTTGTGTGGTTCCACGCGAGTACCAAAGGGATGAATTGGGGTGAAAATGTCAAATACCTAAGAATCGCGGGACAATGACCGTTCGAGGGTTTCTGAGGATGCTACATTCAATGACGTCATCTAGAGTCACCAAGGATGGACGGTTTTGACTCTACGTTAGTACCAAAGGGATGATTTGGGGTAGAAAATCAACAGTCAAAAAATTACTATAAAATAACCACACGTGGGATTTTGGTAAGGCGGAATTTAATGCCGTCACCGAAAGTCGCCGGGGATGCACTAGTATGGTTCCACGCGAGTACCAAAGGGGTGAATTGGAGTGAAAAAGTCAAATTTCAAAAAATCGCTGGAACATAACCACTCGGGGGTTTTTGAGGATGCTGAATTCATTACCGTCATTGAAAGAGACCAGGGATGGACGGGTGTGGGCTCTACGGGAGTAGCAAAGGGAGAATTGGGGTAAAAAGGTCAGAGGCCAAGAGATCGTTATAAAATCATCACTCGGGGTTTTTAATAATGCTGAGTCTAATCCTAGCATCGACGTTGGCCATGCGCAATCCGAGATGGGACTGCGGGTGTCGCACTCCAGGGACTGTGGGTGAAGTTAGGTAAAACTAGCCAGAATCTAAAATATTGCCCAAACATGGGCATTCGAAGATTTTCGAAGCTGCTAGTCCTACGTCATACCAAGGGGTGATTTGGGGTAATATATCCCATTAACAATATATCGCCCGAAATTGGCATATTTCCAACTATGCAACATAGCCAACAGAAAGAGTCGGGTTCGTGACCTTGTCTTGGACAGAAGTTATGCTACATCTATTTACAGAAATGATTGTGATATGAAAATATAAACAGGCGTCACAACGATAGCAGTTCTAGTACGTTTGTTTACGTCATGTCTATCAAACTAATCTTTATAACTTGAAGCAGTGTTTCAATGCAGCCTCTCCATGTGATTTAAGCATTTTAAAGACTGTATGTTTGAACGATTCAACTTGAAAAGATAACTGTTTGTCCCAAATTGATATTTTTTTAAAAATTAATTTATTTATTTAATTTTTTTAAAATGAATTTTGTCTACCTAATTGTCATATATTTTCTTTCCATTTTTACTTAGACTATCTACCCGGCTAGCTGGCCTGAGCAACCGGGCGGGTCCACAGGTGGCGGATAGTGGGACGGCCTATAGAAATGTAGGTTACCTGTGAATAAGGATTCCGGAAGGTTTCTGAATATGCAGGCCTGGACCAAGGCAATGGTTCAAAGGTGAGGAATTATCCCTCCTCGTCAGTCAACCGGTTGGGTGTGGTAGAAATAATTGCTCTGACTGGAGAGACTGGGGTAGTTGGGAATTAAGTCCTCACAAAGCTACTCTCACCTCCCGGGTGAATCAAGGGCAATGCGACAGTGAAGTATGGGCGGAAAACTACCCTAACGACACAGTTGTAAAAAATAGAGTATAGCAGGCTGTTTGCTCCATGAGCAACAGTTAATAATGTCCTGAACTTGGGGTGTGCTTCAAGGTCAGTGACTGAATACCCAATCCAAGGTGGAAGGCATCGTGCCGAAGGGTGAATGGCTACAGGGTATAAAATGCAGTCGCACACGATCCCCTTGAGGAACCAGACAAAACCTCATTGTATGTTGTCTTGCCAGGGCAGTGGGGGCTCTGCTCTGGTCGACCGTTATTTCGCCCATACTCGTGGGACGTTAATGGACTAAGTAAGTAAAAGAATTGATTTTGAGACTGCACAGACAGCGGGAGCTAATGAGACGGCAAACCGTGAGTCTGTAGCAGATGTGTCAACGGCAACCATCACTGGGGGTGCGGGAGCGGCTGTTAAGCTGCCGACTGCAGAAACCAGTGAAGTGGCTGTAGAGTTGAGCACGATGTCTAGGTCCTGGGGCTGCTCTGCGGACCCAGGCAACTGCGAAGTAAGCAGAACAATGATCAAGATCCTCCAAGTGAACCTACAGCATAGCAGGGCGGCTAGTGCTGTCGTGTGTAGGATGCTGGACAGGGGAGAGGTGGACTTGGTTCTCATCCATGAGCCATGGATTTCTGGAGGACGAAATGCGGGCTGGCGACATCTGGAGGTAAGCTGTTGTACGATAAAGACTCCGGTCTTTATCCTGGTGTTCCCAGGACGTGTATCCTGGTTAGGAGGGGGTTGAGTGCTTTTGTACTAACGGACTTCTGCTGCAGGGACTTGATAGCAGTGAAGGTGGAACTGCGGGCGGAGGGGGGATGAAGAGGCTGAACCTGGCCACTGCATATCTCCCTTTTGACTACGCGGATGCTCTACCAACATAAGAGCTGAGGAGGCTGGTCGAGCACTGCGGGGCTGTGGATGAGGAGCTGCTGGTGGGGATGGATGCTAACTCCCATCACACTTCGTGTGGAAGTACAGGTACCAACACTAGAGGTGAGGAACCTTTAGCTTATCTTAGCTCTAAGAATTTACTAGTCTTAAATCAGGGGGAAGAGCCGACTTTTGTCACTAGGGCCAGACAGGAGGTCCTAGACATTACCGAACCAGATGGCTAGGTATGTACTAAACTGGCATGTGTCGGATGAACCATCTTCTTCTGACCACAGACATATTAGGTATGATATCTCCCTAAATCCAGCCATGCTTCGGCCAACCAGGGATCCAAGAAGAACAGACTGGGACTCCTACAGGAGGGACCTGGGTGTTCGGATTGAGGAGGCTGGATTGGAGTATGGTGGGAGGAGAGAGCTAGAAGACTCTGCCACATTGGTTGGCGAGGCTATAGTAGAATCCTTTACTGATAACTGCCGTCTCAGTGAGGGGAGAAAAGTAGGGGATCCGTCATGGTGGAACAAGAAGCTAGCCAAACTTCGGAAGACCACCAGGAGACTCTTTAATAGAGCAAAAAAGAACGGGGAGTGGGACCAGTATAGGGAAACACTAATTGAATACAACAGGGCAATTAGAGAAGCACGCAGGAAGTCCTGGAAGGAGTTCTGTCAAGAGATTGACAAAACTCGGGAAGGGGCACGACTGCATAAAGTGCTCTCTAAGGACCCAGTTAACCCGGTGGGGATGCTAAGAACCCCACTGGGAAATACAACAAAAGCTGTAGGGGAAACTGTGTAAGAATTAATCAGAACACATTTCCCTTCAAGTACTCTGAAAAAACTTGGAGGAGCAGACACTGAACCAGTTGCCAAACTCTCCACAAGACGTGGTAAGAGGGAGGACTGGGAAGTGGCAAGGAGGATAGTAACTCCACAAAGGGTAAGATGGGCTATTGGCACATTTAAACCCTACAAATCTCCAGGTCCAGATGGGATCTATCCTGTGCTGCTGCAGCAGGGAATGGATATGCTGGTGCTGGTACTTACTAAATTATACAGGCTAAGCATTGCTCTAGGACATGTGCCGGCAGCCTGGAAATCTAGTAAGGTGGTCTTTATACCTAAGCCCACCCGTAACCAATCGGAAGGGAAAGGATACAGACCTATTACACTCATGTCCTTTGTTCTTAAGGGACTTGGAAAACTGGTTGATAGGCATATTAGGGGGAGTGCTTTGGCCATAAAACCACTGCATTGGAACCAGTATGCTTATCAACCGGGGAAATCCTGCGAGGGAGCTCTCCATCAAATGGCGGGTAGTATTGAGCATATGATCGCTAAGAAAGGTTGTGCCATAGGTGCCTTCCTCGACATTAAAGGGGCTTTCAATAACCCCTCAGTGGGGACGATGGTAAGTGGTGCAAGACGTCATGGAGTGGATGCGACCACTTGTGGTTGGATAGGTTCCATGTTAACAAACAGAAGCATTTCTGTAGAGGTGGCAGGGGAGGTCAGAAGGGCGAAGACAAGTCTGGGCTGTGCACAGGGGGAGGGGGTTCTCTCTCCTTTGTTATGGTGCCTAGTGGTTGACAACCTTATTGAACTCCTGAATGAACAGGGGTACTTCTGCCTGGGATATGCGGACGACATAGTTGTTCTGATCCTGGGCAGATTCCCTGATACAGTTCTTGAGGTAATCAGAAATCCTCTACGACTGATGGAAGAGTGGTGTAATAAGGAGAACCTTAGGGTAGATCCGAAAAAGACTCCTCTTATTAACTTCACCAGACAGCGAAAAGATCTGACGACCAGGATGCCTCGCTTGTTTGGTGAATACCTTGAGTTTGTGGGGGAGGTGAAGTACCTGGGAGTTACTCTGGACAGGAAACTCACCTGGAACCCACATCTTGAGAGGACAGTTAACAGGACCAAAAGGGCACTGATGACAGTGAGAAGAATGGTGGGTAAGAAATGGGGACTGAAGCCATCAATGATACACTGGATGTATCTTAGGGTGATAAGACCTATGATTACCTATGGTGCTCTGGTGTGGTGGACAAAGGCCAACCAGGCACAGGCAAGAGCTCAACTGAGCTCTATCCTGAGATTGGCTTGTCTGTGCATACTGGGAGCGATGTCAACTACACCTGGTGCAGCAATGGAAGTAATGCTTAACCTCCCCCCCCCCTTGAGCTTGTCCTTAGCGGAGAGGCGAGGCTGGCGGCATAGAGATTGCGCAACTCGAACAACTGGGCTAACCTCCCAGATGTTTCGGGACATATCAGTATCGAGTGCGTGGTCAAAGAACCCGTCTTGGAAATGGGCAGCGACCACATTACTCGAACGTTTGCACCTGACCAGGCCCACCATACTATGATGGAATGGTCAGGGACATTAACATCGGGAGCTCAGATCTGGTACACAGATGGCTCCAAGATGGACTTCGGCACTGGAGCGGGGGTGTATTGTAAAATCCCAATGGTAAAACTAGTTGTTTCCTTGGATAGGCATACCTCTGTCTTTCAGGCCGAAATATATGCTATAAATGCCTGTCTGGGAGAGATAGCGAGAAGGGGAACACACAGGACCCGGATTGCTATTTTCCCCGACAGTCAGGCAGCAATTAAGGCACTAAACGGACATGTGGTCACCTCGGCCATAGTCAAGGAGTGCCTAAATAACCTACAAGCCCTGGCAAGGCACAATCAAATCAAGATAGGTTGGGTGCCAGGGCATAGGGGAATACTTGGAAATGAAGCCGCAGATGCGCTGGCCAGAGAGTGGTCTTCGACTCCCATGATTGGACCGGAGCCTGCGGTAGGTATTTCCAAATTCATGGTCAAGATGGCAGTGCGAAGGTGGATGGCTGAAAGACACTGAGCACTGGATCAGGGCTGAATGGATGAGATACAGTAAGCTAACCCTTAGGAAACCTTCCTTGGGGCTGCAGAAGAGTTTCATCTATCTGTCTAGGCAGGAACTGAGGATAGCCACAGGTCTACTCACGGTGGACTAAGGAAACATCTGCATAATATGGGTATCTACAAAGATGAACCAGTGTGCAGATTATGGGGCAAGAACTGGAGACCGCCACACACATCATTTATAGATGTGAAGCACTTGCCGAGAGGCGCTTCAACCTCTTTGGAGACAGCACAGCTCTGGAAGAGGATGCTGAAGGTAAAACACTAGTCAGAAAACTCCTAAACCTGGTAAGAGGGAAGGGGCTATTTGACTAGATCAGGGAGGTAAGTACAATATACCTTAAGGTAGCAGTGCTTTGGGCAGTTTTAAACCCGCTCCCAAGTCAAGAAAAAAAATAGACAATCTAAACATTTATGTTTGTTTTCTCATTCTTCGTCGGGTAATTAATTTTCTTCTCTTTTCGTGTTATTTTCTTTTGTTCTCTTAAAAAAGATGGTATCGTTAGCGGGGGCAGCAGAATGACTTTTCAGCCATCAGTTAATGTAAAACTTCTACTATAACAGTAAATTAAAAAAAAACTATAAATAAGTAGACCTTATATTTGTTCAACCTTTATACAACTTAGAATAAACGACAAAAAAGGGAAATTTTTTACCCACATCATTTCATCGACTTATCTTTATCAGCTTATATATCCAGAAAACCTATTATGCCAATATCTACAAATTCCAAGCTTAGTCTTTAAATGCCGTCATCGTGCCTGAGCATCAGCAACGGGTTATCCGAAGAAGACAGTGATTCAGGTGCTGTATCTAATAACCAACTTTTAGAAGGCATCAAAGAGAATAGGGGAATTGTGCAACAGAGTGAAGAAGTAATTGAGCAAAAGATTATGATACCGAATCTCAATGAAGTCCATCAGACGATGAAGATGATTTCGAAAAATTGCAACCTCTAGAAATTTACACATTTTTCTATTTGTTATAAACAATGTAGAATTTGTCCAACAACAAAAAATAGAAAGACTAGTTACACTTTGTAAGCTGTCTTTGTACAGCCAATATGTCTACAATGTTCTGGGCCGTACTCCTGTCAAAATTTAGTTATTATTTGTAATGTCAGTTTTCATAAATAAAGCTTATAATGTGTCAAATGATATCTTGTATATAAAGTTAAGTGTGTACAATCAGTGAACAAGAAATAATTAGTGTATGTTAATTATCGTGCGATTATAAGTCTTTTTAGCTAAACTGCGCTAAAATCTGTAGGTTTTATTTACTACAGTTTTCAATTAGTAAATAAAATATAACTGATCTCAAAACTACGTTTACCCTACTAGTCACATTGCAATCAGAATATTCAAAAACGATTTTTATAAAGTAAATGCAAGATAAATTGTTAAACCACACAATAAATCACACTTAGACATTTCGTGCCTGTGAACTACAAAGGCAGTAGTAATGTGACAGAAATTGCAGGTCACATGTATTGTATACATGAACCTAAATAACATCTGTGCGAGTGTTGTCAGTTTATATTACGATATCAGGCTGTCTGGTGTAAACAAACATAGGTCCAAGCCAAACAAAGATAAAGGCTCGCAGTCGACAAGTACTCTCGTGGACGAAGGCAGGAAAAACTGACTTTTTGCATTCTATCTTTTCCATCCCATTCTCTCATTTACATACGGCGTAAACGTAAATAACTTATGGTATCTTCCCAACGTGAAAATGGTCGTATAAAGACGGAAACATTTGTTTCTATCCTCGACTTTAGCCGCTGGTAGTCTATATTTTATTTTATTAATATGTTTATTGAATACATTGGTATTAACTTTTAGTGAATATATATGACGTAGGCCATATTAAATGGCATTATCCCAACGTCAAAATGGTCGTATAAAGACGGAAACATTTGTTTCTATCCTCGACTTTCGCCGCTGGTAGTCTATATTTTATTTTAATAATATGTTTATTGAATACATTGGTATTAACTTTTAGTGAATATATATGGCGTAGGCCGTATTAAGTGTTACATCTGTTAATACATGTGTTGCAGGTTAACATGTTTACAATGTTACCAAATTGTAACAATATACAGCAAATAATAGTCACTTTTAGATTCTTAAAATCGGATAGTGATTCTATGACAATTAATTTGAAAAGCTAGTTAATTTAAAAAATAAATACTTTATCTATCCTATAGTATCTAAGAGCACGAAGGGAAAAGTACGAGATGCATTGACCAGAACATTAAGATAAGTTTGGTCTGCCATCAAGTAAACAAACGCGTCAGAATGGCTTTCGGAGTGTCGACTGTTTATGTTTCCATATCAGAATTGTGTCTGTAAATACATAGCATAACAAGATACATTCCCTCCAAGATAAGGTCACGAAGCCACAGCTGTATGTCCTTTCCAGCGAACCAACAGTGTATGTTTGAAGGAAATGACAGATGTAATATAATTGGAGTGGTACAGTCTCAAAAACTACCGAGTGTCAATTTTTATGAGATTTTTTTGATATTAGGATTTTATATTTATTTTCTAATAAGTTCAAGAAATAATTCCGTTTTTGACGATAACACTTGCGTGTTTGCAAACACAAATACCAGTAACCCCATAATTATTTATAAAGTTTTACGAAAGCATGCTAAAATAGCATATTTACAAATTCCTGAAGTACTTACATCGAAGACTCTAATGAAACACTTGCCAACAATATCTCAACTCTTCCAAATGAATGACCAAGGTATTAAAGAACTAGCGTTATTTATAGGCCATACAACATCATTTGTATCACTAATAACATTATATATATTTTTTTCATCCAAAATACTCAAAAATAGTTTGAAAGATATAAATAATGTAGCAAAGAAAGAACACGTGGATATATACACCTATGACCATAAGGGCAAAACATTTTAAGTACTTATTTAAGGATACATGTATCATAGTTGTTAACATGCCAATTAAACTAGAGAGCACTGCAAGCGGTTTAAGCAATGTTAAATATTTAAAATTGTTTATTTCTACATCTCTGAAGATTATATGTAAGGATATAGTTCTTCCCAATGTATATTGCAGTGTAGCTAGGAATCAAAATGTTTTCGGTAAGGAATGTAATAAATCTATTATGTTTATCCTCGATATTCTAGTCCCAAGAGTAACTTTAATGTCTATGGGACTTTCACTCACTTTAGAGTTGCATGAAAAACTGTTTCAAGTACGGTGATCATTGGCAAGGAAACAAATACAGTAGTGCATGGATAATTCAAGGTAGATGGGACCGAGACACCGTCGGATTACCGAAAACTTGGATTACACGGAAATAGCTTCCTGTAAACTAGACAAACACTAGAGTTCTATTGAACCCTAATACTATAATTAAGAATGGACAAAATACGTATGTAAAACTTTATTGATTACAGTACATACATAAATTAATGTTGCTTGGCTCTTCAAGACTACTGTACTGACTCTTGCTTGCGAGGATACCATATGATATGAATACCATATTAAGTATCGGCAATTATAGCTAAAGAAAAGCCGATGACCGTTGTAACCTTTATGAGGACACCCAATAATTTGATCGTAGATAGTCTTTTTGTTTGCCTACCATAAAAATAAAACGAGATTATCAGTAAAATATCAGTGAATCTTAAGTATAGTGAAAAATTACCGTGATCATCGGTAGTAAATATTTATGATTATCAACGTCTAAAGATCGACTACAAAACGTTTTATAAGCTCTTGGTTAGAGTTGCTTAACTGAAGTAATTTTTTATCAACGAAAAATAGAGAATATTCAAATTGAAATATTAAGTTTGTAATTAGGAGTTATTTATTAACTGGTATTGCTAGTGGTAGGATTCGTAAAATATATAACAAAGGAGACAGTTTTGAGAAGTGATTGAGTATTAGCAGACTTTGTTTTGAGATCAGACACAGCCGAACGGACTAAAATCATTCTGATACTAACTATAAAAATGTATGTAACATGACCGAAGAACGGAGAGATTTTTTAAAGTGAAAAAAAATCTACAAAACAGTCATTATCTTTTACGTCTTGTTTTTTTTAACAAGAAATACCATCATAGTGACTAATCTCATTCTGACACTCTGCATAACGCTATTTCACAGCTAGTTTTTGAAGACTGGTTCCTCAGCTATATTCGCCAAAATATTTGTAAATTTTTTCACCATAATAATAATAATAAATCAAATTGTAGATATGCGAGTCAGGAGGGATACGGTTAAAGATAGAATTAAAGAAGAAGATTAAAATATATTTAAATCTTATCAGATATATTTTCAGGTGAATTCAACGGGTCTTGATGAAAGTGACCTCACAATCAAGGTGAAATGTCAACCTTTCGGAAAATATCCAAGGGAGGAATTAAATAAATTTTTTAACCTGCCAACAACGACTACCAGGAAAATTTAATGAATGTAGTTAAAGAAGAACTTTTAGAAAAAATAGGTCTTTACTCAAACACAATTGTACCTATAACAACTTATGACAAATCAAATATGGTTGGTAAATAAAACAGATGTATTACATTGCTTACCGAAAGCGTTTTTCACCGTGATGCCTAGCTGCAATGCAATATACATTGGGAAGAACTATATCCTTACATAATATTATATTCTTTAGAGATGTAGAAGTAAAGAAGTTTAAATATTTACCATTGCTTAAACCGCCTGAACTGCTTTCTAGTTTTATTGACAGAAAACCACCTATGATACCTGAATCCTTATATAAATACTTAAAATGTTTTGGCCTTATCTTGATAAAATGTGTATATTGGCACTAAAAAGTCATGTATTCGTGAAAATTTTACTCCTTGTTAGAATACTATATGCACCCTTTTAAAGCATATGCTCACAGAAAAATAAAACATTTTTTTGTTACATTTGGCTGTCGTAAGTACAGAAATACCATTATTTCAATATTTAATTTTTTTACCCGAAAATGGTAATATGTACTCAATTGAACCTATAAAATATAGACGTGTTCAATGGGCCTACGTGAACAAAAAATTAACATTACATGAGATTCGACCAAATAAAAGCCTTCTTATATTTATAATGTACAATATAGGTAGATTTTTCTGGTTACCTACCTGAGGTAAGGGTGATACAATATATCGAAGAAGTTTATTGAAATAAAGTAAGAAATGTATAGCCATTACCTCTAAGCTAAATTAGAACAGATGTAAATTGGCCTTTACATTCATTCGTCGCAGAAATTGAACACCACACAGACACAGTGTTTGTTAATCCCCGTGGCATGGGCTTGATAGGCACTTATAGGTGGTGTTGGTTGCCAGGTGTGTCTGCAGTTTCAACCACAATTTCTGTATTAATGAAGTCGTATTCAATGTTTTTACCGCCACGAAGTTGATTTTTAAAACTATTTCTTCATTAATTAATTAGTTTTTAGGTTTACATTTTTTTGGTTACATTATTTTTTCTCTATTTAAATATAGGGAAAGACAAATTAATACTTGTTTAAATACAAGATTTTCCTTTTAATAGATTTTCTCGTTTTATATTTATTAGTCATTTAGTTAACTAGTGTTATAAGTAATATAAAATTTGCAATTATTATTCAATTCTTAATTTCATATTATATATACACAATTTTGTATATTACGTGTCCTTTCTTTGATACATTATTTATATTTTTGAAACAATTTTTGCTTTTTTGGATGAAAAAAATATATATTATGTTATTATTCCACGATTAGGTTAGGTCTTCCACTTCACAACAGAAACTAGTAAGACGAAACAGGCTAAATATTCTGGTTGTTCACCAGCAAGACTCCAGAACAAAAGTGAAATGCTTACAGATTACGACAGCTGATGATAGGAATGAATAATCTAATATTTATGATTGCGCCCAGCTTCCACTTATCTTTTCCTCCAAACATATGGCTAATCACACTTTCCCGCTATTTATTAACAGTGTCTGGAATCGCATTCTCGAAAACTCACACGTGCGTTATCCTTGACTTTCGATGACGAAATTGGAGTCACCCCTTACAAACCCAGAGTATTAATTTACTAGACATTTTTCTAGTATCTTACATTTTCATAAAAATTAACCACCCTTTCTACTCCCGTAGAACCACACCCTCATATTCCCATTAGCTTTTAATGACGGACTCAGCCCCATTAAACCCCCCTAGAGATCATTTTCTAGTCTTTTTTAGGCTTTTACCATTCTAGTCCCAATTCATCACTTGCTACTCCCATAGAGCAACACCCGTGCATCCCCACTTTCGCTCGATTACGGTACCGGACTCAGCACAAATACCCCCCCCCCCCCGAGTGATCATTTTCTATTGTTTTTTTGCCTTCTGATAATTTTACCACAATTCTAAAATTTCCTACTTCCGTAGATCATTACCCGATCATCTCCACTGACGTCCGATAACAGTACAAGACTCAGCATCATTAAAACCCTCCGTGTGATATTTTCTATTGTTTTTTTGGCTTCTGACAATTTTACCAAATTAAACCCTTTTCTACTCCTGTAGAGTTACATCCGTGAATCCCCGTTTAATGGTAATGACGAAATGGACTCAGCATCATCAAAAATACTCCAATTGATAATTCTCTACCTTTATTTTGCCTTCTGAAATTTTTACCCTAAATCACCAGTTGCTACTAGCATAGAGCATCTCCCGTGCATCCTCATTGACGTTCGATAACTGTAAAAGACTCATCAACATTAAAAACACCCGAGTTATCATTTTTTCTTGTTATTTTGGCTTCTAACAATGTTACCCCAAATCATACTTTTTCTAGTCCAGTAGAGGCACACCTTTGCATCCCCATTTAATATTATAGGCGGTATTGGACTCAGCACCCTCCAAAACACTACGATTGATCATTTTCTATTTTGTTTTTGCTTTCTCACAATTATACCCCAATTCATCATCTGCTACTCCCATAGAGGATCACCCGTGTATCCCCATTGACGATCGGTAATGGTACAAGGCTCAGCACCATTAAACTCCCCAAGTGAACATTCCGAATTTTTTTTTTGTCTTCTGACAATTATTCCCCAATTGACTCTTTTTCTACTCCCGTAGCGCCACACCCGTGCACCCCCTTATAATATTGAAGACGGTATTTTACTCAACAACCTCCAAAACATTACGATTGATCATTTTCTAACTTTGTTTTGCTTTCTCACAATTATACCCCAATTCATCGTTAGCTACTCCCATAGAGGGTCACCCGTGTATCCCCATTGACGTTCAATAACGGTGAAAGACTCGGCACCATTAAAACCAACCCGAATGATCATTTTCAATTGTTTTGTTGCCTTCTGACAATTGTACCCCAATTCACCCCTTTTCTACTCTCGAGAGCCTCATCCGTGCATTCCCGAATAATATGGAAGACGGTATTGGACTCAGCTACCTCCACAACACCACAATTGATCATATTCTAGCTTAGTTTTGCCTTCTCACATTTATACTCCAAATCATCATTTGCTACTCCCATAGAGGATCACCCGTGTATACCTATGACGTTCGATAATGTTAAAAGATTCAGCACCATTAAAACCCTCCGACTGATCATTTTCTAGTTTTTTTTGCCTTCTTTCATTTATACCCCAAGTCACTCCTTTACAACTCCCATAGGGCCTAACCCGTTCCTCCCCATTTAATTTTGTTCACAGTAGTGGACTCATCATTCTTAAAAACACCCCAATTGATTATTTCCTAGCTTTTTTTGGGTTCTGATATTCTACCGTAATTGATCCTATTGCTACTCCTGTAGAGGCATACACTTGTATCCCCGTCAGCTTTCGATAGTTGTACACGTTTATGAAAACTAACAAACAGGACTTATCTGAGTTGAGTAAATAATTGGGCAGCTGAAATAAAGAAGGGACATACTAATGTTTATGTTTTCTCCGTGATTACACACACGTGTCTTAGAGTCTAAACATTTGACTAGTCAGATAGTCGCACCAAAGTGGCAACACTGTTGGTTCTCGTATTGTTAGTAGCGTGGGAATAATATACACACCGGCTGCCATATTGTTATTAGACTGATCGAAAATATACACTGGCTGCCATATTGATGCCTAAATGAAATGCTGCCGTAATGATAGTACTTCAGTCAATTTTGTATTTTTAAGATTTTATGAAATTAAAGTACATGGAGTAGTATAATGTTTATTAGAAATAAATTATACACGACGAAAAACATTTATACTTCACTCTTTCAAGTGGCTGCCATATGGTTGCAAAATGAAATGGTGCCATATTGATAGCGGGATGTATATATATATATATATATATATATATATGTGTGTGTGTGTGTGTGTGTGTGTGTGTGTCTGTGTGTGTGTGTGTGTGTGTGTTGTGACAATCTGGCACACCGTGACAAATAGGAAATAAATAATTTCCTGTTTTTAAGTAATAAAGTTGATTTTTAAATTAATCAAGTTGGGAGTTATACAAATAATAAAGAGTGAAAAATTAAATAAAACCCTAAATAGAATAATTAAGCTAAATTAAAAGGTATTAAAGAATAAATTTGTAATAACTAGCTAAATTTGACCATAGGGAGTGAGGTGAAAATTTTCTAAGTGCTTAAAAAAGCTATCTTAAGAACCAATCCACGTAGAACTTTCATCGACATTTTAAAAGAACCAGAATAAGCCAGAATAAACATTAGTGAAAACAAAATTTGAAAAACTTAAAAAACAAAAAAGTTACAGCAGTTTTAATAAAATAGACATTTTTCAGTGTTCCAAAAATGATAATCAAACTCTGCAAGCTAAAACAGATTCGTTGCCCGACTTGCCTGTACAAGTAATAAATCCAAAGATAGCAAGTATTGCAGGCGGGGTGAGGTAGGTTAAATTCACCGCTATATATACTAGGTCTCTAGAACCTTAGAGACAGTCTGAAATAAATTTTTAATACGAGGTGCCGCGGAACGCTATGCTGGACCGCGAGTAGGACCGCCATCAGGCCAGATGGATGGTCGCTTGGTCCGGGGATATGCGATTTAGGATGAGGGTTTTTAGGATACTTGGTATTTTGGTATTTTGTGGTATCACCATGGGATCTTGGGTTAGGGTTAGGTTGTTGGTTTGGAGCAACCTGCTTCTGTTGACTTCTTTGAACGTTCCCGTTACCATTTCCATTGTCAGTAACGCTGTCTAGCTGTTGTAGGAAAACTATTGCTTGTTTTATATTACTTGTGGGGTTCCCCACACTAGCTAGCTGAACGTTACTCCGAAAATGTTTCATCAACATGAAAATCAGATGGTTCTTTGGGATTATCGGGTCTACGTTTTTCGCCCTGTTTACCATCATAATAAAATACTCTGCCATAGAGTATGGTCCATTATTATGGTAGCGCCCTTGATTGATTTGTCTGCGTATCCTATCCTGCTGGCGATAACTCCAGAAATGCTCCGTGAATTCATGCTTGAATTCAGAATACGTTTCTGTGTTGTTCTTGATGGCTTTCCACCATGCATCCGCTGCCCCTTTCAAATATCGCTCTACAATCCTTAATTTGGCAGTCTCGTCCATAGTATTGTCTATCTCGGTAAATAGGTCTTCTATTTCCCCTAGGAATGTCATTGGGTCTTCTTTGTCATTCCCCCAGAACTCAATTCTACGGTACGTAGCCTCCCCGTTCCTGTCTATAACCCTTGGTAAGCAAACTTGTGTTACTATTCCTGCTCCAGCTGTTTGCTTCACTTTTGCAACTTGTTGTTTCACTGTTTTAATCTCATCTTGGATATTTTGTACTTTTTCATTTAATTTCGTCGTTTTAGTTTCTGTTTTAGTTCTTAGACTTTCTATTTCTGTCTCATGTTAGTTTAACCTTTCGTATGTGTTATTTGTCTTAGTCTCAGTTTCTTTTTGGTAGTCCTCGAATTTTAACTGGAAAGCCTCCCATAACTGTCGTCTTTCCATTATCTCTTCAGCTTTTTCTTTCTCTCTCAATTGTCTCTCTTCCTCTCTCAATTGTTTTTATTTGTCTTCTCTCTCCTTCTCTCTTTGTTTTGCTTCCGCCTTCTCTTTCTCTCTCAATTGTCTCTCTTCCTCTCTCAATTGTTTTTCTTTGTCTTCTCTCTCCTTCTCTCTTTGTTTTGCTTCCGCCTTCTCTTTTTCTCTCAATTGTCTCTCTTCCTCTCTCCATCGTTTTTCTTTGTCTTCTCTCTCCTTCTATCTTTGTTTTGCTTCCTCCTTCTCTTTCTCTCTCTCTTCTTTTGCCTTGAAAAAGGCCATCAATTTATCCATCTCGGATCTAGACATTTTGATTTAATACTGATTTATTATTCAATTAATTATTTATCCACTTATTCCTTTCTATTTGATTTCCTTTAGGCCAGATGGTTCCTACCCGCTCTTTCGTCTAAATCTTTATTCAATTGCAGTTATTTATTTATTTTATTTTTATTTGTACGCTCTTGGATTCCTTCAATTTATATTATTATTTAAAAATTTAATTGCATTATTTAAAACATTCTGATTTCACTTATTTAAACAATCTTGATTTATTTCTATAATTTAACTATTTAATCTTGATATAGGGAACCTGTTCAAAGCCCCACGTTGGGCGCCAATTCTGCAACGTCCCACCCTTACTTTGTTTGTTTGTTGATATCCCTACTCGCAGAATACCAAAATTTGTTGTTTAAAAAACTTATTTATAAACAAACCAAACATCTACCAATCACCCCGCTTGTTAAACCGTGCTAAACTCCCTGAGTTACGTGTATATTTCCCGCTCATAGGGCCAGGCCCAAAACAAGCCTGTTCCCGCTGACTACGATTGAAAATAAGCATAAACTCCCCAAAATTGGTTTATCAATTATGTATGGTCAAGATATAGTCACACATGTCATTTCAATAGTCAGCTGGAAAGAAACACATTTAAAATAATACACAAAATATTCACAGAGTCTTACCACCTGATGATGATCTGCAGAGACAGCAAGGGAACGTGCAAAATATGATCGTGTTTAAATTATCTATTTTAAAGGCTCCTGTGTTCTTTTAAACACAATCTGCCAGTAGATAAATCTCTGGACTTTTATACAAAAAACCAACTAATCTTTAGGCTAGCTCATGAAGTTAGTTGAGAGAAACTCTTTGAAAACATTAGGTTTTAAGTATTATCATTTAGTGAAATTTAATTAAGCTTGTTTACTGATTTAATAATCATTTTCATATTAGTTGGAAAAAGCTAAACAGTTTTTATTGATTATTCGACACAGGATGAAATGCAAATACTGTTGATTTTTATAACATATTTAATTTTATTTATTTAAATAAAAAAGAAAATTTATACTTTCAAATACAACACAATTATATTAACAAAACAACTCACTAAATAACTTGTTGTTTTTCATACTTTAAAATCTTATAATTTCCATTTATATCAATTACATTTACATGAACATAAAATTATTTTCCAAATTACACATAATAAAAATTTATCTTCTATACGATATAAGATTCTATAAGAATTGGTAAATTCGTATTTAGGACACCTAATTTTTAAATTTATAATATCCAAAAAATTCTTATTTCCTTGAAAATAAATGGCTCATGGCCAAAAACCCTTTGTAAGTTTAGTATTTATCATTTGAAATATTCTGATCACATAAATTCATTTTATTAGGCATAAAATTTATTTAAAGTTTATAAAGAGTGAAGTCATTGTTTAAGCTTGAATATTTGTTTGAATTTAATAAAATTAACTGACTAAATTTGACGTAATTGGTATCGAATAGAGAAAATGACTTGCCAAAGATGTTCCTGCCGGTCCTAGAGTCCCTCGTCTGGATTCCCTGGTCCTTGGACATCGGAAGTCGCCATCCCTGGTTCGTCGGTGGTGGTTTTCCTCCATTCCCGCGTCCTGGAGGATGAGTCTGGAGCCTTCATTCCTTGGTAGTCCTAGACGTCGGAAGCGTTGAGGTTTGGTCTATCTGGCCTGATAGCGCTCCTACTCGCGGTCCAGCATAGCGTTCCGCGGCACCTCGTATTAAAAATTTATTTCAGACTGTCTCTAAAGTCCTAGAGACCTAGTATATATAGCGGTGAATTTAACCTACCTCACCCCGCCTGCAATACTTGCTATCTTTGGATTTATTCCTTGTACAGGCAAGTCGGGCAACGAATCTGTTTTAGCTTGCAGAGTTTGATTATCCAAAAATGGAACACTGAAAAATGTCTATTCTATTAAAACTGCTGTAACTTTTTGTTTTTTAAGTTTTTCAAATTTTGTTTTCACTAATGTTTATTCTGGCTTATTCTGGTTCTTTTAAAATGTCGATGAAAGTTCTACGTGGTTTGGTTCTTAAGATAGCTTTTTTAAGCACTTAGAAAATTTTCACCTCACTCCCGATGGTCAAATTTAGCTAGTTATTACAAATTTATTCTTTAATACCTTTTAATTTAGCTTAATTATTCTATTTAAGGTTTTATTTAATTGTTCACTCTTTATTATTTGTATAACTCCCAACTTGATTAATTTAAAAATCAACTTTATTACTTAAAAACAGGAAATTATTTATTTCCTATTTGTCACGGTGTGCCAGACCGTCACAACGTGTGTGTGTGTGTGTGTTAAAATAACATAGGTTATTCAAATACAAGAATATATAATAATTTATATTCAAAGATTTTCGTTACTAAATAATACCAACATCATCAGGAATGAAAATTACAATAATAATAACGATAAAATTACATTATTGTAATTTTGATTTCTGATGATGTTGATACTGTTTACCAACGAAAATCTTTGAATATAAATTAATAAATATTCTTGTATTTGAATAACCTATGTTGTTTTAAATTATTGTTAACGTGTGTCTTTATTTATTCAGTATATATTATTTATATTAGTATACATTTTTTCATTTTATAATGGCAACGATTCTTTTTTTGTATTTTCAAAGCATGTTTCCACTTATATTTATACATTTCCCACTCTGTTGTTGACTTATTTTTTCTTTTCTTCTTACACTACTCCGGATAATCGAGGCTCAACTGTACTAACAGAAATTATTCATCGTTATAAGTAATTATTTAAACTGTTGTATAAAGCCTGGAGCGTCACTTAGCGTTCCCTATCCGAAACAAATCGCCAAAGTTTAACAATCCCCCGTTAAAACTCTCAACTCGGAGCATCCCTCTTTGAAATGTGCATATTTAATCTCGTGGAACTACTTTTATCAAGCAGCACCTGCCGAGACGTTCCATCCCGAGGGCGGAAACTCCAGACACAATAAATTATCCCGAAGTAGGTTTATAGTTAAATATTGGAGGCAAACTTTACCCTCGCGTCATACATTTATCGGGTGTTAGTTAATGATAAGCAATGGAGATGCGGGCAATTTTAGGGTGTTCTGGTTAAGTATTTAAACAGTAAATTACTACGTAAACTTTCTGGCTTAGCTAAAAGAGTAGTGAACTGTATTAGTTCCAAAAAGGAACGGGAACAATTAACATAAAAAATATTCAAATTAAATCCCACTTGAGTATAAAAAACATTATTTCAGTAACATTTTATTAATTAATTGCACATAATATAAATACGTACATGAATATGACAGAATCGCAATATCAATTTGCAAAATAGACAGCGAAATTATTTATAAAAATTAATTAGTTATACCTAATTACTATTTATTTTGACTGTAATAACATCAAGTGTCAAGCACTACAATTATAAACAAAGTAATTGAACTTTAGTGGGTGAATGAAAAGTATTGAAATAACGATTGAAAATTTGAACGAAATTATATAAATATATATTGGGAGAGTGTGAGCTATAGTTGTTTCTTCTTTTCTTCTGATCACTCTCTCTACTACTTCTGTATGTATGCAACAGTATGTCTTTGTGAAATTATTCCAAAATCGGCAGCAGTTTCCTCCGTTAGCGTGACCTTCAGTTACGTCTCCCATTACTTTAGATGATCCCATAGTATCGGCCGTCTTATGGTAGTTTTCTCTCACGCCACGTTCACTAGCCTCTTCGTTTGGATAGATAAAGTTCCTTGTAAGCACTTCTCTAAGCAATTATTTCACTCTGATCCTGTGACTTTCCCTTCGCCTTCTATTTAACCTACCTCAAGTGCTATCTAGCAGGGTAACTGTAAAGACAACTCTTATGCTAGAAGGTATTATTTTTTTAATTCATCAGATCCCTATGAATTGCAACACACATTTTCCTTATAACATTTCTCTAAGAAATTATTTACATTGATCTATATATACATATATATATATATATAAGTAGCTTTCCGATTGAAATGTTTATACTTTTTTAGTTTTCGTAACGTAATTACATAATTTTGTTTTGAATTATAACAAACAAAATGGTAGACTCTAATTGACACAGTTTTGTTTGCACAACACAGTATTCTACAATGTGAAAAACTTGTATCTGGTCAAAGACTTATTTTTAACAAACAGGTATCTGGTTTTTATGAGAACACAGGCTTGAGACGCTAAGGGTGAAAGATCGCATGGCATTAAGTACTATCCTCCAAGGAGAGCAGACCTCTCCTAAATAAGAGACCGCAGCCATTTGTTGGGCGTGTTTTGAAAGTATATTACGCTATATTCATATTATCATACAATATGCGCCAACATAACCACTACTGACATTGAATCAACTGTAGTTGCCTTCTATCAGACATAGGGTCATTCTTAGTCGTTTTATAGGGGACATTGTTGTTCCCGAAACCTGCCATTCCTTTCACAATGGCAACAAGATGCCGCAACCAGACGTACTTCTTGAAGAAACCTTTGGCAACCGCCTCATCTCCCCTAGAACAAACTTTCCTTACCCAGCCCAATCCCCAGACATTATACCACCTGACTTCTATGTCTGGGGAATGATGATGAAGAAGATTTTCCGTGATGTCCCACCAACCAGCATCGTCCCGGTACAGGAAAAATACAGTAAATACAGTACAACGAGCATGAAACAACTCCTCTTTACCAAATTGATGCTCAACCATCAGAACACTACGTGCGTTGCCACTAACTAAACGTAGGTTATATCTAACATGTTTATACTCGAGTGTAACAGATTTAGCCTCTTTTTACTTGTATGTGTTTGTAAAACTA
>JBAIZL010000002.1:26021066-26063566 GCA_036971475.1 Prosapia bicincta
CTAGTTGGATAACCACACTTCCGGCTTGCCTCTTATATCCGACCACAATTGCTTGATCACTTGATAAAATACCAAAGACCTGTTTACTGCTCTGAGGCTCGCATTAAGTATTATCAATAAAGAATGGGATTAGTAAACAAATATCCGACCACAATTGCTTGATCACTTGATAAAATCCCATAGACCTGTTTACTGCTCTGAGGCTCGCATTAAGTATTATCAATAAAGAATGGGATTAGTAAACAAATATCCGACCACAATTGCTTGATCACTTGATAAAATACCAAAGACCTGTTTCCTGCTCTGAGGCTCGCACTAAGTATTATCATAAAGAATGGGATTAGTAAACAAATATCCGACCACAATTGCTTGATCACTTGATAAAGTACCCAAGACCTGTTTCCTGCTCTGAGGCTCGCACTAAGTATTATCATAAAGAATGGGATTAGTAAACAAATATCCGACCACAATTGCTTGATCACTTGATAAAGTACCAAAGACCTGTTTCCTGCTCTGAGGCTCGCACTAAGTATTATCATAAAGAATGGGATTAGTAAACAAATATCCGACCACAATTGCTTGATCACTTGATAAAGTACCAAAGACCTGTTTCCTGCTCTGAGGCTCGCACTAAGTATTATCATAAAGAATGGGATTAGTAAACAAATATCCGACCACAATTGCTTGATCACTTGATAAAGTACCAAAGACCTGTTTCCTGCTCTGAGGCTCGCACTAAGTATTATCATAAAGAATGGGATTAGTAAACAAATATCCGACCACAATTGCTTGATCACTTGATAAAATACCAAAGACCTGTTTCCTGCTCTGAGGCTCGCACTAAGTATTATCATAAAGAATGGGATTAGTAAACAAATATCCGATCACAATTGCTTGATCACTTGATAAAGTACCAAAGACCTGTTTCCTACTCTGAGGCTCGCACTAAGTATTATCATAAAGAATGGGATTAGTAAACAAATATCCGACCACAATTGCTTGATCACTTGATAAAATACCAAAGACCAGTTTCCTGCTCTGAGGCTCGCACTAAGTATTATCATAAAGAATGGGATTAGTAAACAAATATCCGACCACAATTGCTTGATCACTTGATAAAGTACCAAAGACCTGTTTCCTGCTCTGAGGCTCGCACTAAGTATTATCATAAAGAATGGGATTAGTAAACAATTATCCGACCACAATTGCTTGATCACTTGATAAAATACCAAAGACCTGTTTCCTGCTCTGAGGCTCGCACTAAGTATTATCATAAAGAATGGGATTAGTAAACAAATATCCGACCACAATTGCTTGATCACTTGATAAAATACCAAAGACCTGTTTCCTGCTCTGAGGCTCGCACTAAGTAATATCATAAAGAATGGGATTAGTAAACAAATATCCGACCACAATTGCTTGATCACTTGATAAAATACCAAAGACCTGTTTCCTGCTCTGAGGCTCGCACTAAGTATTATCATAAAGAATGGGATTAGTAAACAAATATCCGACCACAATTGCTTGATCACCTGATAAAATACCAAAGACCTGTTTACTGCTCTGAGGCTTGCACTAAGTAATATCAATAGAGAATGGGATTAGTAAACAAATATCCGACCACAATTGCTTGATCACTTGATAAAATACCAAAGACCTGTTTACTGCTCTGAGGCTTGCACTAAGTATTATCAATAAAGAATGGGATTAGTAAACAAATAATAACGGGAGGAACAATATATTTTTAGTGAAATATTGTTTTATGTATTACATATTCTTGTTAATTTAACAAAGTTAGAATTTAAGTACGGACAAAATACCACGTCTTACAGCGAATTTACTAGATAATTAGTACTTTAGGGTTTTCCGTAAGTTGGAACGTGTTTGGGGGTTGTCCACGAGATACTGCAATACGGTAAAGGCGGAGTAGGAGATGTATGCACATTAAGTTTGTCCTACTCCCACTCAGCGAGGCGCTGCTAGACTGGCGGCAACGCAAGTAATCGCTTCCTGTGATAATAAGTTATTTACACATTTCATTTACTTCTAAAGTGAACAATATGTTCAACTACTAAGACCGTAAGCTGAAGTGATGAGCCAAAAGCGCGTGAGCGCACACACACACACACACACACACACACAAACAAACACACACACACACACACAGATACACACACACACACACACACAGATACACACACGCACTTACACACACACACACACACACACGAACGCACACGCATACACACACGCACGCCCGCACACGCATACACACACACTTTCCCTGACACACATACAAAACACTATCTGGCTCACTCTAACACTCACGAGCGCGGGCTCGCGCGCACCTAGGTTTTCTTGTAATATAATTAATGAAGACATATTTCTCAAATAGAAGAATTGTAATAATTTATGTATTTTTCAAAACGTTTCGCTAATAAAATCAGTATTTGTATCTTCAATGATATAACAAATTATTTTTACGAATATTAAACATGTATAATGCAATATTAAATAAATATATATGTATGATGAATAGTTATTATCTGGAGTACATCCGTTCATTCTGCAGTGCATTAAACCGCAGTTCCGACGTTTCACTAGAATCTCATCTGTCGTTGGGTACTCCTCGTCAATGCTAGATGAGATTCTAGCGAAACGTCGGAACTGCGGTAGAATGCACTGCAGAATGAACGGATGTACTTAAGATAGTAACTATTCAACATTTTTCCATCCGTGATGGAATACGAATATATATATATATATATATATATATATATATATAAATATATATATATATATATATATATATATATATAAATATATATATATATATATATATATATCCTTTTTATTATTATCCAAAGATATAAGTGAAGCCTACATTGTTGAATTAGTTAGTCTCTCAAGTTTGGCTAGTACGTCTAACTAGCTTGTGCAATTGTTTTTAAGAAATAGATTAAGGTTCAGTAAAACAACGAGTATAGCTATACGCCATATTGTTGTAAGTTTTCGTCAATATTAACTGAGTTATATTGTACTGAATAGTCTCCTTGTTATCTCGTAGTGTAACATATGTACATGCTGTGAGTCAGTATTAAAGTTGTTATGTGTGTAACACATGTAAACACTACCCTTCGTATCTGGTGAAATATGTTACTTACGAGAATATATGTGCGCATGGTTACTCGTGTTTTGCTCTCTTACAGCGGTATTGTTTCACATTCCTCTTATGAAGGGGGATTGTAGTTTCTTGCAATTAACACTTTCAATGGCGTGGTTAAATTGTTTAAAACAAAACAATGTAGACCTACAAAACGAGATAAAACTAGAAAAATAAGTTTCTATAAAAACACTCGCCATACATAATTGAATAAAGGACTACATTTGAACACTCTGGATCTAAAAGTGAATGAAAATATTAAAAACCAAAAGTAAACATTAATATAAACGTAAAAAATAACGTTTAAAAATAAAGATTTAAACAGTATATTCATGTTTAAAATAAGTTATTTAATAATATACCAAAAACAAGTAACATAAAAAACAATTTTAAAGTCAATTTCAAATTAAGTCAAAGAGGAAAAATTTTATTTCAGTTACATTCTATTAAAAAATTATTAATATATAAGTATGTATATACATACGACAGAATCATATTATTAAGGGGCAAAAAGCAAAATTTTGTGGTAAAATTTATTTCAGGAATAATTAATTGAAAATAAACTGAATTGCCATCAAGTATCACCCCCTACTAGTTTAATGATATCCATTTGAACTTGAATGAATGAATAAAAATACTGAATAACGATTGAAAAATTAACAATATATGTAAGTATTAAGCCCTACATATAGAGTGTGAACTGACAGTAGGAACTAAAAAATAGCCTTTAAAACTAAAAACGCAATTAATTATAAAATCAATAGGATAAACCATAACAACCCACACAGAAAGCAGATTGAAAAATGAAACGTTTATAATTAATTTTATAAATGCCAAACACAGAAAAGATGTAGAGAATATCTAGTAGTTGAAAATAAATACGGAGTCATTGAATAATATGTTTAGTTTTCCTACAGCATTTTCTTTGCAAACTGTAAATAAAGTCAATTGTTTACAAAAAATAATCAGTTAAAACGTAATTAAAATACTGAAACGTTTAAAAGTGAGTCATAAATCTAGATATATCTCAAACAAATAACAAATATCACAACTGAACTTGCCAGTGCGACATCTTCTCATGCAGTACAGTTGATAAGACCTGGCTTAGGATTCCAACAATACGTACGGCGTTTTCAAAAACATCTATTACCCACCCGAAATTGCTGCCATTAAGGGAGGAGGTGTTCAAAGAACAAAGCGTTTTTATTTAAAGAGACGCCACCGTTTGCTTTAATATCGGCCGTTACCTGAATTTTACTGCAGCAGTCAGACTTTATGGCATTTTGCTCTCAAGCAAATAAGCAATTCCTGCGGCAGTATATCGCAGGCTGGGTTAGCATTAGATGCAGTACTGTGACTGCGTAGGCCGCTGCACGGAGCTGGAGTAGTAGATATATTCTCTTTCCTACGCAGCGTTGATACCCAGACAAAATATAAACATTATTTGGAAAAGTAATTGAATTGTCTACAGTCTGCTTTATTTGAACTTGAGTGGATTAATAAAAGTATTTCATGAACGACTGAAAATTTGTACAAGATATATAAATAAATAAATAAATGAATTATTATATATATATATATATATATATATATATATATATATATATATATATATATATATATATATATATATATATATATATTACAATTTTGCTATTACTTGCGACCAGACCTTTTGTTAACTAAAAGTTGTTAATTGCTATTTACTTTTATATATATATATATATATATATATATATATATATATATATATATATATATAGTTAAATGTGTTAATTTTAATTGTTTAATATTCCTGATGATGTTGGTACTGTTAGCCAACGAAATGCTTTGAATTGCATTATCAATTATAATTCTTGTATTTGCATTTTGACTTAGTTCTTTATATATATATATATATATATATATATATATATATATATATATATATATATATATATATATTATGGAAATGGTGATACTATCTTTTACACTGACCACCGTGCAACAATAGTATTTTTGGCGGGAATTAATCTCAAACTCAACAACTAGCGAGAGCAAGGAGCAACAATTTCGTGGTGCGCCCGAAAGAAATGAATTTTAAAATGGTAACTTATTTAATAATTAAAAATTTCGATATCAAAGGAAACATTATTTCCATACTATATTCGAAAAATATACCACTTTTACAAATAATAACAAAACATTGACTTTACATTCTTTCGTTTCATGGCTCAAAGGGTTAAAAGCCATTACGAAATAATTGCATTTGAAATTAGTGCTTGTTCTCTGCGCTGGTATTGATGTTTACCAGTAAGCTCTCCGATGACGTCATAACTAGACATATTAATTTAACGGTACGGAAACTTTAGTCTCTGTTGTTGCTCCACGCGATGTTCCAATCATACTTGCCTTTACGTGTTTGTTTGTGAACTGTACAAGCCCTTCCTCTACGGATACGGGTCAAGGCAACTTGTCGCAAATTGGGTTGTAGCGCACGTCAGCAAATCCATTTATACACACGTAGGCATACGTACCTACATACATAGATACATTTAGCAATATTTAGTTACAAACAAAAAACAATTAGTATTAAAACACATACATTCACCAAACAGACACGATTGTTTCTCATAAAACCCGTAATATTTCTGACTGGTGATAACTTTGAGCAACCATAATCTCAGATCGTTACTCGAATTTCATTCATTTCAACCAAAAGCGTGGAGTTTAATGTTTATAACAGATCCTTCAATGTCACCTGTTTCAGCCGTCAACATTTCACAAAGACCAAACTAAACCGATGAACATTTCACTTTGGTTTTTTACCGAGGATTTGGCAAAATAGTCAACACTTTTTTTAAACAAAATATACAACATTTCTAGCGTGTAGTAATTTTTCAGTAGAGAATTGTGTTTTTACAATTATAAAACTTCAGTTAAAGCGCTCCAATACAACACCATTGAAGGTCATTAACTGTAATATATTTAATTCATTATGAAATTATTCATTTAGTGTAAATAGGTAAATAATAAACCTCAAAAAATAAAAAACCAAACATCCATTTCAAAATAGGAAAACCTTTGCTAGTTAGAGGATCAATGGAGTCATCCATTATTCCACACACACAAGGGAAATGGAAATAAAACTTTGTTGAACCAACAGATTGGATCCACGAATGCATTAGCAACACATAAGTAATTAGACTTGTTACAAATCAGACATGGCTGAAGTAGGTTTCATTCTTGAAATGAATGTTATTATTAATAATATATTCTTCCACTACACAGTGTTTAATTCTTATTATTTTTTCGATAAAGTCTAATGCTTACCTTTGGTTTTGTAAAGCTGTGATGACAATGATAGGCTCAAAGTAAGAGTGGAAACGTTTATAAAATATAATAAATTTATATCACCCAAAACATGGCTTCTACTAGGTAATTTAAAGGTTGAGGAAAAGAGTATGCTGTATAGGGTATTCATAGGGTCTGAGTTTAAAAGTCACAGAACATTGTAAGCTATCTTCGCATAACTAATAGAGATTCACATAAATTATTCAACGTTAGGCAAAGTTCCTATATTAACATTGCAAAGCCAAAGTTCACCAATTACCTTCACAAAGGTAAAGTTTACCCATTAACATCACAAAGCCATAGTTCACCAATTACCATCACAAAGGTAAAGGTAATCATTAACATCACAAATCCAAAGTTTCGCCATTACCAACACAAAGGTACAGTTCCTTCATTAACATCACAATGCCAAGGTTCCTCCGCTAACATCACAAAGGCAAAATGTTTCCATTACATCATATAGCAAAAGTTCCTCCATTAACATCACAAAGCCAAAATTCCTCCATTAACATCACAAACGTTCCTCCATTAGCATGAAAAAGCCATAGTTTCTCCATTAGCATCACAAAGGCAAAGTTCTTCAGTTGAGAATCACAAGTGAAAGCTATCTTCGCACAAGATGCAGAAGTAACACAGATCCAAATAAAATATTCAACATTAGGCAAAGTTCCTATATTATCATCACAAATACAAAGTCCCTCTATTAACATCACAAAGGCTAAGTCGTTCTATTACATTAGAACGGCAAATTTTCTTCATTAGCATCACAAAGACAAAGTTCCTCTTTTACGATCACAAGGGAAAAGTTCTTCCATTAACATCACAAAGACAAAGTTAATCCTTTAACATCACAAAGGCAAAACTCCTCCATTAACATCAGAAATGCAATATTCCTCCATTAACAGCACAAATGAAATATTCTTCCATCACATCACAAAGCCACGTTCCTCCATTAACATCACAAAGATAAAATTTCTCCCTAAACATCACAAAGGCAATATTTCTCCATTAACATCCCAAATTCAATATCCCTCCATCACATTACAAAACCACGTCCCTCCATTAACAACACAAAGGCAAAACTCCTCCATTTACATCACAAAGCCAAAGTTCCTCCTTTAACATCACAAAGGCAAAACTCCTCCATTAACACCAGAAATGCAATATTCCTCCATTAACACCACAAAGGCAATATTTCTCCATTAACATCACAAAGGCAAAGTTCCTCCATTAACATCACAAAGACCCAAGTTCCTCCTTTAACAATACAAAGAAAGGTTTCTCTACCATCATCACAAACATACGCAACCACATTTTTTTACTAAACAATTCAATTATTTAAATTAATTTCAATAATTTCCTCAGTATTTTATTAACTTAAAAAATGATTTTGAGTCATGGCATCGTTCTCTCGAATCCGTAAATTTTACTAATCACATCACAATGACCTATTATCTATAACGTTTTCAGTTTTTGTCATTTATAAAACTTTTGGCCTAAATAAAAAGCTTTCTTCTTCTGTATCGCCCAGGTTGAAGTCCCAGGATGTCGGTAGGTTTATTCCTTTGGCTCCACTAGAACATGAACACTCGTACGATGGTTTCTCTATATTTCAGTTCACCAATATGTCTTTATATTTTCATATATAACTCTACTCATTAATATAAAACATTTATAAATAATAATTATTATTATATAATACAAAATTGTTTTAAAGACACTATTTTTAATGCAATAATATTACAATTCAGTCTAAAGGCTAGTCGCCCTACCGTAGTCTACAGTGATCCGACCTACATGCATGTATATCCTGACCCATCTACACTAACGCATTACGTTATCCAGGGAAGGTGGTACTTCCGAACTTTGCTAAACCGGGCTTAACTTGACCTCCCTGCCCTGTCCTAAAAGATATTCCTTTGGGAACACGACAGCTGTGCTGACTGTTGCTAAGTGAAGGATTATTTGACCCATACAATCACTAAATCCTTCCGTTGAGAAGTGAGGCCTGGGCAAGGTTTATATAATACGCTCTGATATTGCGAGCACGCGTAGTATGTTAAACATGAATGCTTGATCAACGCGTAGTAGAACGTTGTATGGAATTGCTACTGTGAACCGAACTTTGTGCTTGGCCCAGTTAGTGTCTCCGTCGATCTCACTTTGTGACGTACGCAACTTACCGTTCCATTATGTACCATGCTAGAGGCGTGCACAGCTGCAGGATGGTCTCAGACTGTTCTTATACTTATATTGAATATATTATATTTTACACTCATATTTCGTTGCAAAACTTAATGATTTAATTGCATTAGAACTAAAAGTTTCGACTTATTTCTCATTGTTTTCCACTTGCTCCAAATAAGGGCTTTAATTCAAAATATTTTAAATGTTTCATTAAAATTGTAAAATTTATTCAACTCAAAACGTGTTCTCATTGACGTAATGTAATTAAATATCAAATATGAACTTCTCTTTCTCAATCTCTTTCTGATTTTTCCTTTTTCTTCTTCTAATGCTCATTATTCTTTGTAATTTTTGCAGCTTTTTCTTGCCCTCCTCTTTTTTGACTTATATTTATATTCTTCGTCGTTGTATTTTTCATAGCGTTCTTTTCGAATATTTTTTTATAATATACGTTTTACATCATTTTCGTCCAATCGTTATTCTTAATTTTGGTATCTTCTGTGTCTTCTTCTTCGTCATTTTGTTTTCTTCAACTTCATATAAACTAATTAAATTTCTTTGATTATACATATTTTTCTTTCATCTTCTTCTTCTTCGTCGTTTTAGTTTCCATGGTATTTTTGTTTCTCTTCTTCTTCTACGTATTGTTCGTCTTCTTCATCATGTTCATCTTATGTGTAATAATATTTTAGATTAAAAATCATTTGTTGCTGACATATTTTATATAATTTGGATTTTTAACATAAGTATTCAAGAATTGCGTTTTCTCCGCTCTGACTGGAGCTACGACTGGTATTGTGGTGATGGGGAATCCTGAAGAAAATTTCAAATGAAAACAGCAACACACATTCCAGCCAGGAAACAGTGATCAACAGAGATACGAGGTGGTTAAAGTAAAAATTTCTCATGTTTCTTTTCGTGTACTTAATACTATTGCACTAAGTTCAAATTTATCGACACTGTCTTTCTAATTTATTGAAAATACTTTATCCCCTGCGTGCGTGCGTGTGTGAGCGCGCTCCCTAGCTCACGTTTAGCCTAGGTTCACAAAACAAAACTCATCACTATCCCCTCAGTTCTGAGCGTCATATAATCTAATAGCATTATTGCACAAAAGCGTAGCCTAGGGCGAACTTTACAAACCAACATTCGGAAGCTACAATTGTGTACCATCAGTTAATTATCAATGTTTAACCCACAATATATTGGTTATATTTACTGTTACCTAAATTTCATTTATTACACACGTGAGTTATATCTATTGCAAAAAGTTAAGATTTTAAATGGTGGTCTGGCGATGCGTGTTTGGAGTGAAAGATGTTTTTAAGTAAAAACAAACGCATTCGAGTTTGCAGGGACAATGATGCTACAAGAGACATGGAATAGTTCTAGATTTATAAAAACGCAACTTAATTAGCAGAAACTGGGCTACAATGGAAACTAAATCATAAGCCAAATACGTTTAGAGCAATATATTTAGCCTTCAATACTGAAACGTTTTTCTCAATACTAAAATAACGATAGTGTTTGCATGTAACAATAGATTAGGTAACAATAAAACATTCTATAATATTATTCTAACATGTATAAATTTTACTAATGTATGCGGGCATTTTAAACTTATTCGCTATAAGTATCTGTTATCAGAATATACGAACGAGGGTATGGACGGACTCTAGTAGTCATATCACGGCGCTGTGTAGGCAAGCCTACGTTGTCCTTCGAATCGTTTAGGTGTAATGAAAGAATAACGGAACAAATATACATTTTAGTTCTTTCCGATCAATTAATTTCGCGCTTTCCTTTATTATATTTATAAAAAACTTTTACTTTATAAATTTATTTTATTTGTATATAAATTCATTTTATATTTGGTCTTTAATAAGTATATTGATCAGATTTTGTTTTTACTTTCTGTTATAACTTAAACATCAATTTACTTGCATCCTATTCTTGCATTAAAGTATATATATATATATATATATATATATATATATATATATATATATATATATATATATATATATATATATATATATATAACCTTTCATTTCAAAGAATCTAGTTTTAAATTCACTCATCTTATTCCTATATTAATGACTGTGACTTGTTACAAGCCCAAGACCCATGAGTTTTACACATAATCTAACTACAATAGGGTATTTAAAAAAAAACAAATATTTTAAATACTTTTTTCACACGAAGCCTTGATTTACACTGATTACCTTTCTTTCCGCTTTGTAACCCATAAATACTAACCTGTTTCTATCATGACACGCTTTCTTAATTGAATAAATTTTCAAAAACATTTCAGCAACAATCATAGTCTCGAGATATAGCAAGAGACTTTCCCAAATGAAGCGTAATAGCCTGCTTTATAATGATGGCGAAGCCCACTCATTCGTGTCAAATTCTTCAGTCACCTCTCGCTATAACTCTCGTTATTTGTACTTGTTTTCGTTTTTAACATGCTCTTAACATGTGCATGTTTTATTTATTAGGTGAGTTTTAATTGAAGGTTTGTGTGCTCATTGAAATGCCCATTACCCGTTTGCATAGTGGTGTAAAAGTACCCTGCAAGATACTTTAAACAATGCGAGACACAAAGATGATTTGACAAAGCTAAAGCACAGTTGCACTAACTTTCTACTAATTCTTTGTCACAAAACTTGTGCATTAGAAGTTTTGCATTCTAAGTTAATAGCATCGCCAACGCTGCAATCTGTAATTTTATACTTATGACAAAGCCAACTCCTATGATAACTTCAAACCTTCACCTGTTGTCGTTTTGTTTGCCTTTAGAAGTTGAATTTACCAGAAGTTTATTTGTTAAACAAACAAATCTATTGTTACACTGTTACCGCAGTGAAGGGTAAAACTGTACAAGGAGGTTTGTTAAAGGTTCTCATGGTTACCCCTCTGGTGTCACATTTGCGGGAGTATAGTGGAGCATTGAACATCTGATGTGGTCCAGCACTCCGTCGATTTTGTACAAAGATATCTATCCGCGTCTGGTGTCGGATGTAAATGAGTAATATGGGGTTTGTATATCTGAACTAGTCCGGGATTTTATCTAGATGTTTCAGAGATATTTATCCGCATCTGGTGTTGGATGGAACTGAGAATTAAGGAGGTTTGTATGCAGTGGCGGCTCCTGCCCAATTACATTGGTGGGGCTCATGACAAGGGGACCCCCAGATTTACGAGGTGCGGAGAAAATTTAGAAATTTGATACCCATTTAACGCGTTTTATATTCTAAGCACCTACAACTTTTATTAAGTTATACTTATTGATTAATGTATTAGCATTGCTCTAATTAATAGACGTATTACGGTGTGATTTACGAAATGTTATAAGGTTGGGTAGTTAAGTGATCGCCTATTGGTTGCTAAAGCGTCGAGTACTCAACGAGTAGTGTGAATCATGTTTTACTTTTAAGAGTATATTAGGCCACTGTGTCCTATGCGCATCAAAGGATCTATAAATGGAAACAATACTTATTTAGTACATAAATATTATTCTTTAAAATGAGTTTAAAATAGTAGTTTCATAAACGCATATTATTATTAAATATGAAATTTGATTTGTTTACTTTGAGTCAAATGCACCAACATTTATTTGTGAGAACATTACAAATAAGCCCACAATGCTGCTTCCTAATCAACAGCACTGATTAGTCATTTCTCAGCGCATGGGCAAGACGACGGGACTCCATCCCAGGCCACCCGGAACACGCTTATTGAGTGACGTAGCCGCACGGTTTTGGCTGTTTCAGCTTATTCCACGCACACTCAATGCACTAGTCTGGGGCTCTCTGCTGTGAGCACCGCGCGGAGCTTGCGGCTAATTTCGTGCGTCAAGTGCTAAATATTTTATGGTTTTAACATTACTTAAATAATTCTAAGCTCTTCTTTACCTAATTTAAGATAAATGAATAATAATTAAAAATTAATTTTTGTAATTGGGAGGGCTGCGCCAAAGAGCCCATTTGGACAAACCGCCACTGTTTGTATGTCTGAATTTATCAGGGACTTTATCTAGATGTTTTAGAGATATCTATCCGCTTCTTTTGTCGGATGAAAGGGAGAATTAGGGAGGTTTGCATGTCTGAACTAGTCCGGGACTTTATCTAGATGTTTTAGAGATATCTATCCTCTTCTGTTTTCGGATGGAAGGGAGGTTTGTGTGCCTGAACTAGTCCGGGACTTTATCTAGATAAGTCTGAGATATCTATCCGTTTTTGTTGTCGGATGTAAGGGAGGATTAGGGAAGTTTGTATGTCTGAACTAGTCCGGGACTGTTAGCTCTTTACCTAGATGGTTCAGAGATTTCATCCAGTGTCGGATGGAAAAAGCTATTGTCAAGGATTTAATTTTTTAGAAAAATGTCTTCTCATTTCTGGTTCGTATAGAATCTGTCTATTCGCAGGTTCTCTTTGTATGAGAGTCAGAACCTGTCCATACAGACAGTTTTATTTCCCAGTCATGGGGCATCGCTGGAACACATGAAGCCCATTCAAGTATTTTACGGGCATTTCTTTCTTTATTTAATAACAGCTCGTTGTCTTCTACCAACTCTTTTCATAACGACCTTGAAATGGTAATGTTTAAATCAATATAGACGAATAAAATTAATATAACATTTGTAGAGAATTAGCTAGTTTAATATATTTTTTTCTTAAAGTTAAATCATTAAAAGAAACTTTCAATCTTTCTAGGTAGGGAGGATAACCGCAAAACTAAATTCACTGTTTGTAGGAAATCTATAAAGTAAATTAATACTGCTGACATTGACAAGTAGATTGAGCTGTCTATTTATTGCGTCTACTCAGCCAAACATTGAGCAAACTCGACTGCCTGCGTGGTCGTTGGTAGAGCATCTTTGTCATCAGGATATCCAAAAACACATTCACCGACACAAGCAGTACCGCTATTAAATACATTGAAGATAGTAGCTTGCGTGAAATTATATTTTAACTGAATTCATTACATGAGGGTTTTCGTCGCAGCTTACTTTATTATTTGTAAGATAGAAATGATTTCCCCGTTTGAGACTGTATGGCGCTTAGTTGCCGTTATTAAATATAGACAGCGCTCGCGATGCTCCGTAAAGCTTGACAGGAACGTTGTATTGCAAATATTTTACAGCTGATTTAAATGTCCAGTTCTGACGTCTGCTTTCCATGCGGTTGATTTATGCACGACATTTCTCATACAATGTTACATTGCTTGCGTCATCGTAACCGACTGCGAGCGGTAAAAAAGGATGGCGAGCTGGCGTGTAGGTAAAATCTACGTACATACACCTAACATGAGGTAATAAAGAGGAGCTCATGTGTCACGTGGTCTGTGACGTGTAGCTGAACCATGACGATACTCTGTCTACGCTTTCTTGTGGAAGGACTGAGCTACGTGCAGTTATCCATATTATTATATAAAAATCTAATGGTTTGTGTGTGCGCGTGTGTGTACTCAGCTATGTAAAACTACTCTACCCATTGAGATGAAATTGTATATGAACATTCTTAGGGTCCCTGGTTAACACCTTGGCCTATTTTTATGTAGATTCCATTAGAGCACCTCCCCACTGGTCTTGAAAACTCCCTTAACATTCAATTATCTATACTCCATTATATATTTAACTTAATAAGCTATAGTAAATGTGTAATTAATCAACTGTAAAAGTCACTTTTAAATCCATTCAAAAAGGTGATAGTAAATGTTTTTGTTAGTTATCTTTCAAGGTTAGTTTTACTTTACAAATGTTATAGCACAACAAAAATACACGTCAGCCCCTTACGATGGATACATATCGTTAGGAATAGTAACTAGAACCCTTAAATAACTTCATCCTACAAAGATAAAATTATTACACCTAATGTTTCCATTTTCGTTGTAACCTTCCTGTTTTATGTTATTCTACCGCAAACCCCCACTTATATCCCACTTTAATTAGATTTGTTTACCCAACTTAACCCTAAGGGTGTTTTAGGAACGTTACCTTTATATATGCAAGAAGACTTGTTCAACGACTAAATAAATTCGGAGGTATACAACAAAAACCAATCGACACCAGCTCCACGAGTAGCTAATTAGTCTGTATAGTGTTATTTTCCCTAACTTTCTCATTTTATTTTCTCTGTGTATCTATCTCACTGTCTCTTTCCGTTACTCTCTTCCTTCTTCATTGTCTGTATGTCTCTCTTTCTCTCTCTCTATTTTCCTTTCTTTCCTTACCAACACTCTTTCTTCTTTCCTTTCTCTGTCTCTTTTCCCCTCCTTTCTGTATGTAGTATTTTTCTTTCTTACATTCTCCTTTTACTCTTTCCCCTCCTATTTCTCGGACTATCAATCTCCTTCATTCACTATCCTAATGTATTTTATCTCTCCCCCTTCCTATCCTTCCTTTCTCTCTTTCTTTCTCTTGTTCATTCTCTCTTTTTTGCTACTTTCTGTAACTCCTTCACTCCTCTATGTGTATCTCTACCTCCCCTCGCTTCCTTTTCTTTCTCTCTCATCTCCTTTCCTCTGTCTCTCCCATTTCCTCTGTCTTCTTCACTCTTAGTCTCTTTCCTTCCCAATATCTTCCACCCCCTTTCACTCTCGCTTCTCTCTATTTTTCTCTCTTAATCTCTCTTTCTGTTGGATCCATGACACCATACTTGTATCTTATAGGGAAAATCTTAGACACTGTAAAGTTAGTGTTTACAAAACCTTCAATGCCCCTGATTTTGTTTATTTTTTAATTGACCGATGTTTACAAATGGAAAAACTGATGATAAGCTGCCCTGCCCACGTGACATGATTTTTTCCGTTATTTCCATTACTGACGTCCATAATGTCTTTTTCCAAGTGCTGCCAATTCCACTAATTCCTTTTCTTACAAGAGTGGACACCTCTTTATGACCACATTATAGAGTATATTTGTTTCAAGTATTCGACCCTGCACACTCAGAGCGACCCCGACATGATGTACTCAGAGCTGTGTTATATCCTTTACGAGGGGGTTTTATGTTCCTACCTTCGTAGGCAATAATAGTTACACTCGCTCATCCCCTAAAATCAAACATAAATAAAGGGCTGTAGAGTAATTACTAAAATAAAATATAGTCGTCACTCCACCGTACAATCGTTGAGTATATTCATCCTCCGATAACATTTGAATGTAACCCCTTAAATATTAAGGGTTTAAATCTTGTATTTCGTTTTGTCACTTACTTTTTCACCTTGACAGCGATTATTTTACCTTAAAATCATTCTCTAAGCCTAACAAACATAAGTCACTTGTGCGCAGGTACAGATATGTTGCTCGCCAAGGGATATATTGCCAATACATCACTCTAAACCGCATTTTACGCCCAGAATGAAGTATCCAGCCTTTAAATATTATAGTCCTCGTACAAATTTATTATTTAAAAAATTGTGTTCTAACCGACACTTGATTCAGGTCTCCCCTCACCTTCCCCCTCTACAGAGCGGAAACAAAATGCATAAATCTAAAACAATCCTGCGTTAAAGCTCAGAGCGTTTCTCCGTGTGCAGATTCAATTTAATGCTACTTTTATGGAGTCACACCTGCTAGTCTCAGGATCTTCCTTTAATGCTAACGTGGTGGGGGCGGAAAATGCATTATAAAGTATTCCAAAGCACTCCTGTAGTTGAATTTTGGATACAAGCTTTTCCTTTGAGACGTAAATCTACTGTATTTTCAGTGGTAAACAGTAAACGTGTCGAAAACGTTAAGAAGTTGTTTAATAAACTGAACTTCGTACATGCACTGCGTTAACAGTTTGTTTAACCTCGTTGCGTGAATGACGTAAATCTTTGTTTATGAATGAACTCTGAACCACTATCGTAAAAATGTAATACAATTCCAACCTAGGTGAAGATAGAAATATTATGTTTTAGTTACGTTTTATTAAATGATTCCAATTAATATAAATATGAATATACATATGATGGAATGACAATAATAAGTGGCAGAATGGAAAGCGAAATTATGTATTAAAATTATTTAAAGATTTAATTTGAAAAAAATGTATTAACATCAAGTGTCATCCACTACAAGTTTAAATAATAGTTATTTTACTTGAATGGATGAATAAAAGGAATTTTATTAAGAAATGAAAATTTGAACAAGATATATATGTAGGGAGACTGTGATCTAACAGTCGGAATTGAAGAGGTAGAGAGTAATTCTTGATAAACAATTCTAAAATGCAAACTCGCTGGACCATCTGAATATAACACCATTGCGTATACTCACGTAACCGATTAGTTCTCACTTTATTATATTTCTCTTAGTTTATTTGATAGTTTTATTCTCTTAAGTTGGAATAATTGTTTGGTATTAATAAAAAGATCGATTAAATGGTTGCCGCGGATTATCTGGATTAACTGTTTATGTCCTTTGCTACTTGTCTTCCACAGCCCGGTACAACTTACCCGTTTCCATTGCCCCCCTTCTAATTTAAAAACCCAAGGGTGGAAAACCCAACATAACCCTCATGGCCGCACATGGTGTTCACCTCCTCGTAGCTGTAATGCCACAGTAGCTTCCTATCCAGAATAACTCCCAAATGTTTAGCGCTCTCAACGTAGCTTATTTTGGTTTTACCAATTTCCATCATCTCCAGCTATTTAGTTTTATATCGCCTAGTGAAGATTAGTGCCACAGATATCTCTCCTTAAATGCATAGTGCTTTTTCCCTGCACTATTCTTCCGTTAGCTTGAGTGCCTCTTGAAGCAGGTCACTGAGGACCTCTTCAAATGGCCCCCTAACAAGGATAGATATGTCGTTCGCATATCCTAGAACCTTAACACCCATCCACTGAGCATCATTAGTAGACCATCCACGTCTAGACTCCACAGCAGAGCGGGTAATACACTACCCTGCGGTCAGCCCTCCGAGATCATCCCACTTATCGTGCAAAGATATTTGGTGTTAATAAATAGATCGAATAACTAGATTCCATAGTTACGGGATTTCAAAATATATTAAATCATGAATAATTAGACAAGATTATAGTGGTTCCTTTTATAAACAATGTTGGATAAATTGATGCATAAAGAGAGTTGGCCGTAAAGAAGGAAACAATATTTATTATTAAAGGTTTAAAGTTGTAACACATGTATGTTACAGAAACATCGCTTCACCATAAATACCTGTTCACTTCATCATAAAGTCCTATACGAAATACATTTCTTATACATTTAACCATCTTCTTTTCTCACCCACGAGGATACATTTTTATGTTTCCATGATATAAATGCATCTCTTTATGCATTGCCACTGTTATGTATATCATTTTTCTTCTACTATTCTACTATGTAATCCTTGTTCTCATACTAAAAACTGGAGACAGGTTTATGAGATTTACACTCTGATGCAGGCCCTATCCAGAGCCATCTCTTTAATCCAGGTTTGTTGACGTCTATAAATGTTTAAAGTGAATTTCCATTGTCAACTTTGTGTGTGAGTGTGTGTGCGCGCGCGCGCATGTGTGTGTGTGTGTGTTTGAATAGTCACTAGAGGTTAATTTAAACAGAGTTTTCCAAGCATATGTCTGGGTTGTTGGTTTTACTTTGATACCATGGACCTTCAATTCCTTTTATTTTACGCATTTAACAATTTTACCCAATGTAAGCACAAATTGTACCTCTGCGGATGGCAACATTGCTATTAAAACACGTATGCCATTAAACGGTTTACAATATTTTATTGTTAGTTGTCGTTATAATTATTCTTGTGTTTATATTATTCTACACGCAATACACGTAATTTATAGTAAGTAATATCGCAGCTGTTTTATGGGTTAATGTGGTAAATAACAACTGTACATGAACTCAAAAATATAAACACTTTGTTTCCATTACTTATAACATCATTATCACCATCATCATCATCAGTGATACTACTAGAAGATCACATTAAAATACGACTCATAGTAGCAGTTGTGATTTTGTACTAGTATCACTGATGATGACGACATAATTCATGGAAACGTGTATGCAAATAAAGTGTTTATAATTGGAAGTTCATGTACAGTTATTATTAATTTATAAAATAATTTGTAAGCTAAGTAACCTATAATATGTTTTATAACAATTATTTTTAGTTATTGATAAAAAAATAACTGCTCTATTTTCAAAAGTTATTAAAAGTTATTGTAACACAAATGGCGCCCCACTCGGCTACGGACAGCTGATTATACGCAGCTAAAATAACCTGGCCGGACGTTTGCATTGTTGCCACGTGTCCTGAAAAGTTTGACCGTTTTTTCACGCTGATTGTTCTGTTTGCTTTGCAATACAGGCGCAAAACTACGCAGAACTAAAGCAAAACTGCCGAACCAACAAAACATTTAGTGTAAAATTCATCTGTGATTCAAAAAAGAGCAGAAATATCCCCATTATAGTTTTTATAAATTTTCAACACAGAAAATTATTTTCCAATTTCCGCCCTGAGTTGTCTACTATATTAAACCGTCATTAGAAGCCTGCACTCCGTGCTTCATCTCCAATCTTGATGTAGCCTCCTATTCTGTCGTAAAACGTTTAATCCGGCCGTAAATCCCGAGACAATCTGTGTTCATTGCGACTTGAGCGTATACATTTTTGTGCTGTATCTGTGGCCAAAGACGTTTGGAAATTTGCTTTTGGATATGCATGAGTACTTGAAATATTTTAAAACATTTAGTTCCTTAATTACATTAAAATAAAGAATTTTTATTACTTTAGTTTATCTAAATGAAATTTTTATTTGATGAACCATTATAGATCTAAAAATAGAAGTAATATGAACAAATATTTTTTGAAGTGAATTCCTACTTAGATCAAAAAAAAACCTTATTTAGTTACTTTTTTTTAAAGAATTTTAATTAATATAACTGAAGTAGCATAACCTATGCTTTAAAACAGCGGTTCTACCACATAATCTAAGATATTATACCAGCTGCTTTATGCAACATATGTTATCACTTATATCAGGGATGACCAACTTGCGACCTGGTTTTATGCGGCGTCAGACAAATGCTAAATACATTAGATTATATTTTGTAATAATAAATATAACACATAAAAATATAGGTCGGCATAGGTTATAGGGCATAGGTTGCACACGGCTCCTACCCTCAGTAAGAGCTCTGACTCTTGCAAGGTGACCTATCATTTTAGACAAGGACGGAAACTGGGGCTGCATTTCCGAGCCAAGTGCTTGACGAGAAATATAACAAACTACGTGTCTTCGATAGAAAAATAGTTTCAATGTTGTAATCACATACCTTTGTGAGTGCACCTTTTCAACAATTGAATTTATAAAATCGACTCACCGCAACAGACATAAATCTTTGAGATCTGTTAAAGGTTGCAACCACCTCAATTCAGATTGATTGTGATGAACTTGTGCGCTCCCACAGTGTTCTCACTAAGCGAAGAAGGTAAATTTAGTGAAGTAGGTTGGCCTACATAGTTATGTATGTTTTGAAATTTAATTAAATTAAGGTTTTTTCCAATTACTACTAACGTTTCAATGATTAAATAACTACTAAAAATCCAATATTATGCTTATTTTGATCCTTTGTATACTGATGCTGATAATAAATTTAAATGAACTTTTTTGCGTAACCTTTATTGATACATATTATCAATTATACGACGCATGCTAAACAATATTCGTATTCCCTACATATTACTTATTGATGTATGTATGGCATTAGTTTGCGTCCTTCATTCTCACTGAAAATATTGGAATGGCTCTTTAGGGTTAAGAAACTGGCCACCATTGACTTATAACGAGTGGGACAAGGTAACTATATTGCATACCTTGGCCCTTTTGTGAAACGTTTTTCCCCCATGGTAAACTAAAATTATACATGATTAAATTTAATTATTATGGAGTAATTTTTAAAAAAAACTGTAATAACATCAAGTGACATCCACTAAAAGTTTAGAAAAATGTATTTAAACTTCAGCAAAACTATGTTTCTTTAAAATAGTGTTTGTTTTAAAACAAGCTAGAATATGTAGCACAATTGAACATGCACGCAAATCTATATTTAGAGATTTATTTGCCGTTACTCTTAAGCTGAGTAGTTTAATTATTGAATATAAAGAAATATATTTGAACGGGATATATGTCTCTCGGTGTATTTTTAATAACAATAATATATTTAACAATTTCATAACAAATGTTATTGTATTAATAATCTTGGTCTAAACCCTCTTAAATTAATTATTCAAATTCCATGAGTAGCGTTACGTATGGAAAATCACTTGAATGGATAGCGGTGAAATTGTGAAATGGTTTTGGAATATCGACTACACTATTTACTGTGGCTAGAACGTGACGTCATACACTAATATAATTACGTAACACGCAGCGCCTACACATCAAGGTGTTATATAACTGAACTAAAAACAAACTACGCAATAGTAACACATTACGGAGTCGACAATGCTGGTAATATCGCAAACATAATTATTTCAAGTAAATCCTTTAGTAAACACGTTTCTTCGTCATTTTTATGATGGAAAAGCCCTTACAATAACTAGAAACCAACGGATGAAATATTCCCAATGGTTTGAAATTATAAACTCGAATCTTCTATATGATAAAACCCCAGATTCTAGTGTACCGTGCCACCTGTATCGAATCATGTTTGTTCACCTCATCATGTCGGTTTATATCTGTGCCATTCTCTGACATGCACCAAATAAAAACAACCAAAAACCCTAATTGTTTCATTTAGTTTAATTACGTTCGTGTTAATATTTCATCAGCATTACATTATCCCCATCCAAAGTCGTACAATACATCAGCTCTACATGAATCACCTCACTGCCTCCATGATACCAAAGCCAAACATTAACGAAGAACAAGGAGAAAGGTTTTTACCGAGTTTAATTCCTTTGATTGGAAAGGCACTGTACTGTAACTTGCTTTTAGCTTAACAAGCCTTTCTCCGCGCCTCGTCTGACTTTACGGCAGTATGTCGTCACAAGTCGGGGATGTATTTATTTCTTTAGGTGTGTATTTCGTTCGACATTCATACACACGCGTGTATCAGAATCGGGATTAGAATATTACGTGTCTAGTAATAGCTGTAATAACAAGTAATCGACTTAAAAATGCAACGTAAAAACCATTTTCACCCACATTTATCGACTTCTGGAATTTTACAACTGTAGGAAACCAATATTAGTCAATTGAAAAACATTTAAATTGGTTACATTAATGTTAAACCGAATGAATATTGAGTCAAAGATATTTATTTTAACAGTGCAACATTTCGGCAAATAATTCGTTGACCTTATCAAGCTTGAAAACATTATTACATTGCTTTTAATTACACTCTCAATTTGAAACTTTAAAATAACAATAGAATTTTACTAACAAATTTTACACAATAACCGATAAAAGTAGTGAGTCATAAAATCATATAAAACATAACTAACAACAATAACAACACTAAGAGAACAATAATATTTACACATAAACACAGGCAACAATAACAACATAAAACAAACAAAACGATTAACCATACAAATTATTTCTAATTAATTATTGCATGTTTTCAATTCATACAACAATGGTTCATACAAGCTACAAAACTTATCAAAATCATTTTTATCGTTGTTGCTATTCTTTATTGAGTTTTTTAAAGTTTTAAATTATTGTAATGAGTATAGGTTACTTGTATTTTATGTACGTAGTTAAAACCAAATCCTTTTCACGCTTGAAAAGGGCAACGCACTAGTTGCTCAAACTTTGCACTAATAAAATAAATATCTTTTACTCGATATTCAACCATTTTATCATTTATTTAATACTGTACTTATGTCGTATGCTTAGATAAAAATTAATTTAAATTTGTTATTTTTGCAATGTACAAAGTTGATGTCCTTGGTTCCTCTTAATCAAGAATACGGTGTTCCGTCACAAAGTTGATGTTTTAGCGTAAGGAAGATTTTTACTGGCTTCCACTGGAGGTAGCTAATCTTCGAAAGTCTGCCACGTTGTGGAATTTCTTTCGTGTTACATGGCAGTTTATTTAGACAGGTTGCGGGTCTATGAGGAGTGCATGGATGGTATGGAAAGGTTTGTGAATATCAACAGCGTTAATGTAATGTTATAAAACTTTGCATCGAATATTGGGAAAGATGAACGCGAGAATGAACGCATGTCTCAAGCGGGTCTGCTACTCATGTAGTAGCTATAAGACTCCTAGACGTCACACAAGTAGTAGGTTCAATGGTTATGTGTGTGAGGGAAATAGTTCTGGATGACTTGAAATGGTTATTCATCTCTGTTACTGTTGTGGCGTATCGTTGTTTGATAGGAGAACGCTAAGGACACAACTTCTTGCGTCCGTCTAACGGGAGAGATCACGGTTTACTTATCTTCATACAGGATATCGTCAGTTCTTGTAGGGTGTAATGTCGTTCACATAAACATGTTACGTATCATCCAAACTTTTGAGAAAAGCACAATATATTCCGCACATATAGAATATGTTCTGTTACTTTACAATATAATTTAAGTCTATGATATTTTTCTGTATACAATCCTTCCTAACTATTGGAATTAAAGTCTCTAATTTCTCGCTAGCCTCACAACGTAAGACGCCTTGAATAGGGTATTTTAACGTATTTTGTACAAACGCTACAACATGTGCTTTAAATTAAAGACTTGACATCTGGTTAGCGGTGAGACGAAACGAAGTACACTGAAGAAACGAATTAGTTTGTGAATGAAGATCACTTATTGGTACTTGCCTCAAACCAACTGACAAATTTAGTCTTTAAATACGTCTATTACAACCTGTACTTAATCGAATTCAATTTTGTAAAAACTATTTATTTTTCTACAAGTTGTATTGAAATAGTCGATATGGCACAGACTTACCACAATGAAGCTACAGAGCGTATCGAAAACTTGGCTCGTCCTCATCTTTCTATGTCTTAAAACAGCTGTTCTACCACATAACCTAAAACATAAAATCAGCTGTTTTATGAAATCATATATTAACACTTATTTTAACCCAAATGGAATGAAATAACTGTATTACATACCTTGCCTATTTTGTGAAAACGATTAATCCCATATAAAACTATAATTAATTAATTGAATTCAATTATGAATTATTACTTGAAAAAAACTATATTACCATCAAGTTTCAAATTTTAAAAAAATATTACCTCTACAAATTTTAAAAAATGTATATGAAGTTGAATGAGTGAATAAAAAGTATTTTATTAAGATTGTAAAATTTGAACAAGGTATAAATAACTAGAATGTGAACAAACTGAAGGAATTGAAAAATGTGTATGACTTCAAAACGCATCGAAACACGCAGGTCGCCTCCTGGGTATCAGAAAAGAGATTGATGAGGAGTGTAAAAATAATTCGGAGTTTGTCTGAGATACAAGACGAGTCGATGTGGAGACCAGTGCAGCAGTCAGCCGCAAATGAAAGTAGTTATACGTTATCTGTAACCCGTTGCTTGCTCGGAAGTGTCTACGTTGTAGCCCAATTCAGCGAACTGGTCAACATTCCTAATAGAGAATTAACACAAAAAAACAATTAACTAAGTTTCGTTAATTTATTCAAGTGTCAAAGTTTTATTGGGGAAAATTCACTCTTGGAGGTAATTTACATTCAAGAGCCACCTTTAGTGGAAATGGCACTGCAACGGCCGACAATTGAATCTCGGTTTGTTATTCGCAAGGAAATAACTAATTTAAAGTCTCAGAGAGGAAATTATCGTGAAAAATAATATTGAAAATGTGGGTAAAACTGTATTTGAAATCTTAATTAATTCAACTCCTAAATGCAAATCAGGTCATACTCCTTTTGCTGAAAACACGGGCAATTAATTTGGTTTAGCGTGTAATGGCGCCCCGTGGGAAGCCCCTACCCGGTGGAGTCGTTAAAGGCATCCTAGTGCTTAGGCCTCTCGATGCGTGCTCCCATTGTTTACACGATACACGCTGGCTGAGGATATATGTTCTAGCGTATGTAATGGGACCCTGAGATATTGGATACTCGCTTAAAGAATTAGGGAGGAAACAGATTTGTAATGAAGTATTTCGTTTCAATTGTAGTAGTTTCTCCACAACATTTATTCAATTATTTCTATTGGTTCACATTATATATATATATATATATATATATATATATATATATATATATATATATATTAATAAAGAACATAAGTAAAAATATAAATACAAGAATTACAATTGAATTCACAATTCAAAGCTTTTCGTTGGCTAACAGTACCAACACCATCACTGATGATGTTCGTATTGTTAGCCAACGAAAAGCTTTGAATTGTGAATACTATTATAATTCTTGTATTTGTATTTTGACTTATGTTCTTTATTAATACACAAGAATACATATTGCGATATATATATATATATATATATATATATATATATATATATATATATATATATATATCACTTTAACTATATGTACCTAAACAAGAATCTTACTTGGTATTTATGCGAGTTAACTTTCAAAGGATGATAGTATCTCCATTATCGCGCATCACTGACCGGATGTTGTAGTAGACTGTGAGCTGTGTGGAATTTCCGTTGTCACGTTGTGTACCGTTGTGTTCTATTTTCGGATTCACTGCACTGTGGGATTCTCTTAAGTTTCTCTTAGGGTTAAATTTGTCTATTAGGTTGAATAATTTATCGGTTTTTAATTTTATTTGTATTTGTTCGTTTATGATACTATTTTTTTGTTTATAAATTTGCAGTTGTTCCCAGATTGTCATTTTGAGGCCTTTTTGTACTTTTTTTTATTAGGTGTATGTTTTCTAATGTGGGGAATGTGTGTTTGTTTTTGATGGCGTGTGTAGCTAAGTTTGAGCTGTAAGTTTGAGGTTTGATGTATTTATTGACTTGTTCTTGATATATGTCTTTTAATTTCTTTTTTGTTATGGCCTATGTATAATATATTACAGTCTGGGCATTCGTATTTATATATTCCGTGGACATATATTTTCCCACCAACCAGGGTTGGTTTTTTTTATTGGTTATGTATTCTGTGTTTTTGTAAGATATGTTAATATTATTATTTTTTAGTATTTTAGCTATTCTTTTTATGTTGTACCTTGTGTATGTGAATGTGGCCTATTTTATTGTTGTTTGTAGTTCGATTTTAGGTAGTTATAATTTATTTAATATTTTAAATTCTAATTTATCTTTAGTTTTTCTATTTTATTCATTTTGTGGGCTATTTGATACATTGTTTGTTTTCTTTGGCATTTTCTTCATTTTTGTATGGTAGTTTTAGCATTCTGTATAAGTGTGAGTTGTAAGCAGCCTTTTTGTGTTGTGGGGGATGGTTAGAGTAGTTTGGTATTGTATTATTGGTTTGTGTTAGTTTCGTAAGATTTGAGTATTCAATGTTATTTGTATTTCTACTTATTGTTAGGTCTAGATAGTTTATTTTATTGTTTGTTTCTTCTTCCATGGTGAATTTTATGTTAGGGTGTAAGTTGTTGAATTCATTTAGGATGATGTTATTATTTACTGCTTTATTTTTTCAGATGTAAAATCCATCGTCAACATAACGTATCTAATGTCCGTTAGGGCTGTGTGTTTTTATGATTTGTGTGATTAATTCGACAAGGTTTTGAAGGTAAATGTCTGATATTATACTTGAGATTGGTGATCCAATTGCTAAGCCATCTATTTCTTTATATATCTTATTATTAAATATGAAACAGTCTTGGTTTAGTATGGTCTTTACAAATTTTGTAATTTTGTTTGTGTATTTGGGGTTGGTTTTAAGATCAATGAATTCGTATTTTTATTATTTTGATGGTTTTGATTATTGGTATATTAGAGTACGTGTTTGTGATATCAAATGATATAAATGTAGTGTTTTTGGTTATGTTTATTGATTTTAGAATATCGGTTAACTTAATAGAGTGTTTTAGGTTATTGGCTATTATTTGTTATATTTTATAATCAGGTGCATTTTTAAAATTTATAAGGGGTGTATGTGATTGTTGACTTTATATATTTTGAAGAGGGCGTTCATTTTGGAGGGTTTTGGATTGTCTATTGTGTATTGGTAAGGGTTTTTTGGCTGAATGAATTGTTATCGCTTTTTGCTAATTGTATACATTCATTTGGTATTTTTACTGGGGTCTTTGTTTAATTATATGCAATTATTGTTAGATTTTATGAAATATTCTGTTTTTTTGTTATATTCTGTTTTTGATATGATAACTGTAGCGTTACTTTTGTCTGCTTATGTTGTAATTATTTCATTTTTGTGTAGTTTTTGTTTCAATTTGTTTATTTGGTTTATTTGTATTTTATTTTTGCTGTGATTTCCTTTTTTATTTTTTTTTTGTTGATGATTTTCTTTATTTCGTGTGATGCTGCGTTTCTAATGTTATCTTGGTTTTCGTATTTTATAAGGTTTATTGCCAGTTCTTTTTCTACTATGAGGTTTTCTCTTGTGCTTGTAATTTTGGTTTTTGTAATATTTTTGAGTATCATTACATCTCTTTTGGTAAAATTCGTTTTTGTAAATCTAATAAAGCTGGGGTGGAATTGATGGATTGTTGTGTTATTGTCTGTTATTTTGTTTTTTCTATTAGTTTGTTAAATTTAGATTCTATTTTTTGTTTTTTAATTGAAGTAAATGTCTATAATATTTTTTGAATTTTGGTATAAATAATAAAATACTTAATAAAAATACTTTTTATTCATCCACTCAAATTCAAATACATGTTTCTAAAGTTGTAGTTCATGATACTTGATGTTAATACAGTTTTTCAATAAAATTAATTATTTCATTAAAAGTTTGAATTAAATTAAATTAATTAATTTTAGTTCTAAATGGAAGAAAAACTTTTCATAAAAGAGGCAAGGTATGCAATATAGTTAATTCGTCCCATTTGGCTTAAAATAAGTGATAACATATGATTTCATAAAACAGCGGATTCTACGTTGTAGGTTATGTGGTAGAACAGTTGTTTCAGCGCATAGGCTGCGTTACTTTATTTATAATAAATGTAACGCTTTAATAAAAAGTAACTAAAATAAATATTTTCTTTTTTACTTAAGTAGGAATTTACTTTAGTCAATGTTTGCTTGTATTGTTTCTTTCTATTCAAAATATAAAATATATAATTGCCTAGACAAAATATATACCTAATATATGCCTTTTGATTTCTCTAAGACATATTTTTATACATTTAAATACATTCTAGTGCCTAACATCGAAACATTATTCTATGGGGACTAGTTTCGGATTAACAACATTATCAAAGCTTTGCTTTATGCTCATTATTCTTGTTATAACATTTTACTGACAAATAATTTGGCTGAAAGCTTTCAAAACCAAAATCGAGACCCTTAAGCTTTGCCGCTAACGCGCTTATCTTGCGGCTTAAATAATTTGCAATTCCTAAAGTGTTGGGCGTTTAAAATGCTGAATAAGATTTCATAAACTTAGGTTATTCTCCAAATATGTAACTAGACAGTTTTACTTAGTAAAGTGCCATCAGTGTACTTGCATGTAATTATTGTAAATCATCTTCTAATCACTTTCACCCCTGACAAAAACCACCCTTACAGTATTTCGCATTATGTCGACGCTTCCAAGAGCTTGTATATATATGACCGTTTTGTGGATCTGTTTTGCATTGTTTTGCATCCCCTGAAATTATTTGGTTTCAGTGCCTTTAAGATTGAAAACAATTTGTTTAGGAATATTTACATTTTACACCGTATTGTACAATAAGCATTAAGTGGCTACATTGTCTTTCGCTTTATCTAGAGATGTAGTCTTCTACGCAACTAACTTGTGTGTACCAACAACAATTTAAAGAGCAACAACGTTACCAAAACATGAAATACGTCAACTCTAACTCGATACAAGGCGCATTGCTCGGATTCACGAACGCGGATAAATATACTCCCGCCATTTTTAACCGGCAATTATTTGATAAATGATGGATTGAAAATAAATATTGAACCATGACAATGCGATTTATTATTTTTATCTTTTACCTGCAGACGTTGGAGCAATCTTAACTAAAAAGAAAAATAAACATGGAACCCTTTCTACTTCATAAAAAAAAAATTTTGAGCAATTCAGAAAAAGAATTTTAATTTCTCAAATTTCCACATTTCATTCTCTCATCTTCACTTTCTTTCTCAATCACACACACACACACACACACACACACACACACACACACATACACACACCCCACACACACACACACATACACCCCTCCCCCACACACACATACACACACACACACACACACACACACACACACACACACACACACACACACACACACACACACATATATATATGTATATATATATATATATATATACACACTAATTTCTCACTTTACTCTCTCTTTCTGGCTGTATCTCCCTCTCTCATACTCCCACACATACACAACAATTATCTCTCTCTCCTTCTCTCTTTAGCCCTGACACTAAAATACACGGTTTCTATCACTTCTTAGTCTCTCTCTCTTTCTGTCTCTCTCTCTTTGTTTATATCTCTCACCCTCTCTCTTCCCTTCTCTCATTCCCCTTACACACAACCACTATCTCTCTCTATCTCTTTATCTCTTTTTTCTCTTCTTTCACCCTTTTCCTCTGCTCTCTCTCTAACTCTATTCTTTTCTTCTTTGCTCTCTCTCTCTCTCTCTGTCTCTCTCTCTCGTTTAGTTGGTTTTTATTAAATGCCTTCATCTTGTATACGTATCGAGTTTCACAAAATGAAACATCGGTGAAGCACTTTCTACAATCACGATGAAGATTCGTCTATCCGTCCTCGCGAGTGCCGTCATTGCATGCGTGAGTGTCACTATTTCATTAGTGAGTGCTACTATTGTATACTCAGACAAATCTACCTGTTTTTGTTAATGCATCTTCCTACATAAGGAGTATACTGAAGAGGCCAACAGTTTGTCACATTCTATGCCTGTTCAGAAGATTCCACAAAACTTTCGAAAACATTTTTCCCTATAGTTGGAAATAAGCTTTTATACAAAGTAAAAGCCGAATAAGGTAATCATGCAAATCTAGGCGACTATAGTCAATGAATTGGAATCATAAACGTTACAGCAAGCTACCCTTACATTACATTATATTCATTTATGTTTATTAATAAATGTTAATGAAATTTAGCCAAAAATTTACATTTTAATGCTTTTATGATATTAAAGAAAATATTAGTAACTCAAAAGCATTAGAGGGTGTCCGTTCGAAACGGTTTATATAGACCAATAATGTTTAGTCTGCAGTTGTCTGTAGATATCTAATTAAACTCTAATACTAAAAGAGCTCACACACTTTGTAAATGTGTGAAAATATATAAAAACCTGTAAAGTATGAACTCGAGTAAAGATTGAAATATGACAGCAAAAAGTAAATAGATGAGAATACTAATTAAATTTTCCCACAGTTATTTAAAATGTTTTAGCGTCTAGAACTTACAAACAACTATACAATATCAACTAAAGCATTTTCTTTGTATATATTTTATATTTAATAATATAAACATTTCCACGTTACCGTAATTTTAAATACCAAGTGGTAAACGGTGAATAAGGTAGAGTTAAAAAAAAAGAGAGTAACAGAGAGAGACAGAGGGAGAGAGAGAGAGAGAGGAGGGAAAGAGAGAGAAAAAAGAGAGGGAGACAGACGTTTGTGTTTGTGTCAGACAGAGAGAGACGAGTGTGTGTAGGATTTCGAGTAGGATCTCGAGTAAAAAATGAAATCTAGCCACAAAAAATAAACTAGTACAAATTAAAATTTACCACAGTTACTTAACATATTTTACCATCTAGACCCTACTAACAGCTATAAAATGTTAACCAAAACACAACTTCCTTGTCTCTCTTTTATATTTAATTATTTTGAAACTTTCCAAGCTACCATAAACTTAGATTTTAAGTGGAAGACGGTGAGAGAGAGAAGAAGTTTATATGTGTGTCAGACAAAATGAGAAATGTGTGTTTGTGTATGTGTATGTGTGTATGTATGTGTATGGGTGTGTGTGTGTGTGTGTGTGTGTCAGACGAAGGAAGGCGTGTGTGTGTGTGTGTGTATGTGTATGTGTATGGGTGTGTGTATGTGTGTGTGTGTGTGTGTGTGTGTGTGTGTGTGTGTGTGTGTGTGTGTGTGTGTGTGTCAGACGAAGAAAGACGTTTGTGTGTCAGAGTGAAAAAGACGTGTGTGTGTGTGTGTGTGTGTGCGCGCGCGCGTGGGTGTGTGCGTGTTTGTATCAGACGAAGAAAGACGTGTGGGTGTGTATGTGTTTATTTATATTATGTTACGTCATTTCTTACGTAACACTAATTCTATCCTCCCTTATAAATTAATTTTATTATTTTGCTATTATGAAATAATAATGTTTATTTATCTACATGCTGTCTCGTATATTTTATTTTTTTCTATTAAACTTTTTTCGACTTACCGTAAACCTTCTATCACATCCTAATTTCCTTAAAACTTTCTTACCTGACTAGTATTTCAGTTTTCTCTTCTGTAATAATGTTGTTATATTGTTTTTTTCATTAAAACTTCAGACGTACGAAAACTTTAATCATATAATTTTAGTTCTGTATTTTTTATTTTATGATCATCATTTAATACAGACTACCATCACACTGAGACACACTTTCGCATTTAGTGAAAATTTGTTTTATATTATTTTAATCAGCACTATAAAACTACGTTACAATGTATTATCTCTACATGATCCACTCTTCACTGCCTTTACTATAGCCGAGCCTTACATTAACGTAGCACAAGAAGAAAGCTAGAGTTTCGTGAGTAAACTCAAGAAAGAGTTTAATTCCCTTGATTGCAAAGACAATGTACTGTAACTTGCTTTTAATTTAACAAGCCTTTCTCCGCGCCTCGTCTGGCATTATGGCAGTATGGGGGTATGTATTTAGTAATTTAGGACTATATTTCTTTCGAAATTCATACACACGTGTGTATTGGAGTCGAGATTCAAAAAACCATTTTCAGTTATAATTAAGTTTAGTAACTAATTCACTAATTATTGGAAGGTGATAATGATTTTCACACAAAACAACTCAACTCAACTTAGAACCATGTCGTCACATATCTAAATCTACCGATCCAGTTTCTGAAGAGGCTGATATTTATCTTTTGTAAAGTAAAGAAAACTCGTGCAGGTCGACTGGTATAGTCTGACCGGTGAAAATGCAAGAGGAAAGCAGATATGGGAGCTGCTACCTTGAGAAGGAAAGCGCCACATTGTTGTACCACTACATTATGTAACACATTGTACCCTGCTGGCATCAGCGTTGAGAAGAGATCAAGTGCGCCTCGTCACATAATAAGAGCACTTGGCGCCGTGGATAAGACCTGAATAGAGCTCCACAGAGCTCCACGTTGCTTTGCTTTGACCCCCGATGCTGAAGTATGTTTTCAGAGTTTTGAAAGAAACATAAAGCAATTTGCAAAACTAATTAGACAGTCCTTGTTAAGCTTTCGAAATGTGTTTTCACTGGCAGACATATTGCATCAGGTTTAGAAATTATTCACGTAATTAACCGAGGAATGATGTCACCGAGGAAGAAGCGTTAATGTATTTATTCACAGTTTTTACAACTATAGTCGTTTATATCAAGGTGTGAGTTAAAACTACCAAGTTAATTTGCATTTAAATTTTGGTTTTTGTGTTACAAAATAATTAAATAATAGTAAAATCTTGAAACGTAATAACAATAGGTTTTTAAAAAATACCCAATTTCAGTCTTTAGTGAGAAAAGATTTTTCAATTCCTTCTATTAGATCAATTCCGTCTTATATGTATCTTGTTCAAATTTTCAATCTATAATAACATCCATTTATATTCATCTATTTAAGTTTAAACACATTATTTCAAACTTTTACTGGCTGACACTTGATGTTAATATAGTTTTTTTTCCAATGCATAATCAATAATTAAAATTTAATTAATTAATTAAGGGTCAAGAAATGCAATATAGTTACATGTCCATTTTGCTTAGAATAAGTGATAACATGTGATTTAATAAAACAGCATTATTTTATGGTATAGGTTACGTGGTAGAACACCTGCTTTAAAGCATAGGTTATGCTACTTTATTTATATTCATTGTAATTTTCTAATAAAAAGTAACCAATATAGAATTAATCTTTCTTGAAATAAGTAGAAATTGTCTTTAAGACATGTTTGTTTATATTATTTGTTTGATTTATATAAACAAAACCTTATGTTCATAAAAAGTTTTTTGTAAATGCCTATATACATTTTGATTACAAAGCAATCATCTTCAGAGGGGTCATTAAGTGCGATCATCCTCGTGAGTTATTCCTCTAATAATTTCCTCTGAAGATGATTGCTTTGCAATCGAAATGTACGAGTATATAAGGATTTACATAAAAGGTTTCCAATGTTAGCACAGTTGCTTCAAGTTATTACTGCAAAAGATTTTTTTTATACTTTAGATATTGTTTAAGATAAACAAAAACAATAAAGCAAGGAATAAAGTCTAAGACAGTAAGCTACCGGGTTAACAATCAAATAATTGATAATGGTTAAAATCTTTTTTAGCAAAGTTATGATGGGCCTGCACCAAAGTTACAGGCTGTAAGGAAGGTTTCTTGCAGCCGCTTTCTCTTATGGATTCTAGGCACCATAGAATAATTTGTCTAAAAGAGAAATTTTATTGTAATTGTTTCCAAATAAATAACTATAATTATTATAAATAAAGTAACATAAAATATGAGTTTAAAAAGCTGTTTTATCACAAAACCTATAACATAAAATGAGTTGTATTATTAAATTGTATTTTAACAATTATTTTAAGCTGAATAGGACAAAATAACTATATTGCATACCTTCTCCTTTTCGTGAAACGTTTTCCTTCTATATAAAACTAAAACTAATTCGTTAAATTTAATTATTATTACACAAATCTATTAACACCAAGTGTCATCCAACACAAGTTTATAAGATTGTATTTGTTCTTAAGTGGATGAATAAAGAGTATATTACTAAAGAGCATTTGAACAAAATAAAAAGTATATACAAGGAGAATGTAAACTAATTGAAGGAATTGAAAAATAGACTGCCACCGTTTATAAAATAACCGGAAAATAGACAGAGCTACCATTCATACCAGATTGAAGTTACATTAACATATGAATTCATGCAGCAGCTGTGTTTACAAAAAAGGCTATACATATTCTGTTACGTTCTATATATTGCAATATTGTTCAGATAGAACGTGTTACTCTACACTTATTCAACACAGAATTACGTTATCTTAAAACCACTACTAATACAAACTTTTGTTCAATGTAGACGCTTAGATTAAATATAAACATTATTAATAGTCACTGAAACGTTATGCTTTAGAAAATCTGCGAATTGCTCACCTATACAACTCATGATGGCGAGTGAAAATGGCATGTAACCCTCTCTCTCTCTTGCAATTTGTTTTCTGTTGCAACCTGTATGTTGATGATGTTGACTGGGGTGACTCTAATAGAATTGGCAGTTACACGGTGTGGATGAGTGAGTGCTTGAGGAGGGAGATAGGCGTGGAGTGGGAAGGGGTAGTCTTTAGTGAAAAGAAATGTAATATAGGGTTGTAACGGGAGATGGTGAATGAATAGCAGAGTAGATAGGAAGAGAGTTTTAGTGTTTGGATGGACGGGAGAATGGGAGGGATGTGCTGTTAAAGGTGTGGGACTCGCTGGGCCACTATGTCCCTTAGGTTGTGACTGGGCAGGTGTATTTCGCGGAGTTCCTGCATCGATGGAGGTTTGCGGATGTGGATGAAAAATGTGAGTGTATAATGGAGAAGACGATCCCTTATGTGCTGGGGGTTGGGACTGCTGGTTGACTTAGTACCAATGGAGGAAGGAGGAATCTTTGTCGGGGAACAGGCATTAAAATTAGGTGCATGAAAAATAGAGGAATGTGTGATGAGAAAAAACAAGCGTGTGTGAGTGTGACGTTAGAGAGTTCAGGTCTAAGAGTTTGAGTGACTGAGGTTGTAACGGTGGTCTGGAACGCATTAGATAAGTGATGGTGTTAGACCTTGAAACGGATAATGCGTTCTGCCAAGTCTATAAGGCTTGGTAAGTCTCAACCTGTGCTGGAGGATGTGGTAAGCTGTAAAGTAGCTTCACCACAGAGGGGCTACAGAACTGTGACCATTCTCGGCCTTGGGGCACCATTGCCAACAATAGGAAAGGTTTCGAGGGTGTAGTAGCTACATATCCTGGTGCAGACTCTGTACCTAGGATACATGAGAAAAAAGTTTCCGGCGGGGAGGTTAGGACGGGAGTCAGGTATGCCTCGCAAAATGTTCACGTATCATCATAATCATACATTTTGCTCACATTTTGTCATCATTAGCTTCTTGTAATACGTTATGACTTTTGTATTTTAGTGACAAACAAAATTAACAAAAAACTGTCTTGCTATAGGCTTTAAGAGGTTTACCTAATTTTACGGTCAAATTCGTCTTGAGATTTCTAACGCTTGTGTTACATGCGCGCACCCAGCTATTATAAAAACAACATTCTTCAACTCCTTCACCTTTCGCAAATATTCAAGCATCTTGCTCGCATTTCCACTGGCAAACCTAGACGAGGAATTCCCTTTTTTTAGGTTTCATTTAATTCTTTACGATCTCTGTAAAAATGTATTAAACAAGTTCTTTATAAACAAACGCAAAAAAAATACAACTGCAAAATATTTCAATTTATTTTATTCAATTCCTTCTACTAGTTCACACTCTCTATTAGGAGAGTGAATATCTTTAGATATATATAAATATATATTCTACGAATATATACTAATTAATTTTCTACATTTAATAATGAGATAGTTTTAGTTTTATATGGCAAAATAACTGATCACAAAAGAGGCAAGGTATCCAACATAGTTATTCCGTTCCTTTCGGTGAAAAATAAGTGATAACATATTATTTCATAAAACAGCTGATTTTATGTTATAGGTTATGAGGTAGAACAATTGCTTTAACACATGGCTTGTGTTACATTATTTATAGTATATGAATATGTATATAAATACATATAATTGTTTAATAAAAGGAAGTAAAATAGATTTCTTCTTTGTTAACTAAGTAGGAACTGACGTTTTGTTTATAAGCAAGTATGATTTTCTCTTATATTATTAGCAAAGCAAAATTTCGATAGGACCACAAAATTCTTGTTCGATCATTAAAGATAACTCGTTTATTAAAACCGTTTGTGTAGAATGTTTTCCCAAAAGTGACGCCCAGTTGCTGCTAATGCGCTTATCCTCGGCTTAGCAATTTGCAATTCCAAAAACATTAAATATTTAAAGCCCTAAGTAACAAGCAACAAACTGTGGCTTTGTGATTAGACAGTTTTACTTAGCGAAGCGCATTTGGTCTAGTTACACATAATTATTGTAAATCATCTTGTAATCACTTCCACCCCTGACAAAACCACCCTTACAGTATCTCATATTAATGGACAACGCCTCCAAAGGTTTACGCTATATTTCATGCTAAAGTGTTTAACATAAAATTTATCCGACGCATTGTCTTTGTTCACAGTGCCTATTTCACCGTAACTATTTCATTTCAGAGCGTTTTCTTATAATATTTACCAAGCTGTAATGTGTTTATAAATATTCATTTTAGTCTGGAAAACACATTCAATAATCATTTCCTGAATGTTGAAGTACAAAAATATGTACTGAAGTTTATGTTTCATCGACGTATTCCAGCCTCGCTATATTATAGTCCGCTCTACAGAGACGCGTTTCGGATGCCTTCCAACATCACAAATATCCTAATAAGTTCTAATTATATTTTTATAACTCGAATCAGACACATACATCCTTATAAACCACTTAACTAATAAGAAACTCTTTTTGGCATTAGTTTCACTAGTTGTTGTTTTGCCTAACCAGTTGTTGAGTGTTTGTATTAACCAAATCATTTTTACCCCCAACTATTTGTTCCTAGTACAAAGAGTTGTTATTTGTCGTACAAGTCGTTTTATTAAACATTTTTTGTTTAGTTTTATGATTTGTTTCTCTAACCAGTAGCTCTTTGCCCAACAAGTTGTTATTCGCCCTACAATCGCTTTATTATCCATTTGTTGTTTGACCAACTATTTGTTGTTTTGCCTAACCAGTTGTTGAGTGTTTGTATTAACCAAATCATTTTTACCCCCAACTATTTGTTCCTAGTACAAAGAGTTGTTATTTGTCGTACAAGTCGTTTTATTAAACATTTTTTGTTTAGTTTTATGATTTGTTTCTCTAACCAGTAGCTCTTTGCCCAACAAGTTGTTTTTTGCCCTACAATCGCTTTATTATCCATTTGTTGTTTGACCAACTATTTGTTGTTTTGCTTTACATGTTCTTTCTCCAACCAGCTGTTGTTTGTTTAGCATACTGACAATGATCAAGTACTAGTGCAGTATGTGATATAACTTAGTTCTGACAGAAAACTAAACAGAATACAGCATAGCACAAAATTTAAGAAAAAGATATTACAATTGGGCCCAGGGTAACGTGTTGCAAACACGTGCACAACCACAGTGTCTGCAATTGTATGCACTCAACGTGGCGGCATTGGTGTGGACTCTGTTATTGATATGACAAATACGGGCTGAGTTAAGGGTTGTATGTGTGTGTGTGTGTGTGTGTGTGTCTGTGTGTTTGTGGGTGTGTGTGTTCATATACGTGTATGTGTGTGTGTGTGTGTGTGTGTGATTGCGTATAAGTGTGTGTGTGTGTGTGTGTGTGTGTGTGTGTGTGCGTGCGCGCGCGCGCGCGCGCGTGTATGTGTGGATGGGGGTAGAAGACCTCCAAGTGGGTAAACGACCGCTAATATATGAGAGCGAGTAAAAACGCAATCGTATGTTAAAAGGACCTGGAATACTTGTTCAAAGAATAAATCCTGGAATCGAAACTCTGGATTAGGTTAGTCATTCGGCTATTAGTTCAGTATACGTCTCTACAAGGACTAATAAACCTTGGTGAAACTTTTACATTCTATCGGGCACCCAACTAACCTCTAATAGTTTTAGCTTAAAAAGTACTCTACAAATACATATATGGCACTTGGGAGTCAGGAACTTCGACTTGTCCTTTCGATATATCAAGCTTAGCACCGATACTAAAAGCTTGAGTTGTATAGCGAGCCGTAGCAGTGGGTTTATTTAAGGCTATTCAACGTTCCAATTGTCACAGAATCTCTCCTAAGCGGTTTAACGGAAACTTAAAGGTATTCACCTCTAATATTGCATATTGCACAAAATATAGAATTAAACTACGACTCCGGGGAAAATAAACTTCGAGAAGTGTCTGGAATAGTGAAGTTTGATATTTTTCCATCTCCAGGGATGATTTGAAAGTAGAATTGTTCACTCTTAAATAAACGTTAAATTGACAAGGACTTCATAACGATGTGTATAAATTTATTCATTAAATATATTTAACAAGTAGGGGAGCTTATCTAGCCGCCATTGATATAGAAAAAACTATTTATAGTGAATTTTGTTTTAAAATGATGAAATTAGTTTTTTATTTTTATTAATTCAGTCTTTGAAGGTTTCTACAAATAATGTCTGCATCACTCATTTGCTTATAAATCTGGATTTAAATTCTATTTAGCATCTACTTTAAACTCTACCTTGTTCAGGGGTTGGTTTCTCCCCGGAGGTGAAAGCTACCCCAAATAGCAAGTTGTAATATTTCATGGATATTAGGTGCGTAAATAGATATATCGCTCAATACTAAGCAATTTTTATTATATTCAGAATGTTTCTAATGTTGATATTTTAACGAGATACTCGCAGTTGACGCGAAACAATTTTATTAAAAAACGCATGTTTTAAACATATTTCTGGAATTACGAGAAAAATTTAAACTTTACTAAAACATTCTAAGCATGAATGTAGCCCATTAAAAACCAAGAGATAGCACTTTAGTAGGTTACTCCAGAGCTAATTCAAAACGAGGTATTGCTTGTTTCAGGCAGGCTTTGGTTCATGAAATGCAAAACTTGAAAACTTCATCCCTGAATACATGATATACGATGGAGCGAAATCCCATACGATTATTTTTAAGTACATATAACAATCGTTTGAATGATTACTATTACAAGAATTTACCACATATATTAAGGGACTTACGGGGAGGAGAGATTGAAGGAGGAAGAGGAGTGCGAGGGAAAGAGTGTAATATTAAGAAGAGGATGAGGAAACGAACGAGATGGAGACGAAGGGTGAGTGGAGAAGAGATAGGATAACGGGGAAGAGAATGGAGGAGGAAAAGGAGGACGAAGGGGAAACCGAGAGGATAGTTTAGGAGGACAAATTGCAGATTGAATTAAAATATTAGGAGATAATGGAGGAGAAAGAGCAAGATGACAGTTATAGTGAGTTTATAATATTCTTTTATTTTAAATTTGTTTTATAATAATTGTGTAAGAAAATAAATTTTCTTTTTTTTATAATCATGAAAAAGTTTAAATTAATATTTCTTCTATGTTCTATCGCGACCTCTCTGAACTTTAGAACTTAGTGGAAGTCGGTTTTAGCGATTAATGAGCGATATAATAAAGTATATTTTAAATAATGAAGATTAATTTTTATTAATAAAACGTTCATTAGAAAATTTTCAAACTATTTAAATATTTATATGTTTAAGATCTTTCAATATGACTGGTTGTAAATGTCACAATATATTTAAATATTTTACATTGCCTTCCAATATTTACAAAAATGTTGATTCTCAAAGTAAAACAAATTTAAATTAAAAAGAGAAATTATACCCACAATATATATATATTTCACGTAAGTGTTTCAGGCATGCAAAAACTAAATTAAATTATATTACAAAGGTAATCTATTTAAAAACCAAATTACGTTTAAATTTAAATTTTTTTAAAAAAAAAACAATTTTCTAAAATTATTTTTGAATAAATTACTACCTCCAGGGAATGATGTAGAAGGGTGGACACTTTAAAATGCACCATAAACCATGTATTAGGAAACACGTTACAACAAAAATAACTCATTAAAAATCATTTCAATTAATTACAGGGGCTAATCTACTGTTTTATAACTTTTTTATGAAGTCGGTGTTTTTACCCCTAAAACAGAATATGCGCAGGATAGATTTAAAAGAAGAGGGTAAGTTGAGCTTGAATTAATGTTGTCATAACAAATACACACACACACACACTCACACATACACACACACACACACACACACACACACACACACACACACACAAATACACACATACATACACACACATACACATGCACATATGTATATATATATATATATATATAAATATCGCAATATGTATTCTTGTGTATTAATACAGAACTAAGTCAAAATACAAATACAAGAATTATAATTGAATTTACAATTCAAAGCATTTCGTTGGCTAACAGTACCAACATCATCAGGAATATTAAACATTTCAATTAATTTTCAAGTATTCCTGATGATGTTGGTACTGTTTAGTAACGAAAAGCATTGAATATAAATTGATAAATATTCTTGTATTTGAATAACCTATGTTGTTTTAAATTATTAAACAACATATATATATAATATATATATATATATATATATAATATATATATATATATATATTATGTATATATATATATATGCAATAATATATATATATGTAATATATATACACAATGCATATGTTTTGTCTTTCAGCCTGTTCTGACAGAAACGACGAAAACTACTTTTCCAATTCATATTTGTCTTTATTTATTCAGTATATATTATTTATATTAATATACATTTTTTTTATTTTATAATGGCGTAGATTCTTTTTTTGTATTTTCAAAGCATGTTTCCACTTATTTTCATACATATTGACTCTGTTGTTTCCACTCTGTTTGTTGACTTATTTTTTTTTCGTCTTACACTACTCCAGATCATCGAGGCTCAACTGTACAAACAGAAAATATTTATCGTTATAAGTAATTATTTAAACTGTTGTATAAAGCCTGGAGCGTCACTTAACGTTCCCTATCCGAAACAAATCGCCAAAGTTTAACAATCCCCCGTTAAAACTCTCAACTCGGAGCATCCCTCTGGAAAATGTGCATATTTAATCTCGTGGAACTACTTTTATCAAGGCGCACCTGCCGAGACGTTCCCACCTGAATGCGATTCGTTGCGAGGGCGGAAACTCCAGACACAATAAATTATCCCGAAGTAGGTTTATAGTTAAATATTGGAGGCAAACTTTACCCTCGCGTCATACATTTATTGGGTGTTAGTTAATGATAAGCAATGGAGATGCGGGCAATATTTTAGGGCGGTTCTAGTTAAGTATTTAAACAGTAAATTACTGCGTAAACTTTCTGGCTTAGCTATAGGAGTAGTGAACTGTATTAGTTCCAAAAAGGAACGGGAAAAATTAACATAAAAAATATTCAAAATAAATCCCACTTGGTATAACAAACATTATTTTAGTAACATTGTATTTATTAATTGCACATAATATAAATACGTATATGAATATGACAGAATCGCAATATCAATTTGCAAAATAGACAGCGAAATTATTTATAAAAATTAACTAGTTATACCTAATTACTAATTATTTTTAACTGTAATAACATCAAGTGTCAAGCACTACAATTATAAACAAAGTAATTGAACTTTAGTGGGTGAATGAAAAGTATTTAAATAACGAATTGAAAATTTAAACGAAATTATATAAATATATATTGGGAGAGTGTGAGCTATAGTATGAACTTTAAAACCTTGTTCAACTACTGCAAACTTGGTCTTTATTCCACTCTCTCTTTATTTTTCTTTTCACCCAACCTATCACTACACCTTTTGAAGCACAGAAAGCTTGAACTTCTATGGTCACTTAAAAACTTTTAATTCGACCTTAAGAGAGGATAAACTTTTGATTGTTGCCCGTATAAACGTTTAACCTAAATATTTAATGGAAAATAATGTTGATCTTTGTGAAATTCTCTAAATATTTCCATCTTCATTCTTACCGACACTATGAGTGTTGCTACAAATTGAACGGAGGTCATATATAACATGTTTATACTCGAGTCTAACCGATTTAGCTTTTTTTACCTATGTGTTTGTAAAGCTATGTAAATAATATAAAATAAAATCCTAAATCTGTCTGAGTATGGTTTATTTTGGCGCATACGACATATTCAATTTTTCATAATACTACATCCGTTATTATAATATAAGGAACAATAAAATGATGATGAAACAATTAATCCATTCCAGATTTTATCCCCGCCCTTCATCCATTGTGTTTCTTTTTTATTTACAAACGAATTGCAAGAGAGGCGGAAGGTCAAAGGGTGTGGTTTAAAAGGTAATACTATTTCGTAAGGAATAAAGATTGAGTCTCGTAGTAAGGCGGATTTCAAGCATGAATTCCTTCCCTGGGTCGGTGCATCTTGTAGGGTATGTCAAGCGGCATGCCAGGAATATTAAAAGCTTGCATACGTTATACTGTAAAAATACGGGAAACTCTGTTCATAGAGAAATATGTATAAAGTTCTGAATAAACGTATTTTAGAACTGTTAATATTTATTTTCATTTGTAGCAACATATGTTACTATTATGAGATTCTGTTCGTTGAACATTTTTCGAACTAAACAGAAATATAGTTCGTCTATACTACGCCTAAGTAATTATCAAGCGATAGGCTACAATTTCTTGGAGATCGACAAAACGTCAATTCGCTTCATTGAACTCACTC
>JBAIZL010000002.1:26068566-26101066 GCA_036971475.1 Prosapia bicincta
AATTAACATATTTATACTGTATTAAAATATATCCGTTTTAAAAAGTGAAACAAAAAATTATGAAAACAATTAAATTGTAAACCGTTGTATCTAGCTTAGTGAAAGAAAATCGTTTTCGTTCACTAACAACGGGTAGAAGAGTAAAAACCGAGTTTCTGCAATGGTTGGCTCGAAAACCTGTTTACAACAATTATAAATTGTTAATTGTTGTAAACAGGTCGAGGTCAACTGCTCGAAGATATTGTCATCGCTTCAATCAATTACCTGTCACGACAGCCACTGCACACTCCTAAGCACGACTTACGTTTACTGAACGATAACACTCGCTTACATCTCTTCCCTGTTCAAATCCCCTCTTCCGCGTTACCTTGACTGAATGAAAACAAAATGTCTCTCTCTACCTTGATGCTTTCTGCATATCTATAAAGCACAATTGTTTAATTACAGGTTTTCATTTAAAGTTGCGGGTTCATTACTCCCGCATTTATTATAATTTTCTCACGCTAGAAATTTATTTTGTACGAAAACATTTCAACAAATATCCGACGACAATTGCTTGATCACTTGATAAAATACCAAAGACCTGTTTACTGCTCTGAGGCTCGCACTAAGTATTATCAATAAAGAATAGGATTAGTAAACAAATATCCGACCACAATTGCTTGATTACTTGATAAAATACCAAAGACCTGTTTCTTGCTCTGAGGCTAGCACTAAGTATTATCAATAAAGAATGGGATTAGTAAACAAATATCCGACCACAATTGCTTGATTACTTGATAAAATACCAAAGACCTGTTTCTTGCTCTGAGGCTAGCACTAAGTATTATCAATAAAGAATGGGATTAGTAAACAAATAATAACGGGAGGAACAATATATTTTTAGTGAAATATTGTTTTATGTGTTATATATTTTCGCTAATTTAACAAAGTTAGAATTTAAGTACGAACAAAATCCCAAGTCTTACAGCGAATTTACTAGATAATTAGTACTTTAGGGTTGTCCGTGAGTTGAATCGTGTTTCGGGGTTGTCCACGAGCTACTACAATACGGTAATTGCGGAGTAGGAGATGTACGCACTGTAAGTTCGTCCTACCCTCACTCAGCGAGGCGCTGCTAGACTGACGGCAACGCAAGTAAGCGTTTCCTGTGATACTAAGTTATTTACAAATTTCATTTACTTCTAAAGTGAACAATATGTTCAACTAGTAAATTGAAGAGCTCGCCCGCACATAAACACAAACATACACACACACACACACACACACACACACACACACACACACACATACGAGCGCGGGCTAGGATTTAAGAAATAGCCTTCAAAACTGAGAGCGCAATTAGTTATAAAATAAATAAGATAAAGCATAACAACCCACACAAGAAATCAAAATGATAAATGGAAAATTTAAAATATTTTTAAAATGCCAAATACAGAATTAAAGATGTAAAGAACCTCTAATAGTTGAAAAGAAATACTAGATCATCATTGTAAAATATTTAGTTTTCCTACAGTACTTTCTTTGGAAACTATAAATAAAGTCCATTGTTTACAGAATTAATCAGTTAAAACTAATTAAAATACCTATCTCAAACAAACAACAAATGAGGAGATGCTCAAAGAAAAAAGCGTTTTTATTCAAAAAGACGCAACCGTTTGCTTTAATATCGGCTGTTACCTGAATTTTACTGCAGCAGTCAGACTTTATGGCATTTTACAATCAAGCAAAAAAGCAATTGCTGCGGCAGTATATCGCAGGCCGGGGTAGCATTAGATGCAGTGCTGTGACTGCGTAGGCCGCTGCACGGAGCTGGAGTAGTAGATATATTCTCTTTCCTACGCAGAGTTGTTACCCAGACGAAATATAAACATTATTTGGAAAAGTAATTGAATTGTCTAAAGCCTGCTTTATTTGAACTTGAGTGGATTAATAAAAGTATTTTATGAAAGATTAAAAAAAAGAAAAAAAAAAAATATATATATATATATATATATATATATATATATATATATATATATATATATATATATATATATATAAGGAGAGTATTATTAGAAGGAAATGAAAACGACGCGGAAATGTTTATATGGCTCTTTTTACACTGACCACCGTGCACCAATAGTATTAGGGGCAAGAATCCATTACAAACTCACCAAAGAGCGAGAGCAAGGAGTAACTTCGTGGTGCGCCGGGACGAAATGAATTTTAAAATGGTAATTTAATATTTCAATATCAACGAAAACAACAGTTCTATTCTATTTCCGAAAAATATAGCACTTTTACGAATACTACCAAAGTATTGACTTTACATTCTTTCATTTCATGGCTCAAAGGGTTAAAAGCCATTAGGAATCGATTGCATTTGAAATTAGTGCTTGTTGTCTGCGCTGGTATTGATGTTTCTGTAGCCTCTCAGATCACGTCATAACTAGACATATTAATTTCACGGTACGGAAACTTTAGTCTCTGTTGTTGCTCCACGCGATGTTCCAATCATACTTGCCTTTACGTGCTTTGTTTGTGAACTTCACAAGCCCTTCCTCTATGGATACGGGTCAAGGCAACTTGTCGCAGATTGGGTTGTAGCGCACGTCAGCAAATCCACTTACACACGCGTACTTACCTGGATACTTATTTTAGCAATGTTTCGTTACAAAAATACAATTAGTATTTAAACAGGTACATTCACCAAACATTGACGATTGTGTCTCATAAAATCCGTAATATATGTGACTGGGGATAATTTTGCGCAATTATAATCTCGGATCTTTACTCGAAGTTCATTCATTTCAAGGAAAAGCGTGGAGTTTAATGTTTATAACAGACACTTTAATGCCACATGTTCCAGCCGTCAACATTTCACAAAGGCCAAACTATTTTTCTTGGTAAGAATAACAACGGAACAAATATACATTGTAGTTCTTTCCGATCAATTAATTTTTCGCGTTAATTGTTTATTATATTTATAAAAAACTTTAAGTATGTAAAATTATTTTATTTGAATATAAATTAATTTTATATTTGTTCTTAAATAAGTATTAGAGCAGGTTTTTTTTTAACTCTCGGTTATAAACCTCAATTTACTTGCATCCTACTTTACTTGCATTAACGTGTGAATGTACATATATAAATATATATATATAAAGCTCTTCTTTTCAGATAATCTAGATTTAAATTCACTCATCTTATTCCTATAATAAAGACCATCCCTTTTTACAAGCCCACGAACCATGTGTTTTACACATAATCTAACTACAATAGAGTATTTTCAAAAAAAGACAAATTTTTTCACACGAAGCCTTTATTTGCCCTGATGACCTTTCTTTCACTTTAGTAATTTAAATTTAGAAACCTTTGTAATTAGAAGATATTTCAAAAACATTTAAGCAACAAACATAGGTCTCCAGATATAGCAAGAGACTTTCCCAGCTGAAGCGTAATAGCCTGCTTTATACTGTAAGGTTCCTCGGACTCAGCGATTATCAAGCCTCACTGTATCTTCTGACGAAGGAGGGGTACAACCAACATGTAAGGATGCCAGGGAAGGTTAGACAGTTTCCTCGCCTTCCACCTAGATGGCGAAGCCCACTCATTCACACCTTCAGTCACTTCTTGCTATAACTCTCGTTATTTGTTCTTGTTTTCGATTCTTAACATGCTCTTAACATGTGCAGGTTTTATTTATTAGGTAATTTTTTAATTGAAGGTTTGTGTGTTCATTGAAATGCTCATTACCTGTTTGCATTGTGGTGTAAAAGTCCCTGCAAGATACTTAAAACAAAGCGAAACACAAAGATAATTAGAGAAACTTAAAGCACAGTTGCACTAACTTTATTGCATCTGTGCACTAGTAACTCTTCGTCACAAAACTTATGCATTAAAAGTTTTCCATTCTTAGTTAAATAGCACCGCCGACCCTGCCCTCTGTAATTTTATTCTTATAACAAAGCCAACTCCTATGATAACTTCAGTCCTTCACCTGTTGTTGTTTCGTTTGCCTTTAAAGGGTTGAATTTACTAGAAGTTTATTTGCTAAACAAACATATCTATTGTTACACTGTTAGCACGGTGAAGGGTAAAACTGTGCAAGGAGGTTTTGTTTAAGGTTCTCATGGTTACTCCTCTGGTGTCACATTTGAGGGAGTATAGTGGAGGATTGAACATCTGAGGTGACCCGACACTCTGTCGGTTTGGTACAAACATATCTATTGTTAAACTGTTAGCGCGGTGAAGGGTAAAACTGTGCAAGGAGGTTTTGTTTAAGGTTCTCATGGTTACTCCTCTGGTGTCATATTTGAGGGAGTATAGTGGAGGATTGAACATCTGATGTGGTCCAGCACTGAGTCGGTTTGGTACAAACATATCTATTGTTAAACTGTTAGCGCGGTGAAGGGTAAAACTATGCAAGGAGGTTTTGTTTAAGGCTCTCATGGTTACTCCTCTGGTGTCACATTTGAGGGAGTATAGTGGAGGATTGAACATCTGAGGTGGCCCGGCACTCTGTCGGTTTGGTACAAACATATCTATTGTTAAACTGTTAGCGCGGTGAAGGGTAAAACTGTGCAAGGAGGTTTTGTTTAAGGTTCTCATGGTTACCCCTCTGGTGTCACATTTGAGGGAGGATAGTGGAGGATTGAACATCTGATGTGGTCCAGCACTGTGTCGGTTTGGTACAAACATATCTATTGTTAAACTGTTAGCGCGGTGAAGGGTAAAACTGTGCAAGGAGGTTTTGTTTAAGGTTCTCATGGTTACCCCTCTGGTGTCACATTTGAGGGAGTATAGTGGAGGATTGAACATCTGATGTGGTCCAGCACTCTGTCGGTTTGGTACAAACATATCTATTGTTAAACTTTTAGCGCGGTGAAGGGTAAAACTGTGCAAGGAGGTTTTGTTTAAGGTTCTCATGGTTACCCCTCTGGTGTCACATTTGAGGGAGGATAGTGGAGGATTGAACATCTGATGTGGTCCAGCACTGTGTCGGTTTGGTACAAACATATGTATTGTTAAACTGTTAGCGCGGTGAAGGGTAAAACTGTGCAAGGAGGTTTTGTTTAAGGTTCTCATGGATACCCCTCTGGTGTCACATTTGATGGAGGTAAGTGGAGGATTGAACATCTGAGGTGACCCGGCACTCTGTCGGTTTGGTATAACCATATCTATCCGCTTCTGGTATCAGATGTACGGGAGGATTAGGGACGCTTGTATGTCTGAATTAATCCGGGACTTACCTAGATGTTTCAGAGATTTCTTCGGTTTTAGGTGTCGGATGGAAAAGGCTATTGTCGAAGTTTTTAGTTTTTACAGAAATGTCTACTCATTGCAGCTTTGAAAAGAATCTATCTATACGCAGGTTCTCTTCGTGTGAAAGTCAGAACCTGCCCATAAAGGAAGTTTTACTTCCCAGTCATGCGGCATCGCTGGAACACATGAAGTGCATTCAAGTATTTTACGGGCATTTCGTTCTTTATTTATTAACAGCTTGTTGTCTACTACTAACTCGTTTCAAAACGATCTTGAAATGGTAATGTTTGAATCAATATATACGAATAAAATTAATATAACATGTGTAGAGAATTAGCTAGTTTAATATATTTTTAAAAAGTTAAATCATAAAAAGTAACTTTCAGTATTTATAGGTAGGGAAGTTAACCCCAAAGCTACATTTACTGGTTATGGCAGTTTTATAAAGTAAATTAATACTCCTGGCGTGTCAAGTATATTAAGGTTATCTAATTACTGCGTCTATTCAGCCAAACAATGAGTATGCTCTACTGCCTGTGTGGTCCTTGGAAGGGCATCTTTGTCATCAAGATATCCAGAAACACATTCGCTGACACAAGCGGTACCGCTATTACATGTCCTTCTATGATTTGTGTAACCATCTTTGAACTATATACTCCCTGTATGTGTCCTTTGTACCCTTCAATAAACTGTATATCGAGCTGTGACCTGTATACTCCTTTGTAACCTGTAAATCCCTCTGTTTATTTATTAACAGCTCGTAGTTTCAAAACTATCTTGAAATTGTAATGTTCGAATCAACATATACCAGTAAAATTAATATAACATTTGTAGGGAATTAGCTAGTTTATAAAAAAAAGGTAATTTTTGATCTTTTTAGGTAGGAAGGTTAACCCCAAAACTACATTCACTGGTTCTGGAAGATTTATAAAGTAAATTAATACTCCTGGTATGTCAAGTAAATCAAGGTTGTCTATTTACTGCGTCTATTCAGCCAAACATTGAGCAAACTCTCCTGCCTGCGTGGTCGTTGGTAGAGCATCTTTGTCACCAGGATATCCAGAAAGACATTTGCTGACACAAGCGGTACCGCTATTAAAACCATTGAAGGTAGTAGCTTGCGTGAAATTATATTTCAACTGAAGCCATTACATGAGGGTTTCCGTCACATCTGACTTTAATATTTGTAAGACAGAAATGATGTTCCCTTTGATACTGTACCGCGCTTAGTTGCCGTTGTTAAATATTGACAGCGCTCGCGATGCTCCGTAAAGCTTGACAAGAACGTTGTATTGCGAATATTTTACAGCAGATTTAAACGTTCAGTTCTGACGTCTGCTTTCCATGCGGTTGATTTATGCACGCCATTTCTCATACAATGTTTTATCTATGTTAAACGTCCAAATGTAAAAATTGGATTTACTCTTAAAATACATTTTACTCAAATATTAGTATATTTATGTATTTCACGTATAGAGACATTGTTTTTGTGAGATTAGGAATAAAAATAGCATGCCATGGAAATAACAGCTATTCAGCTTAATTTTAGCGTAAACCTGGAATAGCTATAGCCTGTGGCAAAGTGAGAGGTACTGTATCCCAATGTTGCTTGAGGATGTCGCATCTATACAGGTAATCGTACTGGGTACGTAGAGAAGTATTTACGCCCGCATTGCAGCAACCTTATATACATAACCCCTTCTCACTTCGTTCTGTATCACCTTTACCCCTCAATATGACTTTTACACCTCTCTGTGACTGATAATCCCTCTGTAACTTGTGCATCCTTCTATGGCCTGTACATCCTTTTGTGGCCTATACACTAATTTATGACCTGTACACCTTTCTGTGGCCTGGGCACACATGCGTGATTTGTACACCATGTGTGACATGTCCTTCTATGACTTGTGTATCCATCTCTGACCTGTATACTCCCTGTATGTGTCCTTTGTACCCTTCTATAAACTGTATATCCAGCTGTGACCTGTATACACCTTTGTAACCTGTAAATCCCTCTGTGGCCTGTACACTCCTATATGGATTTTACACCCTCGGTGAAACTGTACACGCTTCATGACTTGTACACCACTTTGTTACATGGTTACCCTTCATTAATCTATACACTCCTATGTGACCTGACACCCCTTTAAGAACTATACACTCCTTTACGACCCGTCACTTCTATCTGACTGGTACACCGAAATGTGACCTGTACACCCCTCTGTGACCTGTACACTCCAATTTGACCTGCACATCCATTTATGATATGTACACTGCTGTAAAATGTGTACTCCCCTCTGTAGCTTATACACCCTTATATGACTTTTACACCCTCAGTGCACCTGTATACCCTTATGTGAATTGTACACCACTCTGTGACATGATGAAACGTCATTCATCTGTACATTCCTATGTGGCCTGTACACCACTATAAGAACTGTATACTCCTGTATGACCTTCCATCCCTATATGACTGGTATACCGATGTGTGATCTGTACACGCCTCTGTGACCTCTACACTCCATAATGAATTATACATCCATCTATTATCTGTACACTTTTGTAAGACTTGTACTTATTTCTGTAGCTTGTACACCCCTATATAGATTTTCCACCCCTCAGTGAATCTGTACACCCCTCTGTCACTTGTACATTACTTTTTGTCATGTATAAACTTCATTGATCTGTACTTTTCTCTGTAACATATACACCCCTATATGACTGGTACACCAATCTGTAACCTATACACCCCTTTGTGACCTCCACACTCCTATAAGACTTGTCCATCCATTAATAATCTGTCTACTCCTGTAAGACTTGTACACCACTCTGCGACCTAAACACACATTTGCGACTTGGACAACCCTCTATAACTTGTACACCCTTATGTGACCGGTCAGCCTCTACATGACCTCTATACCTCTGTCCTCTATGACTGGTTGCAGTAACTCTAAATGTTCTCCACATTAACACTTAAGGTATAACCCTTAGGTAGTATGTCTAGGTACACTTTGCTTGCGTCATCGTAACTGACTGCGAGAGGTAGAAAAGGATGGCTAGTAGGTCTATAGCTAAATCAACGTACAGCCACCTAACATGAGGTAATAAAGAGGGGTGGCTCGTGTCATTTTGTCTGGGACGTGTAGCTGAGGCATGACGATACTCTGTCTACTCTTTCTTCTGGAAGGACAGAGCTATGTGCAGTTATCTATATTATTTATAAATCTAATGGTGTGTGTAAATGTGTGTAAATGTGTGTGTGTGTGTGTGTGTGTGTGTATGTGTGTGTATGTGTGTGTGTGTGTGTGTGTGTATGTGGGTGTGTATGTTCGTGTGTATGTGTGAGTGTGTTGGTGTGTGTGTGTGTGTGTGTGTGTGTGTGTGTGTGTGTGCGTGTGTGTATGTGTGTGTGTGTGTATGTGTGTGTGTGTGTGTGTGTGTGTGTGTGTGTGTGTGTGTGTGTGTGTGTGTGTGTGTGTGTGTTTGGGTGTGTGTGTGTGTGTGTATGTGTGTGTGTGTGTGTGTGTGTGTGTGTGTGTGTGTGTGTTTGAATTTGTTTGTGTGTGTTTAGATAGCCACTATAGGTTAATGTAAACAATGATTTCCAAGCAGGGTTGTTGGTTTTCCTTTGATACCATCAACCTTTAATTCCTTTTTTGAGCATTTATTAATTTGACCAAATGTAAACTCAAATTGTCCCACTGTGAATGACAACATTGCTATTCAAACACGTATAACATTAAACGAGTTAAAACAATTCGTGAGAAGTGAGTTACTTCATTGTTTGCTGTTGTAACCATTACTTTTGTGTTTATATTATTCTAATCTCTTTATACTTACTTTATCTTTACTCTTATACTTTTCTATTTAATCCTTTCAACGTATTCTATACGACAAATATCACAACATGTCAACAACCATATTAAAGAATTTTTTTTATATAGTTTCAAGTTCATTTGGTTTACTTGGTGCAACCAGTGAAATCTCAATTATATGCTATCTTCTGAAAGGAAGGGTCAATGTAGTATATAACAACTGCACGTGAACTCAAAAATATAAACACTTTGTTTCCATTAATTATAACATCATCATCCTCAGTGATGCTACTAGAAGATCACTTTAAAATACGACTCAGAGTCGCACTTGTGATTTTGTAATAGTATCACTGATGATGAAGACATAATTCATGGAAACGTGTATGCAAATAAAGTGTTTATAATTGGAAGTTCATGTACAGTAATTGTTTATTTATAAAATAATCTGTAAGCTAAGTAACCTATAATAAGTTTTATAACAATTATTTTCAGTTATTGATAAAAAAATAACTTCGCTAATAACAAACGGCGTCACACTCGGCTACGGACAGATGATTATACGGCAGCTAAAATAATCTGGCCGGACGTTTGCATTGTTGCCACGTTTCCTGAATAGTTTGGCCGTTGTTTCACGCTGATTGTTCTGTTTGCTTTGCAATACAATCGCAATAATAAGTTAAACAAAAGCAAACCTGCCGAACCAAGCCAAAAAGGTTTAGTGAAAATGTATTTTTTATTTAAAAAGTAGCAGAGAACGCACGTATAAATATTTCCATTAAACTTTCTATATTTTTCAATATAGAAAATTATTTTCCAATTTCCGCCCTGAGTTGTCTATTAAACCGTCATTAGAAGCTTGCACATCCTGCCTCATCTCCAATCTTGATGTAGCCTCCTATTCGGTCGTAAAAACTTAAATCCGGCCGTAAATCCCGAGACAATGTGTGTTCATTGCTATTTGATCGTATACAATTTTTGTGCTCTACAGTGGCCAAAGACGTTTGGAAATTAACTTGGGTTATGCACGAAAACTTGAAATATTTTAAAACATTGAATTACGAAAAAAAATAATTTTTATTAGTTAAGTTTACCTTAATTAAATTTTTATTTGCTTAACAATTATAGAATTGAAAATAAAACAAGTAATATGAACAAACCTTTTTAAAAGGTAATTCCTACTCAGGTCAACAAAAACAAAATTTCATTTAGTTCCTTTTTATTAAATAATTATAATTAATATAAGTGGAGTAGTATAACCTATGCTTTAATACAACGGTTCTACTACATAATCTAAGACATAATAACAGCTGCTTTATGCAATCATATGTTATCACTTATATCAGGAATGGCCAAGTAGCGGCCAGTGACCTTGTTTTATATGCTAAAACAGACATATGCTAAAAACATTAGATTATATTTTGTAATAATAAATATATTACATAAAAATATAGGTTGGCATAGGTTTTAGGATATAGGTTGAACACGGCTCCTGCCACCAATCTGAGCACCGTGACTTGGAAGATGACCTATTTTTTCAAACAAGGACAGAAACCGGTGCATTTTCGAGTTAAGTGCCTGAGGAGAAATATCCCAAACTACGACACTTCGGTAGAAAGAAAATAGTTTCAATGTTTTTAAGCACTTACTTTTGTGAGTGCATCTCTTCAACAAAGAAATTTATAAAATCAACTCTACGCAACAGAATCACAGACGACCATCTTTGAGAGCTGCTAAAGGTTGCAACCACTTCAATTCAGATTGATTATGATGAGCTTGTGCCCGGACATAGTGATCTCATTAGGTGAAGCAGTTAGGCCTAGATAGTTTTGTATGATTTTTAATATAAATACATTAAAATTGTTATCTTATACTGTATTCTGATAAACAACAGGAATTAGTATTATACCTATTTTGATCCTTTGTATACTGATGTTGATATTAAATGTATATGAACATTTTTGCGTAACGTTAATTGATCCATATTATGAATTATAAGACGCATACTATACGATATACGTTTTCCCTACATATGGCTTATTGATGTATATTAGATGTATGCATCTTCACTGAAATTATTGAAATGGCCCTTTAGGGTTGAAAAATTGGTCATCTCTGACTTATATCAAGTTGGACAAAGTAACTATATTGCATACTTTGCCTCTTTTGTAAAACGTTTCTCACCCATATACAACTAAAATTATACATTATTAAATTTAATAATTATGGAATAATTTTAAAAACTATTAACATCAAATGTCATCCACTCCAAGTTTAAAAACAAGTACTTGAACCTCAGGAAAACTATTTTTTTGTTTTGTTTAAAGAGTGTTCATTTTTAAAGAAGCTAGAATATGTAGCACAATTGAACATGCACGCAAATCTATATTTAGAGATTTATTTGCCGTAACTCTTAAACTGAGTAGTTTAATCATTCAATATAAAGAAGTATATTTGGACGGGAAATATGTCTCTCGGTGTATTTTTAATAACAATAATATATTTAACAATTTCATAACAAACGTTATTGTATTGTTAATTAATTATTGCATGTTTTTAACTCATACCATAATGGGTTATACATTTGCACATTCATGTTTTACATACATGTACAGTCGTTTGTACAATTCATACATGCAGTACAATTCATAGAAATAATTTTTATCGTTGTTGCCATTCATTATTAAGGTTTTTAAAGTTTTAAATTATTGGAATGAGTATAGGTTACTTGTATTTTATTTACGTAAGGCTTTTTTTTCAGGCTTAAAAAGGGCAACTAACTAGTTGCTGAAACGTTGCACTTATAAAATAAATATCTTTGACTCGATATTCAACCGATTTATCATTAATTTAATATTTATTTCATATGCTTAGATAAACATGAATATAAAATTGGTATTTTTGCAATGTAGAAAGTTGACGTCTTTGGTTTCTCTAATGCTACACAGATCAAGAATACGGTGTTACGTCACAAAGTTGGTGTTTTAGCGTAAAAAAAGATGGCGTCCATTTTAATGGCTTCCACTTTGCGGGTAATCTATCTTCGAAGGTCTACCTCGTTGTGGAAATCATTTCGTGTTACATGGAAATTTATTTAGACCAGTTGCGGGCCTTTGAGGAGTGCATGGGTGGTATGGAAAGGTTTGTGAATATCAACAGCGTTAACGCAATGTTACAAAACTTTGCATCGAATATTGGAAAAGATGAACGCATGAATGAACGCATGTCTCAAGCGGGTCTGCTACTCATGTAGTAGCCATAAGACTCCTAGACTTCACACTAGTAGTACGTTCAATGGTTAGACACCCACCGAGATTGGGGTGAAACTATGGACATCTGTTATACGAGATCATATGTTATCACTTATTTTAACCCAGATACGATGAAATAACTGTATTTCATACCTTACCTCTTTTGTGAAAACTTTTTCTCTTATATAAAACTAAAATTAATCCATTACATTCATTTAATGAATTAATATTTTGAAAAAAACTACCTATATTTCGATCAGGTGTCATCCACTACAAGTTTAAAGAAATCTATTTGTGCTTGAGGGTATGAATAAAAAATATTTTAATATTCATTAAAAATTTTATCAATTTATACATAAGAGAGTGTGAACTAATAGAAGGAATTGAAAGATATGCCTTTGTCTATCCTCTCCTGTAATGACATTTAGACATACGTAACTTGAACTTTAGCCTTGACACAGTGCTCCCGTGCAGGAACACGTGAGGCGGGGCGCGCTCACTTACACGCACGCGCCTCTGCACATTCCTCACTTCAAATTACATAAGGCTTTCTTTAAATCATTTCAGTACATACCGTCACGCAACGTTGCATGAGTCACATTGTTGTAGTATTATTGCCGAAGGTACAGACAGTGTGGAAATGCCGTTAAATTATGCGACCTATAGCTAAACGCCACCTTTTGGCTTGCCTTGCGACAGTATCATAAACAGCAAACAGCCAAAACAACCTAATCTCACAGACATATGTTTGAAAATAACTTTATTGGAATACATTTTTTTACAATCAAACAGTCATTGTTAACGTGTTACTCATGCAATGGTAATGACAGCTTGGTTGTTGGAACACGTAAATCTTTAATGTAATATTTTAGTATATTTGTGAGGTTTGAGGTATTTTACATGTTTGCCTCTTATCTTTGTTTAATATACATAACTTCAAAGCGCATCGAGACACGCAGGTCACCTCCTGAGTATGAGAAAGGAGGTTGATAAGGAGTGTAAAAATAATTCGGGATTTGTCTAAAGTACAAGTCGAGTAGATCTGGAGACCAGCGCAGGAGTCAGCCGCAAATGAAAGCAGTTATATGATATTTGTAACCCGTTGCTTGCTCGGAAGTGTCTACTTTGTAGCCGAATTCGGCGAACTGGTCAACGTTCTTAAAAGAGAATTAACACAAAAAACAATTAACTAACTTTCGTTAATTTATTCAAGTATCAAAGTTTTATTGGGAAGACTTCACTCTTGGTGATAATTTACATTCAAGAGCCACCTTTAGTGGAAATGGCGCTTCAACGACCGACAATCGAATCTTCCGGAAGGAAATAAGTCATTTAAGGTCTCAGAGAGGAAATTATCGTGAAAAATAATTTTAAAAATGTGGGTAAAACTGTATTCGAAATGCTAATTATTTCAACTCCTAAATGTAAATCAGGTCATAATCCTTTTGCTGAAAACCCTTTTGTGGGAAGCCCCTACCCGGTGAAGTCGTTAAATTCTGTCTAGGGTTTAGGCCTCTCGACGCGTGCTCCCATTGCTTACACGACACACGCTGGGTGAGAATATATGTTCTAGCCTGTGTAATGAAACCCAGAGATATTGGATACTTGTTTAAAGAATTAGGGAGGAAACAGATTTGTAATGAAGTATTTAATTTCTATTAATTCACATTATAAATATATATATATATATATATATATATATATATATATATATATATAATTATATATAATTATAATTTATTTTTAATGTTATTTATTTACCTTACCTATCTAATGTCCCACCTTCAGGTTTATAAAGAATTAACAATTTTATAAATTTTAAACCTCACTTGCATTTATTTCTTTACACATTATACAAAATTTATATTAATATTTTGCAGTAACAGGATTGATATCTTAACTAACATTACAATTATAAAAGGTGGTCTTTTGAGGCTTTGGATTTCTAATAAAATAACATAACAAAGATAATGAATTCATTATTAAAATTTTATAGTTGCTCTGAATTATTACGGGAACTTTGCTTCTGAAATTAGAAATGGTGAAACTAGATTAATTTTTATAAATTGTAATGAAATTAAATTTGTTCTGAACTTTACTAAAATATAGATGTCTGTTGGCTATACTTATATCCAAATAATACTTATAGTTTTGTAGAGCTCTTGGAATCTTGGCCTTTGTTACATTCTGCGCTTACACTTGACACAAAAGAAACTTACTTTCTTAATATTAAAAAAAAAACTTTTATGTCGCACTTTTTTAAAATTTACTTACAACACAAAACAATTTACTTAATTTAATAATTTACTCCTTTTACAATACTGCCATCTTTGTCCCCACCAATCCGTCTGCCTTCTTCTGAAGCTCCCTTAAAAACTAAAAACTGCTCCTGATCATTTAGTTTTTATTGAAATCCCTAATCCTCCCTCCACCAATATGTTATTTGTAGTTTCCCACAGTTTCCACAATTAACCAATCTAACGGTACCGAGATAATTTCCCAGGCTATCGGTCACTAGATTTTCCCGTCTTAATAAGTTTGGACCCTTTCTATTGTCAATGGTTGCCCGCGCGCAGTATATAGCTTTTCTGGAAAAGAATAATGGAATGGTACCTGCTTTTTACCAACCAAATGGTAAAATTACCCCCATTTACCAAACTATTTATGTCTTTCTTTGTTTAATCCTACAGATAATGATTTAGCTCCAACTAAATTTATTCTAAAGCCTTACCCGTAATGTTATAATATATATATATATATATATATATATATATATATATATATATATATATATATATATATATATATATATATATATATACAGTTCCAATTTTCTATCCTTAATAAAAGACTTATCATTGATCTACTCAAATTCAAATACATGTTTCTAAACTTATTTAAATAATTAACAATTAATTATTACATAGAAAGTTTTAATTATTTTTAAGGAATTAATTTCAGTTATATATAGAAGACAAACTTATAATAAAAGATGCAAGTTATGCAATATAGTATTTCGGCGTATTTGGTTTATTTTATGTAATAGGTTATGTGGTAGAACAGCTGTTTTAACGCATAGGTTCTGTTACTTTATTTATATTTATTGTAACACTAATTAAAAGTAACTAAATTAATTATTTTAAAGGAATATTTTAACGAATTCCTTTTAGACAATTTTTGTCTATATTGTTACTTTTTCATCAAAATATAAAATACATAATTGCCTAGACAAAATAATCTCATAATGTACTATTATTTACTTTTCTTGGTATAGACATATGGTATACATTTAAATACATTCTTGTGCCTTTCCTACCAAACATTATTCATTGGTGACTAGTGAATAAGAATTCGATGAGTGCAAACTTTGATTAATTCTTGAAATACGTAACTTGACAGTTTAACTTAGTAAAGTGCCATCAGTGTACTTGCACGTAATTATTGTAAATCATCTTCTAATCACTTTCACCCCTGACAAAACCACCCTTACAGTATCTCGCATTATGTCGTCGTTTCCAAGGGCTTGGATATATATGACCGTATTGTGGAGTTGGAAGTGAAATCTGTTTTGAATTGTTTTGCATCCCCTGAAATTATTTGGTTTCAGTGACTTTAAGATTAAAATCAATTTGTTTAGGAATATTTACATTTTACACCGTATTGTACAATAAACATTAAATGGCTACATAGCCTTTCGCTTAATTTAGGGATGTCGCCTTCTACGCAACTAACTAGTTGTGTGTACCAACAACAACTTAAGGAGCAACAACCTAACCAAAATATAAGATACGTCATGCCTAACTCGATACAAGGCGCATTGCTCGGATTCACGAACGCGGATAAATATACTCCCGTCATTTTCAACCTGTAATTATTTGATAAATGATGGTTTGAAAATAATATGGAAACTTGTAATAGCTATTTATTATTTTTATCTCTTCTCTGCAGAAGTTGGAGCAGTCTTAACTAAAATGGGAAATAAACATGGAACCCTTTCTGCTTCATATAAACCGTTTAGAAGAAAAATTTATTGAGCAGTTCAGAAAAAGAATTTTAATTTCCTAAAACCCCTTTCTTTCTCTCTTTCTCTTATCTTCACTTTCTTTCTCAATCAGACACACAGACACACACATACACCCTAATTTCTCTCTTTACCCCTTCTCTCTGGCTGTATCTCCCTCTTTCATACTCCCACACATACATAACTATTATCTCTCTTCCCTTCTCTCTTTACCCCGCAACATACCACTGTCTTTTTCATCTCTCTTTTTCTCTTCAATCACTCTTCTCCTTCTGACTTTCTCTCTAACTCTATTCTTCTCTCTCTCTCTCTCTAGTTTAGGTTGTGTTTCTTAAATGCCTTCATTTTGTCCTACAAACATGATAAAGATTCGAATAGTCCTCCATGTATTGCCGTAGTGCCGTCATTGCATGCGTGAGTGCCACTATTGCATTCTCAGACAAATCTTCCTTGTGTTTGTTAATGCATCTTCGTACATAAGGAGTAGACTGGAGGAGCCAACAGTTTGTTACATTCTACGCCTGCTCAGAAGATTTCACAAAACCTTCTAAAACATTTTCCCTATAGTTGGAAGTAAGCTTTTATACAAAGTAAAAGCCGATAAAGGTAATCATGCGAATCTAGGTGACTATAATCAATGTATTGAAAGCATAAACGTTTCGAGAAGCTACCCTTATATTACATCAAATTTAATTATTTTTAATAATACATTTTAATGAAATTTAGCCTAAAATTTACACATTGTATTGCTTGTAGGATGTTAAAAAAATGTTGAGTACCTCAAAACAGAAGTGGGTGTCCGTTCGAAACCGTTTCGGTTTAGGCTGTATGTTTAGGCTGTTCATAAAAAGAAGAAAGACAGAGAGAAAGAGGCGAAGAGAGAGAAAAAAGGGGGAAGGGAGAGATGTTTGTGTTTGTGTCAGACAGAGAGAGGGAGAGAAGGGGATATGTGTTTCTACATAAAATACAAATAAATTATGTAAGTTTTTGAAAAATTGGAAAAAACCTGCGGAGTACGATTGCGAGTAAAGAATGAAGTGACAAAAAAACAAACTAGAACAAATGCAAAGATTCCACAGTTACTTAAAAAGTTTTAGCTTCTAGAACCTACAATCTGCAAAAAAATTCCTACCAGAGAACAGAATTTCCCAAGCCACCATAAATTTAGATATTAGGTGAAAGACAGGGAATAAGGGTGATATTAAAAATAAAGAGAGAGATGGGAAGATAATTGTGTGTGTGTTAGACAAAATAAGAAATGTGTTTGTGTGTGTGTGTGTGTGTGTGTGTGAGTGAGAGTGTGTGTGTGTGCATGTGTGCGTTTGTGTGTGTGTGTGTGTGCGCGCGCGCGCGCGCGCATGTGTGTGTTTGTGTGTGCGTGTGTGTGTGTGTGAGAGAGAGAGAGAGAGTGTGCATGTGTGTGTTTGTTTTTGTGTGTGTGTGTGTGTTTGTATGTGTGCGTGTCAGACGAAGAAATACGTGTTTATCTGTACGTCATTTCTTAGGTAACACTAATTCTATCCTCCCTTATGAAAGAATTTTATTATTTTGCTATTATGAAATAATAATGTTTATTCATCTAGGTGCCCTCCCGTATATTTTTATTTTTTCCTCGTATTACTTTAATTATTTTCGACTGTTTATAATACCATAAAACCTTCTATCACATCCTAATTTCCTTACAACCTTCTTACCTTACTAGTATTTCAGTTTTTTCTTGTGTTATAATATTGTTTTTTTTATTAAAACTTCAGATCTGCGCAAGTCTTAATCATATAATTTTAGTTCTGTAGTTTTTACTACAGCAGGAGGAGAGCAGATAGACGCGTGTGGGAGCTGCAACCTTGAGAGGGAATGCGGCACATTGTTGTACCGCTACATTATTTATCACATTGTACCCACATGAGAAGAGGCTGTGTCAGCCAGTGGCTCTAACACACACACACACAGACACACACACACACACACACACACACACACATACACACACACACACACACACTCACACACACAAACACACACGCACGCACACACACACACATACACACTAACGTAGTATCTCAGTTTCATTGTCAACGGTCAGGATAAACCTGACGACCTGCATCGATTTTTTGACTTACGAGTCCCCCATTTAATGCATAAGGCGTTCGCTAACTTTGATGTGTCACCTGGCTGCTGCAGTTGACGTACTATTGGCTTTTTGTTTCCTCGTCACGATTTTGCAAATATTATATCTTACACAACGTTCAAATTAGCTACTTTTCTCATTAGCAAGTACAATGCCAACTATATTTTGATACGTGGCTTATATTAGTCATTAATTTTGATACGTAAATCGCTAATATATTCTACTTTGAAAATTACCAAGGAATACGGTTTAAATAATCTCCAATTGTATTTTACTTCTTTCTGGATCCCTGTAGTCGATTTCCCAGACCTCCATTTCTCGCGATGTCTTTTATTCAGGGAGCGCTAGCTTGTGCATCGAACCACTGTCGGTAGCTAGTTCGCCGTGGTATAGATCAGTCATAGCCCGGACAGCGCGACTCCACTCAGACGCCTAAAACTCTATCCCCGCCACCAGCCAAAAATAACCAATAAAATAAACTTCTATTTATTACTCTAATATATTGACTTCGTCAATCCTTTCCTGTAATGTCATTTAGACAAACTGGAATTGCACTTTAGCCTTGGCACAGTACTACTTTGCAGAAACGCAACGTGAGGTTGGGTGCACTCACTTACACGCACGCTCCGCAGCAGTTTCCTCACTTCAAATTAAACAGGACATCTTGGAGAGTTTGATTTAAAATAAGTAATTGAAAAAAGGAACTCACAATAAAACATTTTATACGAAAAAATGAGAAACTCCTAAAACAACACGTCTCATCACAGAGTGGCAAAATACCACAGATGCGTCATACCATTTAACACCTTAGCATGAAGTCTTGTCCTTGACTCGCAAGGAATGCTCTGACCAAGTGCGTTACATATCTTCTGAGAAATATTAGTTTTTAGAAAGTTAAATTGAAAAACTAGAAAATAATAAAATATTTCACTCAAAATCTCACTACAAGCTAATTTAATAATTGGCCTACATACAGACCAGTTTTGACGATGGTGTAGCCCTCATCAATGATGTAGTAGTAGCCAATCACCGATCAAGGCGACATCGTTATCGCAGCTAGTATGTATGTTTTAATAAACTAGTGAGATTCTGAGTGAAATATTTTAATATTTACCGTAGCGAATTCTCCTCACTAACTGAGCGCTAATTAGTTTAATGATAAGCTATTGTTTCAAAAGCCTCAACACCACAACCCTACAATTGAAACTTTATATTGTTGTGTTTTCAGAAACTCTATGGAATGAAACGTTACTGTGGAAGGAAAGTCGATTTAAGTGGAATCCGTAGAAGAATAAGCAGATAACCAAGAGGAACATTGTTAAGGGCTCCAAGGTATGTGAAGTTTTTGAAAAGTTGAGATACAATTAATTAAATAAATCCGATATCCCTGGTCAGTTGCAAAGTGTTTATCTTGCTTCCTCTATACTACAAACATTCTAATTTTCTGCAACACATGTACCGTAAATATCTTACAATCGTATGTTACATTTAACTTGCCAGGAAACACCACTGATGGACGAGCTCGAATGGATTAAACAATCAATCCATGGTTTCGATAATTTAAAGTTTTAGAAACAACTTTTCAAACAAACCATTTTTAAAAATTTTAGTTGGAATGGTTTTCAAAGAGAAATTCTTTGGTAATTTAATTCCTGAATGTAAATGAGTTAATAATCATTTTGCTGAAATCGAGGGCAATTAAGTTGGTTTAGCATGTAATGCAGCCCCCTGGGAAGCTCCTATCCGGTGGTGTCGTTAAAGGCAGCCCAGGGTTTAGGCCTCTCGGTGCGTGCTTCCATTGTTTAGACGGCACACGTAGCTGAGGAAATATCAAGTTCTAGGGTGTGCTACGATACATGCAGAAAAAATAACTATAAAAAAATTATGAGAGAAAAACTTCCATTAAGTGATTTTATTTAATATTTTCTATTATCAATTGGTTAATGGTTATAAATATATATGAACAGGAGAAAATAATATTTAAAGCAAGAAGCAAATAAATAAAAACACTTCTACTCAATTAGTAAGACGTCATTATTATGGTTGTGTTTCCTATTTAGAGGTTTGAGTACAGAGACTAGCTAAAGCTTGGACCAAGTGAGCCTCGTCACATAATACGAGCACTTGGCGTCATTGATAAGACCTCTGTAGAGAATTTCTTTGTGTTATCCGACCCCGGCGCTGCTGAAGAGCTCCACATGCTGCTTTCTTTGACACCCGACGCTGAGGAATGTTTTTAGCGTTTTGAAAGAAACATAAAGCAATTTGCAAAACTAATTAGACAGACCTTGTTAAGCTTTCAAAATGTGTTTTTACTGGCAGACATATCGCATCAGGTTTAGAAATTATTCAGGTAATTAACCGAGGAATGATGTCCCACAAAAAAGAAGCGTTAATGTATTTATTCACAGTTTTTACAACTATAGTCGTTTAAATAGGGATCAAGTTATAAGTTAGGACTACCAAGTTAATTTGCATTTGAATTTTTGTTTTTGTGTTACAAAATAATTAAATAATAGTAAAATCTTGCGACGTAATAACAATAGTTTTTTAAAACATGCCCAATTTCAGTCTTTAGTGAGAAAAGATTGTTCAATTCCTTCTATTAGCTCATTTCCGTCTTATATGTATCTTGTTCAAATTTTCAATCTATAATAACATACATTTTTATTAATCTATTTAAGTTTAAACACATTATTTCAAACTTTTACTGGCTGACACTTGATGTTAATATAACTTTTTTCAAATGCATAATGAATATGTAAAATTTAATTAATTAATTAAGGGTCAAGATATGCAATATAGTTACATGTCCATTTTGCTTAGAATAAGTGATAACATGTGATTTAATAAAACGGCATTATTTTATGGTATAGGTTACGTGGTAGAACACCTGATTTAAAGCATAGGTTATGCTACTTTATTTATATTCATTGTAATTTTTTAATAAAAATAACCAATACAGAATTAATCTTTCTTGAAATAAGTAGACATTGTCTTTAAGAAATGTTTGTTTATATTATTTGTTTGATTTATATAAACAAAACCTTAGGTTCATAAAAAGTTTTTTGTAAATGCCTATGTACATTTTGATTACATAGCAATCATCTTCAGAGGAGTCATTAAATGCGATCATCCTCGTGAGTTATTCCTCTAATAATTTCCTCTGAAGATGATTGCTTTTCAATCGAAATGAACGAGTATATAAGGATTTAGATAAAAGGTTTCCAATGTTAAGAGAACTTTCCAATTTATAATAAGAAATTACAGCACAGTTGCTTCAAGTTGTTATTGGAAAAGATTTTTTTATACCTTAGATTTTGTTTAAGATAAAGTAAGGAATAAAGTCTAAGACAGTAAGCTACCGGCTTGACAATCAAACAATTGGTAATGGTTAAAATCCTTTTTTGCAAAGATATGATGGGCCTGCACCAAAGTTACAGACTGCCAGGAAGGTTTCTTGTAGCACCTTTCTCTTATGGATTCTTGGCACCATAGAATAATTTGTCACTTTCTCTTTTGGTTGGGACAATTATGTTAAACAATTCTATTCAAAAGTTGTATACAAAAATATAAATGTATTTTATAAAAGCTCCTCTGTCAGTAAAAGTTAATTTATTGGTAAACCACTATCTATTTGTAACTATTTGTCAAAATTACGTAAATAGGTAATATAGGAAAAACATTTTTACCGACAATTCTTACTTAGTTCAACAAAGAGAAATTTTATTTTAATTGTTTCCAAATAAATAACTACAATTATTATAAATAAAGTAACATAACATATGAGTTTAAAAAGCTGTTTTATCACATAACCTATAACATAAAATCAGCTGTTTTATTAAATTGTATTTTAACAATTATTTTAAGCTGAATAGGACAAAATAGCTATATTTCATACCTTCCCCTTTTTGTGAAACGTTTTTCTTCTATATAAAACTAAAACTAAATTGTTAAATTTAATTATTATTACACAAATCTATTAACACCAAGTGTCATCCACCACATGTTTATAAAATTTTATTTGTTCTTAAGTGGATGAATAAAGAGTATATTACTAAAGAGCATTTGAACAAAATTAAGAAGTACATACAGGGAGAATGTGAACTAATAGAAGGAATTGAAAAATAGATTGAGATACAGACCCACTGTCCCAAAGCTGAAGTTTAGGGCAAGTAAGTGCGTCCAAGTATTGGGATTGATGATGTCATGGCTCGGTACAGTAGCACATACATTTTACTGGTACAAATACACTTATAAAACTAGACCTTATGTATAAACATTATAAATAGATTATATTCCAGGAATAAGTGATATAGTATACATTGAGATGTACATTTCTTTAGGGCTCTATTAACATTGCTAATATAAAGGGTACGACTCGAAGCGTGCTTAAAGTTAAGTATTAACACAACATAAAACATTGCTTTAACAGATATTTCCTATTATTTTAGACGCCATATTAAGGGTTATATTTTGAACTGTAGTAGATGCATCTTGTATATCCATACTATATTGAAGGCGCATTCATACCAGATTGAAGTTGCATTAACATATGAATTCATGCAGCAGCTGTGTTTACAAACAAGGTCATACATATTCTGTTACGTTCTATATATTGCAATATTGTTCAGATAGAACGTGTAACTCTACACTTATTCAACACAGAATTACGTTATCTTAAAACCACTACAAATATAAACTTTTGTTCAATGTAGACGCTTAGATTATATATAATCGTTATTAATAGTCACTGAAACGTTAAGCTTTAGAAAATCTGCGAATTGCTCACCTATACAACTCATGATGGCGCCTGGAAATGGCATGTAACTCTCTCACTCTCTCTCTCCCTCTCTCTTGCAATTGGTTTTCTGTTGCAACTTGTATGTTGATGATGTTGACTGGGGTGGCTCTAATAGAGCTGGCAGTTAAACGGTGTGGATGAGTGAGTGCTTCAGGAGGGAGATATGCGGGAAGGGGTTGTGTTTAGTGAAAAGAAATGTAATATAGGGTTGTAACGGGAGATGGTGAATGAATAGCAGAGTAGATAGGAAGAGAGTTTCAGTGTTTGGATGGACGGGAGAATGGGAGGGATGTGCTGCTAAAGGTGTGGGATTCGCTGGGCCACTATGTATCTTAGGTTGTGACTGGGCAGGCGTATTTCGCGGAGTTCCTGCATCGATGGAGGATTGCGGATGTGGATGGAAGATGTGAGTGTATAATGGAGAAGACGATCGCTTATGTGCTGGGGGTTGGGACTGCTGGTTGACTTAGTACCAATGGAGGAAGGAGGAATCATTGTCGGAGAGGATGCAAATGTCTGTGGGGAATAGGCATTAAAATTAGGTGCATGATAAATAGAGGAATGTGTGATGAGAAAAAAACAAGCGTGTGTGAGGGTGACGTTAGAGAGTTCAGGTCTAAGAGTTTGAGTGACTGAAGTTGTAACGGTGGTCTGGAACGCATGAGATAAGTGATGGTGTTAGGCCTTGAAACGGATAATGCGTTCTGCCAAGTCTGTAAGGCTTGGTAAGTCTCAACCTGTGCTGGAGGATGTGGTAAGCTGTAAAGTAGCTTCACCACAGAGGGGCTACAGAACTGTGACAATTCTCGGCCTTGGGGCACCATTGCCAACAATAGTACAATGCGTCATGTACTCAGACTACGAATGTTCTGTTCTCCGACTACATGGATCGAGGAAAGGTTTCGAGGGTGTAGTAGCTACATATCCTGGTGCAGACTCTGTACCTAGGATACATGAGAGTAAAGTTTCCGGCGGGGAGGTTAGGACGGGAGACAGATATGCCTCGCAAAATGTTCACGTATCATCATAATCATCAATCTTGCTCACATTTTGTCATCATTAGCTTCTTGTAATACTTTATGACTTTTGTATTTTAGTGACAAACAAAATTAACAAAAAACTGTCTTGCTACAGGCTTTAGGAGGTTTACCTAATTTTACGATCAAATTCGTCTTGAGATTTCTAACGCTTGTGTTACATGCGCACACCCAGCTATTATAAAAACAACATTCTTCAACTCCTTCACCTTTCGCAAATATTCCAAGCATCTTGCTCGCATTTCCACTGGCAAACCTAGACGAGGAATTACCTTTTTTAAGTTTCATCTAATTCTTTACGATCTCTGTAAAAATGTATTAAACAAGTTCTTTATAAACCAACGCAAAAAATACAACTGCAAAATATTTCAATTTTTTTATTCAATTCCTTCTACTAGTTCACACTCTCTATTAGGAGAGTGAATATCTTTAGATATATATACATATATCTTCTACAAATATATACTAATTAATTTTCTAAATTTAATAATGAGATACATTTAGTTTTATATGGGAGATAAACTGATCACAAAAGAGGCAAGGTATCCAATATAGTTATTTCGTTCCTTTCGGCGAAAAATAAGTGATAGCATATTTTTTCATAAAACAGCTGATTTTATGATATAGGTTATGAGGTAGAACAATTGCTTTACCACATGGCTTGTGTTACTTTATTTGTAGAATATGAATATGAATATAAATACATATAATTATTTAATAAAAGGAGGTTAAATAGAATTCTTCTTTGTTAATTAAGTAGGAACTGATGTTTTGTTTATAAGCAGGTGATGATTTTCTTTTATATTATTAGCAAAGCAAAATTTCGATAGGACCACAAAATTCTTGTTCGATCGTTAAAGATAACTCGTTTATTAAAACCGTTTGTGTAGAATATTTTCCCAAAAGTGACGCCCAGTTTCTGCTAATGCGCTTATCCTCGGCTTAGCAATTTGCAATTCCAAAAACATTAAATATTTAAAGCCCTAAGTAACAAGCCACAAACTGTGGCTTTGTGATTAGACAGTTTTACTTAGCGAAGCGTCTTTGGTCTAGTTACACATAATTATTGTAAATCATCTTCTAATCACTTCCACCCCTGACAAAACCACCCTTACAGTATCTCATATTAATGGACAACGCCTCCAAGGGTTTACGCTATATTTCATGATAAAGTGTTTAACATAAAATTTATCCGACGCATTGTCTTTGTTCACAGTGCCTATTTCACCGTAACTATTTCATTTCAGAGCGTTTTCTTATAATATTTACCAAGCTGTAATGTGTTTATAAATATTCATTTTGTTCTGGAAAACACATTCAATGATCATTTCCCGAATGTTGGAGTACACAAATATTTACTGAAGTTTATGTTTTATCGTCATATTCCAGCCTCGCTATATTATAGTCCGCTCTACAGATACGTGTTTCGGATGTCTTCCATCATCACAAATATCCTAATAAGTTCTAATTATATTTTTATAACTCGAATCAGACACATACATTCTTATAAACCACTTAAATAATAAGAAACTCTTTTTGGCATTAGTTTCACTAGTTGTTGTTTTGCCTAACCAGTTGTTGAGTGTTTGTATTAACCAAATCATTTTTACCCCTAACTATTTGTTCCTAGTACAAAGAGTTGTTTTTTGTCGTACAAGTCATTTTATTAAACATTTTTTGTTTAGTTTTATGATTTGTTTCTCTAACCAGTAGCTCTTTGCCCAACAAGTTGTTATTCGCCCTACAATCGCTTTATTATCCATTTGTTATTTGACCAACTATTTGTTGTTTTGCTTTACATGTTCTTTCTCCAACCAGCTATTGTTTGTTTAGCATACTGTCAATGATCAAGTACTATTGCAGTATGTGATATAACTAAGTTCTGACAGAAAACTAAACAGAATACAGCATAGCACAAAATCTAAGAAAAAGATATTACAATTGGGCCCAGAGTAACGTGTTGCAAACACGTGCACTACCAAAGTGTCTGCAATTGCATGCACTCAACGTGGCGGCATTGGTGTGGGCTCTGTTATTGATATGACATAAATACGGTCTGAGTTAAGGGTTGTATGTGTGTGTGTCTGTGTCTGTGTGTTTGTGGGTGTGTGTGTTCGTACACGTGTGTGTGTGTGTGTGTGTGTGATTGCGTATAAGTGTGTGTGTGTGTGTGTGTGTGTGTGTGCGCGCGCGCGCGCGTGTATGTGTGGATGGGGGTAGAAGACCTCCAAGTGGGTAAACGACCGCTAATATATGAGAGCGAGTAAAAACGCAATCGTATGTTAAAAGGACCTGGAATACTTGTTCAAAGAATAAATCCTGGAATCGAAACTCTGGATTAGGTTAGTCATTCGGCTATTAGTTCAGTATACGTCTCTACAAGGACTAATAAACCTTGGTGAAACTTTTACATTCTATCGGGCACCCAACTAACCTCTAATAGTTTTAGCTTAAAAAGTACTCTACAAATACATATATGGCACTTGGGAGTCAGGAACTTCGACTTGTCCTTTCGATATATCAAGCTTAGCACCGATACCAAAAGCTTGAGTTGTATATTCAGCCGTAGCAGTGGGTTTATTTAAGGCTATTCAACGTTCCATCACAGAATCTCTCTGAATCGGTTCATCGGAACCTTATAGAGCCAACATTCACCTCTAATATTGCATATTCTACTAAATATAAAATAAAACTAAGACTCCGGGGAAAATAAACTTCGAGAAGTGTCTGGAATAGTGAAGTTTGATATTTTTCCATCTCCAGGGATGATTTGAAAGTAGAATTGTTCACTCTTAAATAAACGTTAAATTGACAAGGACTTCATAACGATGTGTATAAATTTATTCATTAAATATATTTAACAAGTAGGGGAGTTTATCTAGCCGCCATTGATATAGAAAAAACTATTTATAGTGAATTTTGTTTTAAAATGATGAAATTAGTTTTTTATTTTTATTAATTCAGTCTTTGAAGGTTTCTACAAATAATGTCTGCATCACTCATTTGCTTATAAATCTGGATTTAAATTCTATTTAGCATCTACTTTAAACTCTACCTTGTTCAGGGGTTGGTTTCTCCCCGGAGGTGAAAGCTACCCCAAATAGCAAGTTGTAATATTTCATGGAAATTAGGTGCGTAAATAGATATATCGATCAATACTAAGCAATTTTTATTATATTCAGAATGTTTCTAATGTTGATATTTTAACGAGATACTCGCAGTTGACGCGAAACAATTTTATTAAAAAAACGCATGTTTTAAACATATTTCTGGAATTACGAGAAAAATTTAAACTTTACTAAAACATTCTAAGCATGAATGTAGCCCATTAAAAACCAAGAGATAGCACTTTAGTAGGTTACTCCAGAGCTAATTCAAAACGAGGTATTGCTTGTTTCAGGCAGGCTTTGGTTCATGAAATGCAAAACTTGAAAACTTCATTCCTGAATACATGATAAACGATGGAGCGAAATCCCATACGATTATTTTTAAGTACATATAACAATCGTTTCAATGATTACTATTACAAGAATTTACCACATATATTAAGGGATTTACGGGGAGGAGAGATTGAAGGAGGAAGAGGAGTGCGAGGGAAAGAGTGTAATATTAAGAAGAGGATGAAGAAACGAACGAGATGGAGACGAAGGGTGAGTGGAGAAGAGATAGGATAACGGGGAAGAGAATGGAGGAGGAAAAGGAGGACGAAGGGGAAACCGAGAGGATAGTTTAGGAGGACAAATTGCAGATCGAATTAAATTATTAGGAGATAATGGAGGAGAAAGAGCAAGATGACAGTTATACTGAGTTTATAATATTCTTTTATTTTAAATTTGTTTTATAATAATTGTGTAAGAAAATAAATTTTCTTTTTTTTATAATCATGAAAAAGTTTAAATTAATATTTCTTCTATGTTCTATCGCGACCTCTCTGAACTTTAGAACTTAGTGGAAGTCGGTTTTAGCGATTAATGAGCGATATAATAAAGTATATTTTAAATAATGAAGATTAATTTTTATTAATAAAACGTTCATTAGAAAATTTTCAAACTATTTAAATATTTATATGTTTAAGATCTTTCAATATGACTGGTTGTAAATGTCACAATATATTTAAATATTTTACATTGCCTTCCAATATTTACAAAAATGTTGATTCTCAAAGTAAAACGAATTTAAATTAAAAAGAGAAATTATACCCACAATATATATATATTTCACGTAAGTGTTTCAGGCATGCAAAAACTAAATTATATTATATTACAAAGGTAATCTATTTAAAAAACAAATTACGTTTAAATTTAAATTTTTTTAATAAAAAACAATTTTCTAAAATTATTTTTGAATAAATTACTACCTCCAGGGAATGATGTAGAAGGGTGGACACATTAAAATGCACCATAAACCATGTATTAGGGAACAAGTTACAACAAAAATAACTCATTTAAACATCATTTCAATTAATTACAGGGGCTAATCTACTGTTTTATAACTTTTTTATGAAGTCGGTGTTTTTACCCCTAAAACAGAATATGCGCAGGATAGATTTAAAAGAAGAGGGTAAGTTGAGCTTGACTTAATGTTGTCATAACAAATACACACACACACACACACACACTCACACATACACATACACACACACACGCACACACACACAAATACACACATACATACACACACATACACATGCACATATGTATATATATATATATATAAATATCGCAATATGTATTCTTGTGTATTAATACAGAACTAAGTCAAAATACAAATACAAGAATTATAATTGAATTTACAATTCAAAGCATTTCGTTGGCTAACAGTACCAACATCATCAGGAATATTAAACATTTCAATTAATTTTTAAGTATTCCTGATGATGTTGGTACTGTTTAGTAACGAAAAGCATTGAATATAAATTGATAAATATTCTTGTATTTGAATAACCTATGTTGTTTTAAATTATTAAACAACATATATATAATATATATATATATATATATATATATATATATATATATAAATATATATATATATATATACACAATGCATATGATTTGTCTTTCAGCCTGTTCTGACAGAAACGACGAAAACTACTTTTCCAATTCATATTTGTCTTTATTTATTCAGTATATATTATTTATATTAATATACATTTTTTTTATTTTATAATGGCGTAGATTCTTTTTTTGTATTTTCAAAGCATGTTTCCACTTATTTTCATACATATTGACTCTGTTGTTTCCACTCTGTTTGTTGACTTATTTTTTTTTCGTCTTACACTACTCCAGATCATCGAGGCTCAACTGTACAAACAGAAATTATTTATCGTTATAAGTAATTATTTAAACTGTTGTATAAAGCCTGGAGCGTCACTTAGCGTTCCCTATCCGAAACAAATCGCCAAAGTTTAACAATCCCCCGTTAAAACTCTCAACTCGGAGCATCCCTCTGGAAAATGTGCATATTTAATCTCGTGGAACTACTTTTATCAAGGCGCACCTGCCGAGACGTTCCAACCTGAATGCGATCCTTTGCGAGGGCGGAAACTCCAGACACAATAAATTATCCCGAAGTAGGTTTATAGTTAAATATTGGAGGCAAACTTTACCCTCGCGTCATACATTTATCGGGTGTTAGTTAATGATAAGCAATGGAGATGCGGGCAATATTTTAGGGCGGTTCTAGTTAAGTATTTAAACAGTAAATTACTGCGTAAACTTTCTGGCTTAGCTAAAAGAGTAGTGAACTGTATTAGTTCCAAAAAGGAACGGGAACAATTAACATAAAAAATATTCAAATTAAATCCCACTTGGTATAAAAAACATTATTTTAGTAACATTGTATTTATTAATTTCACATAATATAAATACGTATATGAATATGACAGAATCGCAATATCAATTTGCAAAATAGACAGCGAAATTATTTATAAAAATTAACTAGTTATACCTAATTACTAATTATTTTTAACTGTAATAACATCAAGTGTCAAGCACTACAATTATAAACAAAGTAATTGAACTTTAGTGGGTGAATGAAAAGTATTTAAATAACGATTGAAAATTTAAACGAAATTATATAAATATATATTGGGATAGTGTGAGCTATAGTATGAACTTTAAAACCTTGTTCTACTACTGCAAACTTGGTCTTTATTCCACTCTCTCTTTATTTTTCTTTTCACCCAACCTATCACTACACCTTTTGCTGCACAGAAAGCTTGAACTTCTATGGTCACTTAAAAACTTTTGATTCGACCTTAAGAGAGGATAAACTTTTGATTATTGCCCGTATAAACGTTTAACACAAATATTTAATGGAAAATAATGTTGATCTTTGTGAAATTCTCTAAATATTTCCATCTTCATTCTTACCGACACTATGAGTGTTGCTACAAATTGAACGGAGGTCATATATAACATGTTTGTACTCGAGTCTAACCGATTTAGCTTTTTTTACCTATGTGTTTGTAAAGCTATGTAAATAATATAAAATAAAATCCTAAATCTGTCTGAGTATGGTTTATTTTGGCGCATACGACATATTCAATTTTTCATAATACTACATCCGTTATTATAATATAAGGAACAATAAAATGATGATGAAACAATTAATCCATTCCAGATTTTATCCCCGCCCTTCATCCATTGTGTTTCTTTTTTATTTACAAACGAATTGCAAGAGAGGCGGAAGGTCAAAGGGTGTGGTTTAAAAGGTAATACTATTTCGTAAGGAATAAAGATTGAGTCTCGTAGTAAGGCGGATTTCAAGCATGAATTCCTTCCCTGGGTCGGTGCATCTTGTAGGGTATGTCAAGCGGCATGCCAGGAATATTAAAAGCTTGCATACGTTATACTGTAAAAATACGGGAAACTCTGTTCATAGAGAAACATGTATAAAGTTCTGAATAAACGTATTTTAGAACTGTTAATATTTATTTTCATTTGTAGCAACATATGTTACTATTATTAGATTCTGTTCGTTGAACATTGTTCGAACTAAACAGAAATATAGTTCGTCTATACTACGCCTAAGTAATTGCCAAGCGATAGGCTACAATTTCTTGGAGATCGACAAAACGTCAATTCGCTTCATTGAACTCACTCAAGTGTAGATGGTTCTCAAAAACACAAAAATTCAAATTTAAAAAACTATACAAATTTTTTTCATTTGTAGAAACATAGGTCTGTGTTAATATTTTGAGATTTTGGCGCTTGAAATATGTGAAACTAAACAGAAATACAGATCGCTAATCCTACGCCTAAGCTATTGCTAAGTGAGAACGCGTAATTTCCCACCATTAAACTCACTCAAGTTAAAATGGTTCTCACGTTATTATCAGAACTGTTGTCCCAACAATGCAGACAATACATGCAACAGCTAATCCCAGTTACATTTACTTACATTTAGGATTTATGTAAAAATAGCTAAGAGGTGAAAAACGTTTAAACCCTATAGTTTTTCATTTTATTTTGTATTCGGTTCAAAATAATAAACAGAATGTTCTAACAGAACGCTTTTAGTGTCTTATGAGAGACCTCGTCTTAACGTCGCATGAACTTTGCCATTACTTTGGGAAGCAATGTGTAAATTCCGGTAGGCTCACAGCGTAGCATGCAACCTTGTCACAGTTCACAGTTGAGCAGTAAGTCATGCAAATAAACGCTGTATGTCGTATAGAATGTGTAATAACATCACATATAACCCTTTCTATTTACACACGATCGGGAGCACATTGAAAATCAACCTAGCTTGTATTTCTCAGTAAGGCGGTATGTAATATAGGTTACACGGTGCATGTCGTCGTTTTTAAACTGAGGCTTTCTTGTGCTTTATTTCTATTGGTCTAGAGCTAGATCAGAGGGTAAATGTAGAAGGCGGCTTAACCATTTATGTAGTTGAATGGTGAGTATTTGTTTCAGGCTTTTGGTTTTGTAATATTAAGGAATTTAGGTGGTAGTACAATGGTTGTATAGGAATGGTAGGGGAAGTTTGTGACTGTAAGTAGGGGATGTAAAAACTCGTTGGTATAGAGGATATAGGGGAGTCAGCACAGCATCCCTCCCTCTAGAGGTTACAAGATACCTGTTACAACTCCTCATGGGAAGAGGCGAGACTTAACATAGGGTGATATTACATTATGTGTGTGTGAGAGAGAGAGGGTGTGTGTGTGTGTGAGAGAGAGAGAGAAAGAGGAGAG
>JBAIZL010000002.1:26106066-26123566 GCA_036971475.1 Prosapia bicincta
CGTTGCAGTGTGTGTGTGTGTGTGTGTGTGTGTGTGTGCGTTTGTGTATTTTGATTAAATTTCTTAAGCGCAACTGAATACAGTAATATTTTAAAAATTGCCTAAAATTAACATATTTATACTGTATTAAAATATATCCGTTTTAAAAAGTGAAACAAATAATTATAAAACAATTAAATTTTAAACCGTTGTATCTAGCTTAGTGAAAGAAAATCGTTTTCGTTCACTAACAACGGGTAGAAGAGTAAAAACCGAGTTTCTGCAATGGCTGGCTCGAAAACCTGTTTACAACAATTATGAATTGTTAATGGTTGTAAACATTTCGAGGTCAACTGCTCGAAGATATTGTCATCGCTTCAATCAATTACGTGTCACGACAGCCACTGCACACTCCTAAGCACGACTTACGTTTACTGAACGATAACACTCGCTTACATCTCTTCCCTGTTCAAATCTCCTCTTCCGCGTTACCTTGACTGAATGAAAACAAAATGTCTCTCTCTACCTTGATGCTTTCTGCATATCTATAAAGCACAATTGTTTAATTACAGGTTTTCATTTAAAGTTGCGGGTTCATTACTCCCGCATTTATTATAGTTTTCTCATGCTAGAAATTTATTTTGTACGAAAACATTTCAACAAATATCCGACGACAATTGCTTGATCACTTGATAAAATACCAAAGACCTGTTTACTTCTTTGAGGCTCGCACTAAGTATTATCAATAAAGAATGGGATTAGTAAACAAATAATAACGGGAGGAACAATATATTTTTAGTGAAATATTGTTTTATGTGTTATATATTTTCGCTAATTTAACACAGTTAGAATTTAAGTACGAACAAAATCCCAAGTCTTACAGCGAATTTACTAGATAATTAGTACTTTAGGGTTGTCCGTGAGTTGAAACGTGTTTCGGGGTTGTCCACGAGCTACTACAATACGGTAAATGCGGAGTAGGAGATGTACGCACTGTAAGTTCGTCCTACCCTCACTCAGCGAGGCGCTGCTAGACTGACGGCAACGCAAGTAAGCGTTTCCTGTGATACTAAGTTATTTACAAATTTCATTTACTTCTAAAGTGAACAATATGTTCAACTAGTAAATTGGAGAGCTCGCCCGCACATAAACACAAACATACACACACACACACACACACACACACACACACGCGCGCGCGCGCGCACACACACACACACATCCCCGCAATTACACACACACACACACACACACACACACACACACACACACATCCCCGCAATTACACACACACACACACAAACACACACACACACACACACACACACACACACACACATACGAGCGCGGGCTAGGATTTAAGAAATAGCCTTCAAAACTGAGAGCGCAATTAGTTATAAAATAAATAAGATAAAGCATAACAACCCACACAAGAAATCAAAATCATAAATGGAAAATTTAAAATAATTTTAAAATGCCAAATACAGAATTAAAGATGTAAAGAACCTCTAATAGTTGAAAAGAAATACTAGATCATCATTGTAAAATATTTAGTTTTCCTACAGTACTTTCTTTGGAAACTATAAATAAAGTCCATTGTTTACAGAATTAATCAGTTAAAACTAATTGAAATACCCATCTCAAACAAACAACAAATGAGGAGATGCTCAAAGAAAAAAGCGTTTTTATTCAAAAAGACGCAACCGTTTGCTTTAATATCGGCTGTTACCTGAATTTTACTGCAGCAGTCAGACTTTATGGCATTTTACATTCAAGCAAAAAAGCAATTGCTGCGGCAGTATATCGCAGGCCGGGGTAGCATTAGATGCAGTGCTGTGACTGCGTAGGCCGCTGCACGGAGCTGGAGTAGTAGATAAATAATCTTTCCTACGCAGAGTTGAAACCCAGACGAATACAAACATTATTTGGAAAAGTGATTGCTGCGGTTGTATATCGCAGGCCGGGGTAGCATTAGATGCAGTGCTGTGACTGCGTAGGCCGCTGCACGGAGCTGGAGTAGTAGATATATTCTCTTTCCTACGCAGAGTTGATACCCAGACGAAATATAAACATTATTTGGAAAAGTAATTGAATTGTCTAAAGCCTGCTTTATTTGAACTTGAGTGGATTAATAAAAGTATTTTATAAACGATTAAAAAAAAAGAATATATATATATATATATATATATATATATATATATATATATATATATATATAAGGAGAGTATTATTAGAAAGAAATGAAAACGACGCGGAAATGTTTATATGGCTCTTTTTACACTGACCACCGTGCACCAATAGTATTAGGGGCAAGAATCCATTACAAACTCACCAAAGAGCGAGAGCAAGGAGTAACAATTTCGTGGTGCGCCGGGACGAAATGAATTTTAAAATGGTAATTTAATATTTCAATATCAACGAAAACAACAGTTCCGAAAAATATAGCACTTTTACGAATACTAACAAAACATTGACTTTACATTCTTTCATTTCATGGCTCAAATGGTTAAAAGCCATTAGGAATCGATTGCATTTGAAATTAGTGCTTGTTGTCTGCGCTGGTATTGATGTTTCTGTAGCCACTCTGATCACGTCATAACTAGACATATTAATTTCACGGTCGGGAAACTTTAGTCTCTGTTGTTGCTCCACGCGATGTTCCAATCATACTTGCCTTTACGTGCTTTGTTTGTGAACTTCACAAGCCCTTCCTCTACGGATACGGGTCAAGGCAACTTGTCGCAGATTGGGTTGTAGCGCATGTCAGCAAATCCACTTACACACGCGTACTTACCTGGATACTTATTTTAGCAATGTTTCGTTACAAAAATACAATTAGTATTTAAACAGGTACATTCACCAAATAGGCACGATTGTGTCTCATAAAATCCGTAATATATGTGACTGGGGATAATTTTGCGCAATTATAATCTCGGATCGTTACTCGAAGTTCATTCATTTCAAGGAAAAGCGTGGAGTTTAATGTTTATAACAGACACTTCAATGCCACATGTTCCAGCCGTCAACATTTCACAAAGGCCAAACTATTTTTCTTGGTAAGAATAACAACGGAACAAATATACATTGTAGTTCTTTCCGATCAATTAATTTTTCGCGTTATTTGTTTATTATATTTATAAAAAACTTTAACTATGTAAAATTATTTTATTTGAATATAAATTAATTTTATATTTGTTCTTAAATAAGTATTAGAGCAGGTTTTTTTTAACTCTCGGCTATAAACCTCAATTTACTTGCATCCTACTTTACTTGCATTAACGTGTGTATGTACATATATAAATATATATATATATATATATATATATATATATATATATATATAAATATATATATATATATATATATATATATATATATATATATATATATATATAAAGCACTTCATTTCAGATAATCTAGATTTAAATTCACTCATCTTATTCCTATAATAAAGACCATGACTTGTTACAAGCTCACGAACCATGTGTTTTACACATAAACTAACTACAATAGAGTATTTTCAAAAAAAGACAAATTTTTTCACACGAAGCCTTTATTTGCCCTGATGACCTTTCTTTCACTTTAGTAATTTAAATTTAGAAACCTTTGTAATTAGAAGATATTTCAAAAACATTTAGGCAACAAACATAGGTCTCCAGATATAGCAAGAGACTTCCCCAGCTGAAGCGTAATAGCCTGCTTTATTCTGTAAGGTTCCTCGGACTCAGCGATTATCAAGCCTCACTGTATCTTGTGAAGAAGGAAGGGTACAACCAACATGTAAGGATTCCAGAGAAGGTTAGACAGTTTCCTCGCCTTCCACCTAGATGGCGAAGCCCACTCATTCACACCTTCAGTCACCTCTTGCTATAACTCTCGTTATTTGTTCTTGTTTTCGATTCTTAACATGCTCTTAACATGTGCAGGTTTTATTTATTAGGTAATTTTTTAATTGAAGGTTTGTGTTTTCATTGAAATGCTCATTACCTGTTTGCATTGTGGTGTAAAAGTCCCTACAAGATACTTAAAACAAAGCGAAACACAAAGATAATTAGAGAAACTTAAAGCACAGTTGCACTAACTTTATTGCATCTGTGCACTAGTAACTCTTTGTCACAAAACTTATGCATTAAAAGTTTTGCATTCTTAGTTAAATAGCACCGCCGACCCTGCCCTCTGTAATTTTATTCTTATAACAAAGCCAACTCCTATGATAACTTCAGTCCTTCAACTGTTATTGTTTTGTTTACCTTGAAAGGGTTGAATTTACCAGAAGTTTATTTGCTAAACAAACATATCTATTGTTAAACTGTTAGCGCGGTGAAGGGTAAAACTGTGCAAGGAGGTTTTGTTTAAGGTTCTCATGGTTACTCCTCTGGTGTCACATTTGAAGGAGGATAGTGGAGGATTGAACATCTGATGTGGTCCAGCACTCTGTCGGTTTGGTATAACCATATCTATTGTTAAACTGTTAGCGCGGTGAAGGGTAAAACTGCGCAAGGAGGTTTTGTTTAAGGTTCTCATAGTTACTCCTCTGGTGTCACATTTGAGGGACTATAGTGGAGGATTGGACATCTGATGTGCTCCTGCTCTGTGTTGGTTTGGTATAACCATATCTATCCGCTTATGGTATCAGATGTACGGGAGGATTAGGCACGCTTGTATGTCTGAACTAATCCGGGACTTACCTAGATGTTTCAGAGATTTCTTCGGTTTTTGATGTCGGATGGAAAAGGGCTATTTCGATGTTTTTCGTTCTTCGAGCATTTCGTTCTTTATTTATTAACAGCTCGTAGTTTCAAAACGATCTTGAAATTGTAATGTTCGAATCAACATATAAAAATTAATGTAAAATTAATATAACATTTGTAGGGAATTAGCTAGTTTATAAAAGGTAATTTTTGATCTCTTTAGGTAGGAAGGTTAACCCCAAAACTACATTCACTGGTTCTGGAAGATTTATAAAGTAAATTAATACTCCTGGTATGTCAAGTAAATTAAGGTTGTCTATTTACTGCGTCTATTCAGCCAACATTGTGTTATCTCTACTGCCTGTGTGGTCCTTGGTAGAGCATCTTTGTCATCAGGATATCCAGAAACACATTTGCTGACACAAGCGGTACCGCTATTAAAACCATGTGGTTGCTATTGGCTGTTTCATTCCTCGTCACGATTTTGCAAATATTATATCTTACACAACGTTCAAATTACCTACTTTTCTCTTTATCAAGTACAATCCCAACTATATTTTGATACGTAAATCGCTAATATATTCTACTTTGAAAATTACCAAGGAATACGGCTTAAATAATCTCTAATTGTATTTTACTTCTTTCTGGATCCCTGTAGTCGGTTTCCCAGACCTCCATTTGGCGCGATGTCTTTGATTCAGGGAGCGCTAGCCTGTGCATCGAACCACTGTCGGCAGCTAAGTCACCGTGGTATAGAACAGTCATAGCCCGAACATAATTACTCCACTTAGACGCCTAAAACCACATCCCCCCACCAGCCAAAAAACCCCAATAAAATAAACTTCTATTTATTACTCTAATATATTGACTTCGTCAATCCTTTCCTGTAATGTCATTTAGACAAACTGGAATTGCACTTTGGCCTTGGCACAGTACTACTTTGCAGGAACGCACTGTGAGCCTGGGTGCACTCACTTACACGCACGCGCCGCCGCAGTTTCCTCACTTCAAATTAAACAGGACATCTAGTAGAGTTTGATTTAAAATAAGTAATTGAAGAAAGGAAACTCTTAATTCTTGTTTAGTGGACAGCACGAAAATCAACCCTCCTGCTGGCGGTAGTACATCAGAATAGTAGCAGAGCGTGGTTAAACACGAAAAAAGTGGTATTTTTGTATACCACTACCACTAACATGTCTTAAGCGTATTGATCGCTCCGACGTACAAAGCAGGCGTTTATCATCTGTTATACTGTTAGGTTTTGTAGAATAGCAGAAGAATATGTGAAGCTATCAATATGATTAATGTATACTTAGGTCGACGCAACCTTGTATCAGAGGGAGAAGCGTTATTCATGAACTTGGAAATAACTGAATGGTTGAAATGAATATATTGCTCAATAAAACGTCATCGTTTCCCTACAGTACAATTGTGGCCCCTTGCAACTACCCCATGTCTAGGAGGATTCACTTGGCCCCAAATATCCAATACCTAGGCAACAGAAAAATATTGGTAAGTCCTAAACACCATTGTTTCATCTAATACAGTTCATATTGAATTCTACACCTATATAAGAAAGCAATAAACTAAACACAACATAAAATTTATAAATTTTGTATATAACTTAAATAAATTTTGTATTTACTGCGTCTATTCAGCCAAACATTGTGTAATCTCTACTGCCTGTTTGGTCCTTGGTAGAGCATCTTTGTCATCAGGATATCCAGAAACACATTTGCTGACACAAGCGGTACCGCTATTAAAACCATTCGAGATAGTAGCTTGCGTGAGATTATATTTTAACTGAATTCATTACATGAGGGTTTCCATCACATCTGACTTTAATATTTGTAAGATAGTAATGATGTTCTCTTTGATACTGTACGGCGCTTGTTTGCCGTTATTAAATATAGACAGCGCTCGCGATGCTCCGTAAAGCTTGACAAGATCGTTGTATAGCGAATATTTTACAGCAGATTTAAACGTTCACTTCTGACGTCTGCTTTCCATGCGGTTGATTTATGCACGCCATTTCTCATACAATGTTTTATCTATATTAAACGTCCAAATGTAAAAATTGGATTTACTCTAAAAAACATTTTACTCAAATATTGGTATATTTATGTATTTCACGTATAGAGACATTGTTTTTGTGAGATTAGGAATAAGAATAGCATGCCATGGAAATAACAGCTATTCAGCTTAATTTTAGCGTAAATATGGAATAGCTATAGCCTGTGGTAAAGTGAGAGGTACTATATCCCAACGTTGCTTGAGAATGTCGCATCTGTACAGGTAATCGTACTGGGTACGAAGAGAATGATTTAAGCCCGCATTGCAGCAACCTTATATACATAACAACTTCTCACTGTACATCCATTTGTGGTCTATACACTACTTTATGACCTGTACACCTTTCTGTGGCCTGGGCACACATGCGTGATTTGTACACCATGTGTGACATGTCCTTCTATGAATTGTGTATCCATCTCTGACCTGTATACTCCCTGTATGTGTCCTTTGTACCCTTCTATAAACTGTATATCCAGCTGTGACCTGTATACTCCTTTGTAACCTGTAAATCCCTCTGCGGCCTGTACACTCCTATATGGTTTTTACACCCTCGATGAAACTGTACACGCTTACATGACTTGTACACCACTTTGTGACATGGTTACCCTTCAATAATCTTTACACTCCTATGTGACCTGTACACCCCTTTAAGAACTATACACTCTTCTACGACCTTTCACCTTTATCTGACTGGTACACCGATATGTGACCTGTACACCCCTCTGTGACCTGTACACTCCTATATGACCTGACATCCATTTATGATATGTACACTGCTGTAAAATGTGTACTCCCCTCTGTAGCTTATACACCCTTATATGACTTTTACACCCTCAGTGCAACTGTATACCCTTATGTGAATTGTACACCACTCTGTGACATGAATAAACGTCATTCATCTGTACATTCATATGTGGCCTGTACACTACTATAAGAACTGTATACTCCTGTATGACCTTCCATCCCTATATGACTGCTATACCGATGTGTGATCTGTACACCCCTCTGTGACCTCTACACTCCATAATGAATTATACATCCATCTATTATCTGTACATTTTTGTAAGACTTGTACTTCCTTCTGTAGCTTGTACACCCCTATATAGCTTTTACACCCCTCAGTGAATCTGTACACCCCTCTGTCACTTGTACATCACTTTGTGTCATGTATACCCTTCATTGATCTGTACTTTTCTCTGTAACATATACACCCCTATATGACTGGTACACCAATCTGTAACCTATACACCCCTCTGTGCCTCCACACTCCTATAAGACTTGTACATCCATTAATAATCTGTCTACTCCTGTAAGACTTGTACACCACTCTGCGGCCTAAACACACATTTGAGACTTGGACAACCCTCTATAACTTGTACACCCTTATGTGACCTGTCAGCCTCTACATGACCTCTATACCTCTGTCCCCTATCGACTGGTTGTCAGTAACTCTAAATGTTCTCCACATTAACACTTTACGTCCACATAATTATTCATGAAACTTTTCTACCCTCTATGATCATCAGTTGTCTACTGACTAAAAACAAACACTAAGGGGATGTTGTAGATGTTGAACTACACTAATGCTTATAACCCTTAGGTAGTATGTCTAGGTACACTTTGCTTGCGTTATCGTAACTGACTGCGAGAGGTAGAAAAGGATGGCGAGTAGGCCTATAGCTAAATCAACGTACAGACACCTAACATGAGGTAATAAAAAGGGGTGGCTCATGTCACGTGGTCTGGGACGTGTAGCTGAGGCATGAAGATACTCTGTCTACTCTTCCTTCTGGAAGAACAAAGCTAAATGCTGTTATCTATATTATTATATAAAAATCTAATGCTTTGTGTGTGCGTGTGTGTGCACTCGGTTATGTAAAAACTACTGGACCAATTGAGCTGAAATTTTACATGAACATTCTTAGGGTCCCTGGTTAACACCTTGGTCTATTTCTATTTAGAAATTCCCACTGGCCTTAAAAACTCTCTTAACATATAATTATCTATGTTTCATTATATGTTTGACTTAATAAGCTGATAGTAAATGTGTTTTTAAGCACCTGTAAAAGTCACTTTCAAATACATTAAAAAACGTGATAGTAAAGGTTTTTATTATTCACCTTTCAAGGTTAGTTATACTTTACAAATATTATAGCACAATACAAATACATGTCAGCCCCTTACGAATGACGGATACTCTGCCATTATAGCATACACATCATTAGGAATAGTAACTAGAACCCTTGATCAACTTTATCCTAAAAAGATAAAATTAAGTAGACCTAATGTTTCCATTTTTGGTTGTAACCATTCTGTTATATGTTATTTTACCGCAAACCACCGCTTATATCCAACTTTTTTCAGATTTGTTTACCCAACGTAACCACAAGTGTGTTTTAAGGAACGTTACTTTTATATATTCAACACGTTTCGTTCAACGACTCTATAAATTCGGATGCAATAGAACAAACCCATTGACACAAGTAGCCAATTAAAAGTTTGTTGTCGAAAGCAAATACTTTCCGTGAATTGATTCATCAGAACACGTGTCGATATATTTCCACTTAGAGTTGAACATTCGCTGTTATTTGATGCTTTGATCTTGCAAAGCGTCGGGCTGGGAAAATGTGCATAAAGGAAACAATGTTCAAGGTATTCCCAAATATAAACTAATTAGAGGTTCCTGCTGTGACAAAGGTCGTTACCCGTGCTTACATATCGGACTGGACATACATTAAGGGCCAATAAGAATCCATTTTTTATGTGCACAAACTAGAAAGAGAAATATTGTTTATATAAGATGTATATAATTTACTTTTCCTTAACTCTCTCACTTTCTTCTTCTCTTTCTCTCTGTATCTCTCTCTCTCTCTCTCTCTCTCTTTATCTCACTCCCCTTTTCACTATATGTATGTCTCGTTCTCTCTCTCTCTCTTTTCTTTATTTCTTTACCAACTCCCTTCCTCCTTTCCTTTCTGTGTCTCTCTCCTTCTTTCTGTGTGTAGTATTTTTCTCTCTCTCGTTTCCTTCTCTTATTTTTTCACTTTCTCCTTCCTTTTCTTGGTCTATCTATCTCCCTTCTTCACTATCTATATGTATTTCTTTCTCTCCCCCTTCCTATCCTTATTTTCACTCTTTTTTCCTCCCGTTTTTTGTCTCGTTTTTTTGCTACTTTCTTTACCTCCTTTACTCCTTCACATGTATCTCTTTCTCCTCTCTCTTCCTCTTCTATCTCTCTCATCTGCTTCGCTCTATCTCTCCTATTTCCTCTGTTCTCTTCACTCTTAGTTCCTTTCCTTCGTTATTCTCCGTTATTCTAGTCTCTATTTCTCTCTTAATTTCTCTTTCGTTTAGGCTCATGATACCATACTTGTTTCTTATAGGCAATATCTTAGACACTGTAAAGACAATGTTTATAAAACCTTTTATGCCTCTGAACAAAATTATAGTTTTTTTTAATGACCGATGTTTGCAGCTACCCTGTCCACGTGACATGATACTATCCGTTATTACCATTGCTGACGTCCATGATTCCAATTCCACTAATGCTGCAGTACTGCCAATTCCACTAATTCCTTTTCTTACAAGAGTGGACACCTCTTTATGACCACATTATAGAGTATATTTGTTTCAAGTATGCGACCCTGCACACATGACGTACTTAGCGCTCTGTTATATCCTCTGCGAAGGGGTTTTATTATGTAGTACCTTCGTAAGCAATGATAGTTACACTAGCTCATCCCCTAAAATTAGACAAAAACACGGCTGTAGAGAAATTACTAAAAGCAAGGTAACAAACACATTTCTAATACATTTTTCCATGTTCTTTTCTTCTGCTGACGTCTACGAATATTTAAATTGAATTTCCATTGTCAACTTGTTGTGTGTGTGTGTGTGTGTGTGTGTGTGTGTGAGCGCGCGCGCGTGTGTGTTTGTATGTGAGTGTGTGTGTGTGAGTGATGTGTGTGTGTGTGTGTGTGTGTGTGTGTGTGTGTGTGTGTGTGAGTGTGTGTGTGTGTGTGTGTGTGTGTGTGTATGTGTGTGATGTGTGTGAGTGTGTGTGTGTATGTGTGTGTGTATGTGATTGTGTATGTACGTGTGTGTGTGTGTGTGTGTGTGTGTGTGTATGTGTGTGCGTGTGTGTGTATGTATGTATGTGTGTGTGTGTGTGTGTGTGTGTGTGTGTGTGTGTGTGTGCGTGTTTGTGTGTGTGTGTGTGTGTGTGTTTGTGTGTGTGTATGTGTGTGTGTATGTGTGTGTGTGTGTGTGTGTGTGTATGTGTGAGGTTGTTGATGTGTGTGTGTGTGTGTGTGTGTGTGTGTGTGTGTGTGTGTGTGTGTGTGTGTGAGTGTAAGTGAGTGTGTGTATTGCAGCGGCCAGAATGTCCGATGCAAAGAATCTGGGTAATTGTACAGAATACCAGAATCAAACCTAACCGGGTTAAATAATTGACTAAATTTATATATAAAAATTTTAAAACATTATAATAATAATAATATTAAAACTAGGGTAAATAATAGTAAAATGAAGAAAATTAGAAATAAATTTAGACTTAAAAAACATAAATTATAAGCAATAAGAAAAATTATCACTTCAAAGTGGATAGCCTAAATTATGAAAAAAAAAAAGACGGTAATTGTGTAGTATAACAAACTAGGCCTAGATGCCGGCTATTAAAATAATTGTACTTAAAAATAATCAGGAATAAAGAATGTAAATTAAGATGTGAGGAAAGTAAATTAGGCCTAGCTAGGGAAAATAGTATTTATGTAAAAGTAAAGATTAAATGTTAAAGTGTAATAGCCTAAGAAATTAGGTTATAATAGAAGAAGTCATATTTGATTTCGGAAAAATCCGCTTAGGGCATTGATTATAAATCTTGTCACTACAAAACGAAAGCGCTACAGTCGAACTTTGGATTAAGAATGTTAAAAAGTTAATTAAATTAAATGAGAAGAAATAAAGTCAAATATGTTATTAAATAAAAGCTAAAAATGCAAAGGACACATCAGAATACAGAAACGCCTTTTATAAAAAGGGAAACTAATCTTAGTTCAGAATTTCCGAACAAAGTCAATTGCCATGGCAACGGCTTTCTGATTGGTCAAAAGTTGAAAAATGGATACTGGGACGTGGGAAGTTTGAAATTGGAGGAGGAGGCCTCACAAAACGACGCTATCCAAGATCAGAATGCATTAGGCTCTCAAAGCGAGCAGACGTTTTTTTGTACCATGCGATCAGGACAAGAAAAAATGTGCTAAAAACAGAGTAAAAAGTGCTACGATGTGATCAGGGGAAGGAAGATATATATGAGCAAGGGCTCATATATACCCAGAACAAAATTTCGACCACCAAAATGCAAAATTAAAGAAAATAAGAAGATTGACCGAAATTATGGAGAGACGCCTACCTACCAAGACCCTTGAAGCTGTAACAGGACCGACAGATGACAACATTAATGAAGATAAAAAGATTTCTACAGTACAAGGTTATATAATCAATTTAATTATTCTTTTTTAAATAACATTTTACTTCAAATTATATTAACTTAATTTCAAAATTAAATAAGATGGGAATAACCTAAGGGACTGATTAGTCAACTCTCTTAGGTTACCCAAATAAAAGTAATAAAGATTCAAAATTGACTTTCCATTCCCATCGCTGTGGGAATGTATGGATTAAGTATAAAGAAGTATATCTTATATGGCTTTTTCTAAGTGAATTTCTAATGAATAACTTCCAAAGAAGTTAATTGTTCAAGGCCTAGCCTAAAGGCATTACATAGTAATATTAAGTGTTTGAAAAAGAATCAGATTTTAAAATATGTTAAATTTAACTCTACTAATCAAAATTATATACAAAATTAATTATGGTAACTTTGATAATTTAAATTATATGTAAAATTAATGATAATAAGAAAATTTAAAAACAGAAGGAGATAATAATGTTTAGTTAAATGGCAAGTTGTATGAAATTTTGAAAAAATAATTAGTCAAGAAAATCCTGTGAAATTAAATAAAAACAATAATAATTAATTTGAACCTTGGAACAAATAAATAAAAATGTATATTTTCCAATTAGCTGTGTTTTCATTCTAGATAAGATAAGTTCACTAGGTATCCAGGTATAGTCTTTAAATCACAAGTGTCTCTCAAAGATTCCACTACCCGAAAAGGAGCTTGAACAGGGCTTATCGGAGGCTAATTGGTTTTATCAAAAATTCAGGGGTTGGTTCCTCTGAGAGGTTTATTCCTTGAGGCACAGGTCTATGAAATTAGGTTCGTAGTCAATGGATAAACCATTGCTTTCTTACTGACTTAGCAATTGAGGAAGAGAAATAAACAACGGCAAAGGTTATAAAAAGTAAGTCGGTAAGAAAAGTATGGCGCCCAACGTTTGAGGCTCGATGCTTCATCGATTGTAACATCGGGTCAACATCAAATAGAGACAGATTTAAATCGACTAAGGAGCCTAGTGAAACAAAATTAATTAAATAGAATTCAATTAAAATTGTAAAAAATAATAGGAATCATAAAATGAAAACCAAAGAAGTTCTTTAAATTAAATAAGAGTTAATTATAATAAAAATGAAATTAAAAAGAACTTAGAATAAATAATAATAATTAAAAGGAAATAATTAAGTAAAATAAAATTCAGTAGGCGTCGGTAGGGCATAATATAAATAATAATGTTAGTTATTAATGAAAGTAAATAGAATACATAGGCGTTAGATAGACAAGGTCAAGGGAACACTGAACCGGATCACATCGAGCACAATTCTAAATGAATATTTAATTAAATACTCAGTATATAGTAAAAATATAGAAGTAGGAGAAGTTAGTAAGGGAATAAAAGGATAGTTAAATACGAGACTTTAAGATGGCGACAAGACAGAGAAAAGACACAGAACCATCTGAAATGATGGAGTTTTTTAAAAAAATGATGGAGGAACAAAAACAGGAGAGATTAAAAGAGATGGAGGAACAAAAACAGGAAAGATTAAAAGAGATGGAAGAACAGAAACAAGGGAGAATAAAGGAACAAGAAGAATTAGTAAAAAAGATAGAGGAACAAAAACAGGAAAGATTAAAAGAGATGGAGGAACAGAAACAAGGGAGAATAAAGGAACAAGAAGAATTAGTAAAAATGATAGAGGAACAAAGAAAGAAAGAAAGAGAGGAGGAAAAAGTAGAAAGAAAGAAAGAAAGAGAGGAGGATAAACAAGAAATTAAGAATCTTTGGGAAATCATGAATAAGAGGATAGAGGAAATAAATGAAGGAATTACAAGAAAGAATGAGGAAATGGGAAATAAAATCCAAGAAACTATAGAAAAGATGTATAACTTAGAGGTAACAGTCAGTGAAAATAAACAGACTGTAGAAACAGTTAAGGGAGAAGTCAAAAAAGTAGAAAGAAGGGTACAAGTAGTTGAGAATAAGATAAAGAATATGGGAGAAGGGATAAATATAGCTACCTTGTTTAAATCAAGGATGTTTGAGATGGGTGATAATGGAGACAAAAGCAAGAAGGAATTCTACGGTAGGGAAGATGAAGACCCTATTGATTTCATTAAACACCTAGAAGGTATAATGTCCGAAATTGATCCTGACATGGAGGAAGGACAAAAAAGGAAAATAATGGAGAGACATCTTAAAGGACCAGCACAAGAATGGTGGTTGGCCATGAATATGGAGGAGGAAAATTATGATGAAGTTAAGGAGAGATTCTTTAGCCACTTTTGGGGATCTCATGCACAAGAGAGAATTCGAGGAAGAATCGAAAATGGAAAATATGAATACCATCGAGGCACAAACAACATGGTAAATTATTTCTTAAAAATGGTGAACACGGCGAGACACCTAACCCCGCCATACAATCAGGCGGAGTTAATTATGAAGATTATGAAGCATTATGGGAACAGAATGTATATAGGGTGTTCCGGGATGGCGGCTACCGACATAGAGGAGGCGGTAAAATACATCCGAAGGAACATGGAGCAGGAGGCTACCAGGAACCGGACTCAGCCTAGGACTGAGGAACGGGAACCTGAAAGGAGAGGGTTTACACACCAAACGAGAAACCCCGGATACAAGGGAAATTGGAGGCAAGAGCCTTACCCGGTAGAAGGGAGAGGAAACTGGAGACAGGGGCCCTACCAAAGAGAGGGACCAAGAAATAGGCCGCAAAATCAGTGGCAACAACAAAGGCCAGAGTACAGGCCACAAAACCAAACGGAAGAAGGCCCACAGACAAAAGAAAAGAGACCACAAAATCCAGGGCCAAGTGGTCAATCAAAAAACTAAATGAGAGGATCCCTAATGGTAGGAAGGAAAAGAGGAGACAACCATTAGAGATCCAACAACAAACAAAATATAGGAAATATTACCCGGAGAAACAGGGAACAGTAAATAAAGGAAAGGCGGAAGACCTAAAGAACAAAAATAAAAAAACAATACAACAGGAAAATAACAATGAAGTACACCAAAATCAAGAGCGTAGAGTTGGTGGACTATCTCTTGATATTCGTGCTGAATTGTTAGAAGAGGACAAGGAGATTGGCGAAGGTAACCAGAAGAAAGAAACATGCCCTGTAATTGACTGTGAGGTAGAAGGGCACTCTATAGAGGTAGAGATTGACACGGGTGCAGACGTGTCAGTCATTCAAGAAAAGGCTTACAACAACCTCAAGTTGCATGGGCTTAAGTTCCTGGAACTACCCATCAACAATGTGGGAGTTGTAACAGCCATTAAGACTACACAAATAAAGGTTACCCGGCAATGCTTAATTCCCTTAACAATTAAAGGCATAAAAGTGGACTGCATCTTCATAGTGGTCTCCAAACTTCGGTCGGAGATGATTATGGGGTGCAACACACTGTATGACCTAAAGGCACGGATAAACATGGATAGACGCTTTGTGACATTCGAAATAGAAGGGGAAATGGTGTACCAGGACTTTAAAAGTAAAATACAAAAGATAGAGGAAAATGAAGAAGTCCGAAAAATATGCAAGATAACCCAGGAAAAAGAAGATGCATCAACAATAGGGCATCAAAGCAAAAAGGAGGGGTTAATGCGACAGTGCGAGAAGCAGGGGCACTGCCGAATGAATGAAGGAGGAAATGGACAAGAAACAAGTAAAGGGGAAATCTTAAATATAACGAACGAATATCAAAGAAAAATAAAAAATGAAACAGAGGAAAAATTAAACAAAAACAAAAAATTAAAAAACAAAAATGAAAATATAATAAATAAGGAAATAAATTTAAGACCTGAGGGAGTCAAAACAGGAGATAAAGAAACAAAGGACATGGAAAGAAGAGCTGCAGCTGAGATTAAGAGCAAACCAAAATATAAACAAGGTAAGGCCGAAATAGTGCCAAAAAGGGGAAATAATGTGAGTGGAAAAATAATAAATAAGAAAATAAATATAAATAAAAGTATAAACGTCGCGTCGAAACAATTAAAAGGGGGGAACAACGAGGTTAAAATGAATAACCAACAAGTAGCTCGGAAGCCCATGACTAAGACTTTAGATTCTGGAGAGATAACCCAAAGGAAAGAAATTGAAATTAAAGAAAGAAAAAAGAAAAACCCATTTACTAGATCAAGAGTTCGAAAGTCAATTAAAATGAGAACCAATCCAAATAAGAGAAGAACCTTCATTTCATTACAATTCAAAAACAGAAATATAAAAGGTAGATATAAGGAGAATAAGGGAAAGTTAAGAAATTGGAAAAGGAGAAAGAAGAAAAAGAAAGATAAAGCTGGACGGATAATAAGAAAATATTTAAAGAATAAAGGATAATAAGGAAAGGTAAATAAAAAATGATCCATCAGTGACATAGGGAGTAACGGTTAAGTAATAAAAATAAAAATGTAAAATAAATCTAAGTAGTAGATTAAAGCAGTAACATAATCCAAATACATAGGACAAATAATATAAAATCAGTATTAAATGTGAAAGAAAAAGCCATATGTTAAATGAACGGGATTCATTGAATTTATTAAAGTAAAGGTTGTGTTAAACAACAATGAATGTGTAAAATAAGGATTACAATATACAATATTGTATAGTTAATATAAACTTGAAATAAGATTAAATAAAAAAGAATGTGACTAAGGACAGGAGTAATAAATGAGTAAATAGCATGTGAAGTGACTAATGTGACAATGATATATATGAGTGAAAGGGACAGGAGAGTAAATTGTGAACTTTAGTAAAATTAATTAAGTTATGAAGATGAATAGGAATAGTAGATTAATGAAAGGAATATGAAAATTTTAATATAAACTAGTATAAGTGTTAATGTTACTTTTCACAAATATGTTATTAATTATGTTTATCTGTTTCAAGGGAGAGAAGAACCAAAATTTTCATATATTTAAAAAGGGGGGAATTTTGCAGCGGCCAGAATGTCCGATGCAAAGAATCTGGGTAATTGTACAGAATACCAGAATCAAACCTAACCGGGTTAAATAATTGACTAAATTTATATATAAAAATTTTAAAACATTATAATAATAATAATATTAAAACTAGGGTAAATAATAGTAAAATGAAGAAAATTAGAAATAACTTTAGACTTAAAAAACATAAATTATAAGCAATAAGAAAAATTATCACTTCAAAGTGGATAGCCTAAATTATGAAAAAAAAAAGACGGTAATTGTGTAGTATAACAAACTAGGCCTAGATGCCGGCTATTAAAATAATTGTACTTAAAAATAATCAGGAATAAAGAATGTAAATTAA
>JBAIZL010000002.1:26131066-26133566 GCA_036971475.1 Prosapia bicincta
TGCGTCCTTCATTCTCACTGAAAATATTGGAATGGCTCTTTAGGGTTAAGAAACTGGCCACCATTGACTTATAACGAGTGGGACAAAGTAACTATATTGCATACCTTGGCCCTTTTGTGAAACGTTTTTCCCCCATGGTAAACTAAAATTATACATGATTAAATTTAATTAATTATGGAGTAATTTTTAAAAAAAACTGTAATAACATCAAGTGACATCCACTAAAAGTTTAGAAAAATGTATTTAAACCTCAGCAAAACTATGTTTCTTTAAAATAGTGTTTGTTTTAAAACAAGCTAGAATATGTAGCACAATTGAACATGCACGCAAATCTATATTTAGAGATTTATTTGCCGTTACTCTTAAGCTGAGTAATTTAATCATTGAATATAAAGACATATATTTGAACGGGATATATGTCTCACGGTGTATTTTTAATAACAGTAATATATTTAACAATTTCATAACAAATGTTATTGTATTGTTAATGAATTATTGCATGTTTTCAATTCATACCATAATGGTTTTTACATTTGCACATTCATGTTTTACATACATGTACAGTCGATTGTACAATTCATACGTGCTACAAAACTTATAATATCGTTGTTGCAATTCTTTATTAAGGTTTTTAAAGTTTTAGTGCAATGAGTATAGGTTACTTGTATTTTATTTACGTAAAGAAAATTACTTTCAGGCTTGAAAAGAGCAACTAACTAGTTGCTGAAACGTTGCACTTATAAAATAAATATCTTTGATTCGATATTCAACCGCTTTATCATTAATTTAATATTTATTTCATATGCTTAGATAAACATGAATTTAAATTTGTTATTTTTGCAATGTAGAAAGTTGATGTCTTTGGTTCCTCTTATGCTACACAGATCAAGAATACGGTGTTCCGTCACAAAGTTGGTGTTTTAACGTAAAAAAAGATGGCGTCCGTTTTAATGGCTTCCACTTTGCGGGTAATTATCTTCGAAGGTCTACCTCGTTGTGGAAATCATTTCGTGTTACATGGTAATTTATTTAGACCAGTTGCGGGCCTTTGCGGAGTGCATGGATGGTATGGAAAGGCTTGTGAATATTAACAGCGGTAATGTAATGTTACAAAACTTTGCATCGAATATTGGGAACGATGAACGCGTGAATGAACGCATGCCTCAAGCGGGTCTGCTACTCATGTAGTAGCCATAAGACTCCTAGACTTCACACAAGTAGTAGGTCAATGGTTAGACACCCACCGAGAGTGGGGTGAAACTATGGACATATGTTATACGAAATCATATGTTATCACTTATTTTAACCCAGATACGATGAAATAACTGTATTTCATACCTTACCTCTCTTGTGAAAACTTTTTCTCTCATATAAAACTAAAATTAATTCATTAAATTCATTTAATGTATTAATATTTTGAAAAAAACTACCTATATTACGCTCAGGTGTCATCCACTACAAGTTTAAATAAATCTATTTGAGCTTGAGTGGATGAATACAAAATATTTTAATATTGATTAAAAATTTGATCAATTTATACATAAGAGAGTGTGAACTAATAGAAGGAATTGAAAGATATGCCTTCGTCTATCCTCTCCTGTAATGACATTTAGACATACGTAACTTGAACTTTAGCCTTGACACAGTGCTCCCGTGCAGGAACACGTGAGGCGGGGCGCGCTCACTTACACGCACGCGCCTCTGCACATTCCTCACTTCAAATTACATAAGGCTTTCTTTAAATCATTTCAGTACATACCGCCACGCAACGTTGCATGAGTCACATTGTTGTAGTACTATTGCCGAAGGTACAGTCAGTTTGGAAATGCCGTTAAATTATTGGCGACCTAATGCTAAACGCCACCTTTTAGCTTGCCTTGCGACAGTATCATAAACAGCAAACAGCCAAAACAATCTAATCTCACAGATATATGTTTGAAAATAAATTTATTGGAATATATTTTTTTACAATCAAACAATCATTGATAACGTGTTACTCTTGCGTTGGTAATGAGAGCTGGGTGTTGAAACACGTAAATCTTTAAAGTAATATTTTAGTATATTTGTGAGGTTTGAGGTATTTTACATGTTTGCCTCTTATATGATCTATGTTTAATATACATAACTTCAAAGCGCATCGAGACACGCAGGTCACCTCCTGAGTATCAGAAAGGAGGTTGATAAGAAGTGTAAAAATAATTCGGGATTTGTCTAAAGTACAAGTTGAGTAGATGTGGAGACCAGCGCAGGATTCAGCCGCAAATGAAAGCAGTTATACGATATTTGTAACCCGTTGCTTGCTCGGAAGTGTCTACTTTGTAGCCAAATTCGGCGAACTGGTCAACATTATTAAAAGAGAATTAACACAAAAAACAATTAACTAACTTTCGTTAATTTATTCAAGTATCAAAGTTTTATTGGGGAGACTTCACTCTTGGAGATAATTTACATTCAAGAGCCACCTTTAGTGGAAATGGCGCTTCAACGACCGACAATTGAA
>JBAIZL010000002.1:26136066-26143566 GCA_036971475.1 Prosapia bicincta
GTTTCATTGTCAACGGTCAGGATAAACTTGACGACTTCCATTGCTTTTTTGGCATATGAGTCCTCCATTTAATGCATCAGGCGTTCGCTAAATTTGACGTATCACCATTAGACGAATACGACTGCAGTGGTTGCTATTGTAAACTGCCCGAAGCACTGCTACCTTAAGGTATATTGTACTTACCTCCCTGACCTAGTCAAACAGCCCCTTCCCTCTTACCAGGTTTAGGAGTTTCCTGATTAGTGTTTTACCTTCAGCATCCACCAGAGCCGTTCCATCACCAAAGAGGTTAAAGCGCCTCTCAGCAAGTACTTCACATCTGTAAATAATGTGTGTGGCAGTCTCCAGTTCCTGCCCGCATAATCTGCACACTGGTTCATCTTTGTAGACACCCATTCTATGCAGATGTTTCCTTAGACCACCGTGTCCCGTGAGTAGACCTGTGGCTATCCTCAATTCCTGCCTAGACAGATAGAAGAGAAGGAAGGTTTCCTAAGGGTTAGCTTACTGTGTCTCATCCCTTCAGCCCTGATCCAGTGCTCACAGTGTCTTTCAGCCATCCACCTTCGAACTGCCATCTTGACCATGGATTTGGAAATACCTACCGCAGGCTCCGGTCAAATCAGTGGAGTCGAAGACCCCTCTCTGGCCAGCGCATCTGCGGCTTCATTTCCAAGTATTCCCCTATGAACTGGCACCCAACCTATCTTGATTTGATTGTGCCTTGCCAGGGCTTGTAGGTTATTTAGGCACTCCCTGACTATGGCCGAGGTGACCACATGTCCGTTTAGTGCCTTAATTGCTGCCTGACTGTCGGAGAAAATAGCAATCCGGGTCCCGTGTGTTCCCCTTCTCGCTATCTCTCCCAGACAGGCATTTATAGCATATATTTCGGCCTGAAATATTATATCTTACACAACGTTCAAATTATGTACTTTTCTCGTTATCAAGTACAATGTCAACTATATTTTGATACGTGGCTTACATTAGTCAATATTTTATACGTAAATCGCTAATATATTCTACTTTGAAAATTACCAAGGAATACTGTTTAAATAATCTCTAACTTTATTTTACTTCTTTCTGGATCCCTGTAGTCGATTTCCCAGACCTCCATTTGGCGCGATGTCTTTACTTCAGGGAGCGCTAGCCTGTGCATCTATGCACTGTCGGTAGCTAGCTCACCGTGGTATAGAACAGTCAGCCGGAAAGCCCGACTCCACTTAGACCCCTAAAACCACATCCCCCCACCAACCAAAAATAACCCATAAAATAAACTTCTATTTATTACTCTAATATATTGACTTCGTCAATCCTTTCCTGTAATGTCATTTAGACAAACTGGAATTGCACTTTGGCCTTGGCACAGTACTACTTTGCAGGAACGCACTGTGAGGCTGGGTGCACTCACTTACACGCACACGCCGCCGCAGTTTCCTCACTTCAAATTAAACAGGACATCTAGGAGAGTTTGACTTGAAATAAGTAATTGAAAAAAGGTAACTCTTAATTATTGATTAAAGGACAGCATGAAAATCAACCCTCCTGCTGGCGGTAGTACATCAGAATAGTAGCAGAGCGTGGTTAAACACGAAAAAAGTGGTATTTTTGTATAACACTACCACTAACATGTCTTAAGCGTATTGATCGCTCCGACGTACAAAGCAGGCGTTTATCATCTGTTATACTGTTAGGTTTTGTAGAATAGGAGAAGAGTATGTAAAGCTAGCAATATGATTAATGTATACTTACTTGTCGACGCAACCTTGTATCAGAGGGAGAAGCGTTATTCAAGAACTTGGAAATAACTGAATGGTTGAAATGAATATATTGCTCAATAATACGTCATCGTTTTCCTACAGTACAATTGTGGCCCCCTGCAACTACCCCATGTCTAGGAGGATTCACTTGGCCCCAAATATTCAATACCTAGGCAACAGAAAAATATTGGTAATTTCTAAACACCATTGTTTCATCTAATACAGTTCATTTTAAATTCTACACTTATATAAAAAAAGAAATAAACTAAACACAACATAAAATTTATAAATATACAAACACTACAAAAACTAACCACAACACATACTAAACTATAAATAGTACTCACAATAAAACATTTTATGCGAAAAAATAAGAAACTCCTAAAACAACACGTCCCATCACAGAGTGGCAAAATACCACAGATGCGCCATACCATTTAACACCTGAGCATGAAGTCTTGTCCTTGACTCTCAAGGAATGCTCTGACCAAGTGCGTTACATATCTTCTGAGAAATATTAGATTTTAGAAAGTTAAATTGAAAAACTAGAAAATAATAAAATATTTCATTCATAAATCTCACTACAAGTGAGACATCACTATCAGTGATGTAGTTGTAGCCAATCACCGATCAAGGCGACATCGTTATCGAAGCTAGTATGTATGTTTTATTAAACTAGTGAGATTCTGAGTGATATATTTTAATATTTACCGCAGTGTATTGTTCTCACTAACTGAGCGCTAATTAATTTAATGATAAGCTATTGTTTCAAAAGCCTCTACACGTGCAACCCAACAATTGAAACTTTACATTGTTGTGTTTTCAGAAACTCTATGGAATGAAACGTTACTGCCGAAGGAAAATCGATTTAAGTGGAATTCATACAAGAATAAGCAGATAACCAAGAAGAACATTGTTGAGGGCTCCAAAGCATGTGAAGTTTTTGAAAAGTAAAGATACAATTAATTAAACATATCAGATATCCCTGGTCAGTTGCAAAGTGTTTATCTTTCTTCCTCTATACTAAAAATATTCTAATTTTCTAATTTCAAACAATCAAAAATCAAACAATGGTTTCGATAATTCAATGTTTTAGAAACAAATTTTCAAACAATTTAAAAAATTTAGTTGGATTTGTTTTCAAAAAGAAATTATTTGGTTATTTAATTCCTAAATGTAAATGATTTAATAATCATTTTGCTGAAATCGAGGGCAATTAATTTGGTTTAGCGTGTAATGCCGCCCCCTTTAAAATAATATTTAAAGCAAGAAGCAGATAAATAAAAACACTTCTACTCAATTAGTAAGACGCCATTAATATGGTTGTGTTTCCTATTTAGACGTTTGAGTACAGAGACTAGCTAACTCTTGGACCAAGTGCGCCTCTTCACATAATACGTTCACTTGGCGTCGTTGATAGACGACCTCTGTAGAGAGTTTCTTTGTGCAAGCCGACCCCGGCGCTGCTGAAGAGCTCCACATGTTGCTTTGTTTGACACCCGACGCTGAGGAATGTTTTCAGCGTTTTGAAAGAAACTTAAACCAATTCGCAAAACTAATTACATAGTCCTTGTTAAGCTTCCGAAATGTGTTTTCACTGGCAGATATATTGCATCAGGTTTAGAAATTATTCACGTAATTAACCGGGAATGATGTCACCGAGGAAGAAGCGTTAATGTATTTATTCACAGTTTTTACAACTATATTCGTTTATATAGGGATCAAGGTGTGAGTTAGGACTACCAAGTTAATTTGCATTTGAATTTTGGTTTTTGTGTTACAAAATAATTAAATAATAGTAAAATCTTACGACGTAATAACAAGAGTTTTTTAATACATGAGAAAAGATTTTTCAATGCCTTCTCTTAGCTCAATTCCGTCTTATATGTATCTTGTTCAAATTTTCAATCTATAATAACATACATTTTTATTCATCTATTTAAGTTTAAACACATTATTTGATGTTAATATACACTTGATGTTAATATAGTTTTTTTTCAAATGCATAATTAATAATTAAAATTTAATTAATTAATAAAGGGTCAAGATATGCAATATAGTTACATGTCCATTTTGCTTAGAATAAATGATAACATGTGATTTCACATGAAAAGGTTGTTTTTATACTTTAGATATGGTTTAAGATAAAGTAACTACTAGAATCTAAGACAGAAAGCTGCCGGCTTAGCAATCAAACATTGGTTAAAAGTTAAAGTATGTTGTTGCAAAGTTATAATAGGCCTGCACCAAAGTTGCAGGCTGACAGGAAGATTTCTTTTAGCTTATCGCTCTTATGGATTCTAGGCCGCAAAGCATCTCCCCCCGTCACACAATAATTTGTCACTTTCTCTTATGGTACAAATATTACCAAAGTTGGAACAAATTTAAAAAGTATATACAAGGAGAATGTAAACTAATAGAAGGAATTGAAAAATAGATTGAGACACAGACCCACTGTCCCAAAGCTGAAGTTTAGGGCAAGTAAGTGCGTCCAAGTATTGGGATTGATGATGTCATGGCTCGGTACAGTAGCACATACATTTTACTGGTACAAATACACTTATAAAACTAGACCTTATGTATAAACATTATAAATAGATTATATTAAAGGAATAAGTGATATAGTATACATTGAGGTGTACATTTTTTTTAGGGCTCTATTAACATTGCTAATATAAAGGGTACGACTCAAAGCATGCTTAAAGTTAAGTATTAACACAACATAAAACTTTGCTTTAACAGATATTTCCTATTATTTTAGACGCCATATTAAGGGTTATATTCTCAACTGTAGTAGATGCATGTTGCATATCCATACTATATTGAAGTTGCATTCATACCAGATTGAAGTTGCATTAACATATGAATTCATGCAGCAGTTGTGTTTACAAACAAGGCTGTAGCCTACATATTCTGTTACGTTCTATATATTGCAATATTGTTCAGATAGAACGAGTAACTCTACACCTATTCAACACAGAATTACGTTATCTTAAAACCACTACAAATACAAACTTTTGTTCAATGTAGACGCTTAGATTATATATAAACATTATTAATAGTCACTGAAACGTTATGCTTTAGAAAATCTGACAATTGTTCACCTATACAACTCATGATGGCGAGTGAAAATGGCTCTCGTCTCTCTCTGTCTCTCTCTCTCTCTCTCTCTCTCTCTCTCTCTCTCTCTCTCTCTCTCTCTCTCTCTCTCTCTTCCAGGGTATGCTTGAGAGCTTGAGGAGGGAGATAAGCTTGGAGTGGGAAGGAGTGGTGTCTAGTGAAAAGATATGCAAAATAGGGTTGTAACGGGCAATGATGAATGAATGGCAGAGTAGATGGGAGAGTGCGTCAGTGAGTGGATGGAGGAGAAAACAGGGAGAGGGATGTGCTGCTAAGGCTGTGTGGGTCTCGCTGGGCCACTATGTCTCTCAGGTTCTGATTGGGCAGCGGTATTTCGCGGAGTTCCTGCATCTATGGAGGTTCGCGGATGTGAATGGAGATGTGAGTGTATAATGGAAAAGACGGTCGGTTATGTGATGTGGGGTTGGGACAGCGGATTTAGTTAATCCCAATATGGGAGGGAGGAGGCTCTTCCGGAGAGGATGAGAGTGTTTGTGGAGAAAATGTATTAAAAAGAGGTGATTGAAAGATCGAGGAATCTGTGATGAGAGAGAATGAACGTGCATGAGTGAGAATTTAGAGAGTTCAGGTCTAGGAGTTTGAGTGACTGAGGTTGTAAGGGTGGTCTGGAACGCATGGGTTAAGTGATGGTGTTAGGCCTTGAAACGGGTAAGGCGTTCTGCCAAGTCTGTAAGGCACGGTAAATCTCAACCTGTGCTGGAGGATGTGGTAGGCTGTAAAGTAGCGTCACCACAGAGGGGCTACAGGACTGTGGCCATTCTGGGCCTTGGGGCCCCATTGCCAACAATATTACAACGCGTCATGTACTCAGGCTACGAAGCTTCTGTTCTCCAGCTACATGGATCGAGGAAAGGTTTCGAGGGGGTAGTAGCTACATATTCTGGTGCAGACTCTGCACCTAGGATACATGAGAGTAAAGTTTCCGGCAGGGAGGTTAGGACGGAAGTCAGGTACCCCTTGCAAAATGTTCACGTATCATCACAATCATCCATCTTGCTCACATTTTGTCATCATTAGCTTCTTCTAATACTTTATGACTTTTGTATTCTACTGACAAACAAAGTTACCAAGAAAACTGACGAGATACAGGCTTTAAGAGGTTTACCTAATTCTACGATCAAATTCGTCTTGAGAGTTAACAGTTCTAACGCTTGTGTTACATGCTCACACAGGCGAGCGAGCGCACACCCACAATTATATGTTTACAAATAGGCAAAGGGGTGATCCGTTACTACTTGCCTGGGGGAATCATAGTCCTGCCGTAGATCCAGGTATTATAACACAGCATTCTTCAACTCCTTCACCTTTCGCAAATATTCCAAGCATCTTCCTAGCATTTCCACTACCAAACCTAGACGAGCGATTCGTTATTTTAGTTTCATTAAATTCTACACGTTTTTTGTAAAAATTTTATAAACAAATTCTTTTGCAACTACCGCAAAAAAAACTACTGCAAAAGGTTTCAATTTATTTTATTGAATTCCTTATACAAGTTCACACTCTCTATTAAGAGAGTAATTATCTTTAAATATTTAGTTATTTAAGTTATTATATATATATATATATATATATATATATATATATATATAATATATATATATATATATATATATATATATATATATATATATATACATATAAAGAACTTTATTAATACACAAGAATACATATTGCGATATATATATATATATATATATATATATATATATATATATATATATATATATATATATATATATATATATATATATATCTTGTTCAAAAGTTTAATCGTAATAAAATTATTTTCAAGTTTAAATAGATTTTTCTAAACTGTTATTAGATGTCACTTGTTACCTTTTTTTAAAATATTAACTTATTATTTAGATTTAAAAATGTGTTAATTTTATTGTTATATGGGAGATAAACTTTTCAAAAATGGGCCAAGGTATGAAATATAGCTATGTCTTTCGATCCGGCGTAAAATAAGTTATAGCATATGATTTCGTAAAAGAACTGATTCTATGTTATAGGTTATGTTGTAGAACAACTGCTTTAACACATAGGTTGTGTTACATTATTTATAGTATATATATATATATATATATATATATATATATATATATATATATATATATATATATAATACGTTTTCTTGTTTAATAATTTAAAACAACATAGGTTATTCAAATACAAGGATATTTATTAATTTATATCCAAAGCTTTTCGTTGGCAAGCAGTACCAACATCATCCGTATTTGAATAACCTATGTTGTTTTAATATATATATATATATATATATATATATATATATATATATATATATATATATATATAATTATTTAATAAAAAGGAAGTAAAATAAAATTTGTCTTTGTTACCTAAGCAGGAACTGACAGTTAATAATTTTAAAAAAATAATTTATATCAACCAACAATTTTTTATACTTCTATAACTAATTAAACCAACATATTACATCAACGTGACATTCGTAGCCTAAAAATTGATTTACTAGACCCACATAATCTTTGCTGAATATTTACTTTTTATTTTTATCGTCTACTTTAAAACAAAGAAATTGTTTCACATTTTAGTTTTGTCCCCTTTTTTCTATTTCACA
>JBAIZL010000002.1:26148566-26151066 GCA_036971475.1 Prosapia bicincta
ACTTCATATATATATATATATATATATATATATATATATATATATAATACATTTTCTTGTTTAATAATTTAAAACAACATAGGTTATTCAAATACAAGAATATATATTTATTTTTATTCAATTTCTAGGTATTTGATTGATTAATCAGTATGTTAAATATTAAATATGTTATCAAACTTTTTTTGAATTATTAAATATTCTTGTATTTGAATAACCTATATCGTTTTAATATATATATACATGCTATATCAATCAATTCTAAACAATTTTTATTATATTAAGAATGTTTCTAATGTTGATACTTTAACAAAATAATCGCAGTTGACGCGGTACATTTTTCATTAAAAAACGCATGTTTTAAACTTATCTCTGGAAGAAAGATTTCAACTTTACTAAAACAAACATTCGAAGCATAAATGTAGCCCATTAAAAAACAAAGAAATGGCGCTTTTGTTGGTTACTACAAAGCTAACTTAAAACGAGTTATTGCTTTTTTCAGGCAGGCTTTGGTTCATGTAAACTTCATCCCTGAATACATGATAAACACAGACACACATACACACACACACACACACACACACACACACACACACACACACACACACACACACACACACACACACAATTATACACACAAAAACACACACACTCACACAAACATATTCACACAGACTCACACACACAAACATACACACAAAAACACATACACTCACATAAACACACACACACACACACACACACACACACAAACATACGCACAAAAACACACACACACACACTCACACAAACACACTCACACATACATACAGACACAAACACACACACACACACACACAGACTCACACACACAAACACACAAAAACACAGACACTCACACAAACACATACACACACACACACACACACACACAAATATACACACAAACATACGCACAAAAACACTACACACACACACTCAAACAAACACACTCACACATACATACACACACAAACTCACACACACACACACACACACACTGCAGCGGAACGCACACCTCGCCGCCCGAGGGTAGTCCCTTCTGCCCGTTCCACCACGTCGCGGGTGCCACCACCCTTACACCACCGCTAGCTCAGAATTCTGACAGGGCCTATCCTAGCCAAACTAGGATACTGTGTAATGACCCGCCAAAATCTGTTAGAGAACAGCTCACTGGACTTTATTATAAAAAACCTAACTTGCTGAAATTTAACCCTTTGGGTACATATTTCCCAGGGGAATGAGTTCTTTGAAGGCATCTTTTTGGCGAAATGACCCTTTGGTTTTAGGAGTGTGTAAGAAATCTATTTTAAATAAAAAGACTATTGTTTTGTTGGCAAATTAGTAAAAATTACATTTTTATTTTACCCTCAAATTTGAAATTACAACACATTTTGCAATTTTCTTATTTTAACTAGCTCTTTAAAATATTAGCAATTCATTTCTGTTTAGTATTACCCTATCTCTTCTTTTATATTCTAAAATATACACATTTCAATGTCAGTGGTAACTCTTTAGTCAGTTAACCAGCTTTTACCCTTCTATACAAAATTTGAGTAGACTTCTTACTGAATTTATATTAACACCAAAAGTTATAAGAAAAACTATTTTTAGTTATATTAACTGAAAAGTGTAATTTAATCATGTTCATTTAACCCTTCAATATTCAAAATCAAATTTGTTTCATTTAAAAAAAACTGTCTTTATCTTTGACAATACCTTTCTCAAACCCTTTGAAATAAACAATCCTTTTATGTGATTTTCCAAATCTTGAACATTTGATTTTAAACTCTTGTACATAAAATTAGACAATGTAACTTTTAAAACTTGACTTCCTCAACAAATAACTTTAACCCTTTTAATTTAAAAACTGATCCTTTGAATAACATAAGTTATATCAATAAACAATTTTATCCCATTTAAGAAATTGTTTCACATTTTAGTTTTGACCCTTTTTTCTATTTCACAACCCTTTTATTTTAATTCCAAATAATTTTGTAAACCCTTAAACTCCTTTATATTTTAATTAAATCTGATTTATAGATGTTAATTAATTTTTTATTAATTAATTTTAATTCATTCCCATTAACTAATTTTAACCCTTTCTCTTTAAATAATTTTTATTGCTTATTATTTATTAATTTTAATTAATTTTCGTTAATTAACTTTAACTCTTTCTCAATTAATAATTTTACTTGATTATCATTTATTAATTTTAATATTCAATGTTTGTCTAAAATACAAAAAAAAGAAACCTTTTCTGTTGAATCCTCTGTCTTATTTGACTTCTTTTGCACAAAACTCATAACAAAATTTCTTAACACCTGTTTACATTTTATTCATTTATCGTTAATTTTTTATAAAAAAAAACCTTTAATTATTAACATTTACTTAATTAATTTCTTTCCAAAACCATTTATAACTTTCTCTATAAAAAAATTCCGATTTACTAACAATTTAATTCTATTTCATATTTATAAACTAG
>JBAIZL010000002.1:26156066-26251066 GCA_036971475.1 Prosapia bicincta
GAAATGTTTATATCAACACGGTATGCGAAGGAAATGAGTCGGGCTTTAAAGAAATCTTTATATCAATATGGTATGCAAAGGAAATGAATCAGGCTTCCAAGAAATGCTTATATCAATTTGATATGGAAATGGAATGAATGGGGCTTCCAAAAAAATATTTATATTAATACGGTGTGCAAAGTAAATAAGTCGCGTTTCCAAGATACCTTAATATCGATACGGTATGCAAAGAAAATCGGACGGGCTTATAAGAAGTTTCTATATCAATACGGCATGCAAAGGAAATGAGTCGGGTTTCCAAGAAATGTTTATATCAATAGAATATACGAACGAAATGAGGATTGTTTATATAAAGTTCTACAAACTTGTTTAGTACATATTCCACTTGAGATTTTGGTGCTTGAAATATGTGGAACTGAACAGAAATACAGATTGCTAATCCTAAGTCTAAGCTATTGCTAAGTGAGAACGCATAATTTCCCACCATTAAACTCATTCAAGTTAAAATGGTTCTCACGCTATTATTAGAACTGTTGTCCCAACAATGCAGACAATACATGCAACAGCTAATCCCAGTTACATTTGCTTACATTTAGGATTTATGTAAAAATAGCTATAAGGTGAAAAACGTTTAAACCCTATAGTTTTACATTTTATTTTTGTATTAGGTTCAAAATTATAAACAGAATATCCTAACAGAGCGCTTTTAGTGTCTTATGCGATACTCGTCTTAACGTCGCACGAACTTTGCCCTTACTGTGCAAAGCAATGTGTAAAACTCCGGTAGGCTCACAGCGTAGCATGCAACCTTGTCACAGTTCACAGTTGAGCAGTAAGTCATGAAAATAAGTGCCGTATCTCGTATTTAATGTGTAATTACGCCACATATAAACCTATCTATTTACACAGGGTCGGGAGCATATTTACAATCAATCTAGCTTGTATTTCTCAGTTAGGCGGTATGTAATATAGGTTACACGGTGCATGCCGTCATTTTTAAACCGAGGCTTTCTGTGCTTTATTTATATTGGTTTAGAGCTAAATCAGAGGGTAAATGTAGTACGGCGGCTAACCCATTTTTGTAGTTGAATGGTGACTATTGGTTTTAAGCTTTTGGTTTTGTAATATTAAGAAGTGGAGGTGGTAATACAATGGATGCATAGGAATGGTAGGAGAAGTTTGTTACTGTAAGTAAGTGATGTAAATACTCGTTTGTAATAGAGGATATAGGGGGGTCAGCACTGCATACCTCCATCTAGAGGTGATTGGATACCTGTTACAAATGCTCATGGGAAGAGATGAAACTTAGCCAAGGGTGATATTAAATTATGCGTGTGTGTGTGTGTGTGTGAAAAAGAGAGAGAGAGAGAGAGAGAGAGTGTTAGTATGTAAGAGAGTGTGTGAGTGTTTGAGAAATAGAGAAAGGGTGTGTGTATGTGTGAGAGAGAGTGTGTGTGTGTGTGTGTGAAAAAGATTGTGTGTGTGTGTGTGTGTGTGTGTGTGTGTGTGTATGTCTGTCTGTCTGTGTGTGTGTGTGAGTGATTGTGTGTGTGTGTGTGTGTGTGTTTAAAATAATTTAATCAAACTGTTCAAAAATACAATATACCACTTCAAAAAACGTTTTAACGTGCGTGCCTTAGGAAATATTTAAACAAATATTATTTGTGAGTCGAAAAAATGTAAGGCCTTTGGAACTTCATACTCATTTTGGCTGGCTGAACCAGAAAGATTATACACAGAAACATCTTTAAGTTGGCGTCATACAAGAAAAGCCACACTCTAACCTACCTATATCTTTGTATATTTACGCTGTACACAGATATTTTAGCTTCAATTAAGAGATAACATAAGATTTCATAAAACAGCTGTTTTATAGTTGATGATGTAGACCAAACGTTTGAACAAGTTATGTTACTTTATTTATTTTACTTTTATTAAGTTATAATGTTATTCCATATTAAACAGTATTTATACCTAATTACTTATATTTGAATATATCTTACTAAGACCAGCTTAATATAAGGATAATTAGTCGAATATTTGTATTTTTATTCCAGTGTTTAAAATGAGAACTTTTTTAGGTGCATCAGGCACCTTTTAAGAACCGGATGTAGGAACTGAAAGTGGGGAGGTGTTGAGGTGTTAGTGTTGGTGCGGGGTTGTGGGAGATTTGATGAGTAGAGTTTGGGAGTTAGAGGTGTAGACAAAACAAATGTAGAGAGTGTGGATTTAGCCTGTCCGATTACAAGAGTATACAGGTATTGTAAGTATTATATTAGACGTTCCGGTTTCACTGGGATACACTAGTTGGATAACCACACTTCCGGCTTGCCTCTTATATCCGACCACAATTGCTTGATCACTTGATAAAATACCAAAGACCTGTTTACTGCTCTGAGGCTCGCACTAAGTAATATCAATAAAGAATGGGATTAGTAAACAAATAATAACGGGAGGAACAATATATTTTTAGTGAAATATTGTTTTATGTGTTACATATTTTTGCTAATATAACAAAGTTAGAATTTAAGTACGGAAAAAATACCACGTATTACAGCGAATTTACTAGATAATTAGTACTTTAGGGTTGTCCGTAAGTTGGAACGTGTTTGGGGGTTGTCCACGAGCTACTGCAATACGGCAAATGCTGAGTGGGAGATGTACGCACTATAAGTTCGTCCTACCCTCACTCAGCGAAGCGCTGCTAGACTGACGGCAACGCAAGTAATCGCTTCCTGTGATACTAAGTTATTTACAAATTTCAATTACTTCTAAAGTGAACAATATGTTCAACTACTAAGACCGTAAGCTGAAGTGATAAGCCAAAAGCGCGTGAGCGCGCACACACATACACACACACACACATAAATACGCGCGCAAGCACGCACGCACACACAAACGCACACACACACACACACACACACACACACACACACACACACACTCTATCTCTCTCACACAAAATACTTTCATTTCATGGCTCAAAGTGTTAAAAGCTATTACGAACTAATTGCATTTGAAATTAGTGCTTGTTCTCTGCGTTGGTATTGATGTTTACCAGTAAGCTCTCCGATGACGTCATAACTAGACATATTAATTTAACGGTACGGAAACTACAGTCACTGTTGTTGCTCCACGCGATGTTCCAATCATTCTTGCCTTTACGTGCTTTGTTTGTGAACTGCACAAGCCCTTCCTCTACGGATCCGGGTCAAGGCAACTTGTCGAAAATTCGGTTGTAGCGCACGTCAGGAAATCCACTTATACACACTTACGTATCTACATACATACATACATTTAGCAATATTTAGTTACAAAAAAAAAATAATTAGTAGCTATTTAAACAGGTACATTCTCCAAACAGACACGATTGTGTCTCATAAAATCCGTAATATTTCTGACTGGTGATAATTTTGCGCAATTATAATCTCGGATCGTTACTCGAGTTTCATTCATTTCAACCAAAAGCGTGGCGTTTAATGTTTATAACAGACACTTCAATGCCACATGTTCCGGCCGTCAACATTTCACAAAGGCCAAACTAAACCGACGAACATTTCATTTTAGTTTTTTACCGAGGATTTGGCAAAATAGTCAACACTTTTTTTTAACAAAATATACAAAATTTCTAGCGTGTAGGAATCTTTCTGTAGAGAATTGTGTTTTTACAATTTTAAAACTTCAGTTAAAGCGTTCCAATACGACACCATTGGAGGTCATTAACTGTAATATATTTATTTCATTATGAAATTATTCATTTAGTGTAAATAGGTAAATAATAAACCTCAAAAAATAAAAAACCAAACATCCATTTCAAAAGAGGAAAACCTTTGCTAGTTGGAGGATCAATGGAGTCATCCATTATTCCACACACGCAAGGGAAATGGAAATAAAAGATTTGTTGAACCATCTGATTGGATCCACGAACGCATTAGCAACACATAAGTAATTAGACTTGTTACAAATCAGACATGGCTGAAGTCGGTTTCATTCTTGAAATGAATGTTATTATTAATAATATATTCTTCCACTACACAGTGTTTAATTTTTATTATTTTTTCGATAAATTCTAATGCTTACCTTTGGTTTTGTAAAGCTGTGATGACAATGATAGGCTCAAAGTAAGAGTGGAGCAGTTTATAAAACATAAAAATATAATTATCATCCACAACATGGTCTCTACTGTGTAATTTGAAGGTTAGAGAAATGTGGATGCTGAAAAAGGTAAAAGCTTCTCGGGCCTGAGTTTAAAAGTCACAGAACATTGTAAGCTATCTTCGCATAACTAATAGAGATTGACATAAATTATTCAACGTTAGGCAAAGTTCCTATATTAACTTTGCAAAGCCAAATTTCACCAATTACCATCACAAAGGTAATGTTTATCCATTAACATCACAAAGCCAAAGTTCACCAATTACCATCACAAAGGTAAAGGTAATCATTAACATCACAAATCCAAAGTTTCGCCATTACCAACACAAAGGTAAAGTTCCTCGGTTTAAAATCACAAAGACAAAGTTCCTCTCTTTAAGGTCACAAACACAATTTTCCTCCAAAGCGAAAGTTCCTCCATTAACATCACAAAGGTACAGTTCCTCCATTAACATCACAAAGCCAAGGTTCCTCCGCTAACATCACAAAGGCAAAGTGTTTCCATTAACATTACAAAGCCAAGGTTCCTCCGCTAACACCACAAAGGCAAAGTGTTTCCATTAACATCACAATGCTAAGGTTCCTCCGCTAACACCACAAAGGCAAAGTGTTTCCATTAACATCATAAAGCAAAAGTTCCTCCATTAACATCACAAAGCCAAAGTTTCTCCATTAACACCACAAAGGCAAAGTTCCTCCTTTAAGATCACAAAGCCAAAGTTTCTCCATTACCATCACAAAGGCAAAGGACCTCCATTAGCATCACAAAGGCAAAGTTCTTCAGTTGAGAATCACAATGCTAAAGTGTCTCAAATACCATCACAAAGGCAAAGCTGTAACACATTTTAGGAGTGTTATATATTAAAACAGATTGAGAAAACGAACGTGAAATCAATTTGAAAATGTAACATAATATAAACAAAATTGTTGTAGATTATAAAGTTATAAATAAAAAATATATGGGCGAGTCTGACCTATAGGTTGAATTTTTGGAATTGTGATGTGCGAACAACGGGTGCGCGGAAAGTAAGATACTCGGGTAACAACTCCTTTTCCGTCTCTTTCGTTTTGAACCATGCGATTGAAAGCACACGTATTCAGATTGAAGAGCGAGGGGAAGCTCTTTTTCGTTTTTGAAACATGTAACAGTATATTATATTTTGTTTTAATAGAAGAAATGCTACGTTACGATACAAAGCCGGGGACAGATTCAAAATTACGAGCGAGCCAACACTAAAAGCTTAATCCGAATATCTAAGAGCAGGAACCAACTTATGGCTTTAGCAGTTTCGTTACAACACAGCTAAGTTCTACAATTAAGGAGTTTAGTGATCAAAATTGAAAAATTTAACTGTTAAAACATTAATCCTTCGAAATTGTTAAAAAAACTTTGAACGTTCAGTGGCAAGATAGTGCTAAGTTTCTTTTTAATAATAGGGAAAATGTAAATTCTTTTGTATCATGTAGTAAATTTTCAAGTCGAAAGGATAAATTTAATTGTATGTTGAATATGCAAAGCACCCTCGAAAAAGGATCAGTCCCTGCCATAGATTTTGTAGCATGTAAAGTTCTGATTAAAATGAAATATGTAAAAGTTGTAAAGTCTGTAAGTAGCGTAGTATTTCATTAATGTGATTTGTTTGTAATATTTATACATATTTTTTGGGATAAAATAAAGTTTAATTGTTTAAATAACCATTTGTGCCTTAAATTATTTAATGAACACATAACTCTTATTTTCAATTAAACCCTTGACTTTGAAAGTCAATAATTTAATTATGTAACAAATACTGTGATATTAAACATCAGCATTAATTCCTCAAGAATTATTGCAACAAAAAGTAAGACATGTTACATAAATTGCGCCAGTCTGCTGTTTGTTTTTTCTAAAAAATTGCGCATACATATTCTTAAGCAATTAATGTCTAAAATAATCAGTTACAAAGGACCTCCATTAACATCACATAGCCAAAGTTCCTCCATTAACAACACAAAGCAAATGTTCCTCCATTAACATCACAAAGGCAAAGTTCCTCAATAAACATGACAAAAGCAAAGTTCCTCCATTAATATCACAAATCCAAAGTTCCTGCATTAACATCCCAAAGGCAAAGTTCCTCCATTAACATCACAAAAGCAAAGGTCCCCTTTTAAGATCACAAGACCAAAGTTCCTCCAATAAAATCACAAAGGCAAGCTCCATTAACAATACAAAGAAAAGCTTTCTCCACCATTTTCAAAAACATCTGGACAGATATTTTTTAATAAATAATTTATTAATTCAATATAATTTCAATAATTTCCACAGTATTTTATTAACTTTAAAAAAATATGTTGAATCATGGCAACGTTCTCCCGAGTCCGTAAATTTTACTAATCACAATAACCTATTAGCTATAACGTTTTCCGTTTTTTTTATTTATGAAAGTTTTGGCTTAAGTAAAAAGCTTTCTTGATTCGCAAATATATATTCTTAGTTCAGAAACACTCGAAACGCTCCTCCGTTATCGCCCTGGTTGGAGTCCCAGGATGTCGGTAGGTTTATTCCTTCGGCTCCACTAGAACGCGTATAGTTTACGCTTGATTACACTTCAAGTAATCAACATATTTGGCCATGAACACTCGTACGATGGTTTCTCTACATTTTATGTCAGACAAGATACCTTTATATTATCTTATATAGTTCTGCTCATTGATATAAAACATTTATAAAAAATAATAATTATATAATAGAGTTTTTTTTAAACACTATTTTTAATGCAATAATATTACAAATGAGTCTAAAGGCTAGTCGCCCTACCGTAGGCTATAGTGATCCGACCTACATCCATGTATATCCTGACCCATCTATACTAACGCACTACGTTATCCAGGGAAGGTGGTACTTCCGAACTTTGCAAAGCAGGGCTTAACTTGACCTCCCTGCCCTATCCTAAAAGATATTTCTAGGGGAACATGACAGCTGTGCTGAGTTTTCCTAAGTGTAGGATTATTTGACCCATACAATCACTATATCCTTCCGTAGAGACGTAATGCCTGGGCAATTTTTCCATATTTCGCTCTTGATATTGCGACGCACCCGTAGTATGTTAAACATAAATGCTTGATCAACGCGTAGTAGAAGGTTGTATCGAAATGCTATTGTGAACCGAACTTTGTGCTTGGTCCAGTTAGTGTCTCCCTCCATCTCACTTTGTGACGGTCGCAACTTACCGTTCTATTATGTCCCATGCTAGAGGCGTGCAGAGCTGCAGGATGGTCTTAGTTTGTTGTTATACTTATATAGAATATTGTTATATTTTACACTCGTATTTCATTGCAAAACTTAATTATTTAATTGCATTCGAATTAAAAGTTTCGACATGTTTCCCATTGTTTTCCTCTTGCTCCAAATAATAGCTTTAATTCAAAAATATTTAAAATGTTTCATTGGAATTGTAAAATTTATTCAACTCAAAACGTTTTTTCTTTGATATAATGTAAATAAATATCAAATATGACCTTCTCTCCCTCAATCTTCATCTGATTTTTCCTTTGTTATCTTCTACTGCTCATTCTTCTTTGTACTTTTTGCAGCTTTTTTGTCCTCCTCTTTTTTGGCTTGTTTATATTCTTCCTCGTTGTATTTTCCTTAGCGTTCTGGTTCCATTCTTTGTTTTATATACGTTTTATATTTTTTCGTTTTATTTCCTTCTCATCTTAGCTATGTTCTGTGTCTTCTTCGTTTTTTTCTTTTCTTTTCTTCATATAACCTAATTTGAAATCTTTAATTATATATCTTTTTCAACTTTAAAAAAATCTGTTTCTTATATCTTCTTCTTCGTCGTTTTAGTTTTCTTAGTATATTTGTTTCTCTTCGTCTACGTATTGTTCGTAGTAACAGTTTAGACTTAAAATCAACATTTTCCTAATTTGTTGCCGATTTATTTTAAATAATTTGAATTTTTAAAATAAGTATTAAAGAATCGCGTTCTCTCCGCTTTGCCTGGAGTTTCGACTGGTATAGGCGTCAGGAATCCTGAAGAAGATTTCAAATGACAAATACAACACACATTCCAGTCAGGAAACAGTGATCAACAGAGATACGAGGTGGTTAAAGTAAACATTTCTCAGGATTCTTTTCATGTTCTTAATACTATTGTGCTAAGTTCAAAATTAACATTGTTTTTCTAATTTATTGAAATTACTTCATTCCCTGCGTGCGTGCGTTTGTAAGCGCGCTCCCTCGTTCACGTTTCGAGTAAGTTCACAAAACAAACCTCATTAATACCCCCACAGTTCTGAGCGTTATCTAATCTAATAGCATTATTGCACAAAACGTAGCGTAACGTGAACCTTACAAACCAACATTCGGAAGCTACAATTGTGTACCATCAATTAATTGTCCAATTTTGATCCACTATATATTGGTTGTCCTTCTGTTATTTATATTTTCTGTTTATTATATTTGGAAGACACTTTAGTGCAGTCTTTAGAACGTACACGCGTGAGTTATATTTATTGCAAAAAATGTTAACATTTTAAATGGTGGTCTGGCGATGCGTGTTTGGAGTGAAAGATGTTTTTAAGTAAAAAAAAACGCATTCGAGTTAGCAGGGACAATGATGCTACAAGACACATGGAATTGTTCTAGATTTGTAAAAACGCAACATAATTAGCAGAAACTGGGTTACAGTGGAAACTAAAGCATAAGCCAAATGCGTTTAGAGCAATATGTTTAGCCTTCAATACTGAAACGTTTTCCTCAATACTAAAATAACGATAGTGTTTGCATGTAACAATAGATTAAGTAACAATAAAAAATTCTGTAATAGTCTTCTAACGTGTATAAGTTTTATTAATATATGCGGGCATTTTAAACCTATTCACTATAAGTATCTGTTATCAGAATATGCGAACGAGTGTATGGAAGGACTGTAGCAAACATATCGCGGCGCTGTGTAGGCAGTTTTAGGTCTGTGTTGTCTTTTGCACCGTTTAGGTGTAATGAAAGAAAAACAACGGAACAGATAAACATTGTAGTTCTTTCCGATCAATTAATTTCGCGCTTTCCTTTATTATTTTTATAAAAAACTTTTATTTTATAAATTTATTTTATTTTTACATAAATTCATTTTATATTTGGTCTATAATGAGTAATTGAACAGAGTTTTTTTTTTAATTTTGGTTATAACATAAACCTCAATTTACTTGCATCCTATTCTTGCATTAAAGTGTGTGTGTGTACATATATATATATATATATATATATATATATATATATATATATATATATATAGCTATAGCCCTTCATTTCAAAGAATCTAGATTTAAATTCACTAATCTTATTCCTATAATAATGACCATGACTTGTTACAAGCCCACGACCCATGTGTTTTACACATAATCTAACTACAATAGAGTATTTTTTAAAAAAAGACAATTATTTTCAATGCTTTTTTCACACGAAGCCGTTATTTACACTTATTACCTTTCTTTCAGTTTTGTAACCCATAAATACTAACCTGTTTCTATCATGACACGCTTTCTTAATTGAATAAATGTTCAAAAACATTTAGGCAACAAGCATAGCTCTCCAGATATAGCGAGAGACATTCCCAGCTGATGCGTAATAGCCTGCTTTATACTGTGATATTCCTTGGACTCAGCGATTAGCAAGCCTCACTGTATCTTGTAACGAAGGAGGGTTACAACCAACATTTAAGGATACCAGTGAAGGTTTGACAGTTTCCTCGCCTTCCACCTAGATGGCGAAGCCCACTTCTTCGCACCTCCAGTCACTTCTTGCTATAATCCTTGTTATTTATACTTGTTTCCGTTTCATATAATGCTCTTAATATGTGCAGGTTTTATTTATTAGGTAATTTTTGATTGAAGGTTTGTGTGATCATTTAAATGCTTTCATTGTGGTGTAAAAGTACCCTGCAAGATACTTTAAACAAAGCGAAACACAAAGATGATTAGACAAAGTTAAAACACAGTTGCACTAACTTTATTGCATCTGTGCACTACTAACTCTTTGTCACAAAACTTGTGCATTAGAAGTTTTGCATTCTCAGTTAATAGCATTGCCGATGCTGCACTCTGTAATTTTATTCTTATAACAAAGCCAACTCCTATGATAACTTCAGTCCTTCATTTGTTGTTGTTTCGTTTGCCTTTAAAGGGTTGAATTCACTAGAAGTTTATTTGTTAAACAAACAAATCTATTGTTAAACTGTCAGCGCGGTGAAGGGTAAAACTGTGCAAGGAGGTTTTGTTATGGTTCTCATGGTTACCCCTATGGTGTCACATTTGAGGGAGGATAGTGGATGATTGAACATCTGATGTTGTCCGGCACTCTGTCGGTTTGGTATAACCATATCTATACGCTTCTGGTATCATATGAACCTCCTTCTGGGGGTTTGTATGTCTGAATTAATGCGGGACTTACCTAGATGTTTCAGAGATTTCTTCGGTTTTAGGTGTCGGATAGAAAGACATTGTCGAAGTTTTTAGTTTTTACAAAAATTTCTACTCATTGCAGTTTTGAAAAGAATCTATCTATGCGCAGGTTCTCTTCGTGTGAAAGTCAGAACCTGTCCATAAAGGAAGTTTTACTTCCCAGTCATGCGGCATCGCTGGAACACATAAAGCGCATTCAAGAATTTGACAGGCATTTCGTTCTTTAGTTATTAACAGCTTGTTGTCTACTACCAACTCGTTTCAAAACGAACTTGAAATGGTAATGTTTGGATCAATATATACGAATAAAATTAATATAACATTTGTAGAGAATTAGCTAGTTTAATATATTTAAAAAAAAGTTAAATCATAAAAAGTAACTTTCAGTCTTTATAGGTTTTATAAAGTAAATTAATACTCCTGGCTTGTCAAGTAAATTAAGGTTATCTATTTACTGTGTTTATTCAGCCAAACATTGAGCAAACTCTACTGCCTGTGTGGTCCTTGGTAGGGCATCTTTGTCATCAGGATATCCAGAAACACATTTGCTGACACAAGCGGTACCACTATTAAAACCATTGAAGATAGTAGCTTGCGTGAAATTATATAATAACTGAATCCATTAGATGAGGGTTTCAAATCTGACTTTAATATTTGTAAGATAGAAATGATGTCCCCTTTGATACTGTACGGCGTTTGTTTGCCGTTATTAAATATAGACAGCGCTCGCGATGATCCGTAAAGCTTGACAAGATTGTTGTATTGCAAATATTTTACAGCAGATTTAAACGATCAGTTCTGACGTCTGCTTTCCATGCGGTTGATTTATACACGCCATTTCTCATACAATGTTTTATCTATATTAAACGTCCAAATGTAAAAATTGGATTTACTCTTAAAAAACATTTTACGATAGAGACATTGTTTTTGTGAGATTAGGAATAAGAATAATCCATGGCATGGAAATAACAGCTATTCAGCTTAATTTTATCGTAAACATGGAATAGATGAGGCAAAGTGAGAGGTATTGTATCCCAATGTTGCTTGAGGATGTCGCATCTGTACAGGTAATCGTACGTAGAGAATGATTTACGCCCACATTGTAACAACCTTATATACATAACCCCTTCTCACTGTACATCCATTTGTGGTATATACACTACTTTATGACATGTACACGTTTCTGTGGCCTAGACACACATGCGTGATTTGTACACCATGTGTGACATGTTCTTCTATGAATTGTGTATCCATCTCTGACCTGTATACTCCCTGTATGTGTCCTTTGTACCCTTCTATAAACTGTATATCCATCTGTGACCTGTATACTACTTTGTAAACTGTAAATCCCTCTGTGGCCTGTACACCCCTATATGGTTTTTACACCCTCGGTGAAACTGTACACGCTTACATGACTTGTACACCACTTTGTGACATGGTTACCCTTCATTAATCTGTACACTCCTATGTGACCTGTACACCCCTCTGTGACCTATACACTCCAATATGAACTGTACATCCATCTATGATAAGTACACTGCTGTAAAATGTGTACTAACCTCTGTAGCGTATACACCCTTATATGACTTTTACACCCTCAGTGCACCTGTATACCCTTATGTGAATTGTACACCACTCTGTGACATGAAAAAACGGTATTCATATGTACATTCCTATGTGACCTGTACACCACTATAAAAACTGTATACTCCTGTATGACCTTCCACCCCTATATGACCGGTATACCGATGTGTGATTTGTACACCCCTCTGTGACCTCTACACTCCATAATGAATTATACATCCATCTATTATCTGTACACTTTTGTAAGACTTCTACTTCCCGCTGTAGCTTGTTTGCCGTTATTAAATATAGACTGCGCTCGCGATGCTCCGTAAAGCATGACAAGATTGTTGTATTGCAAATATTTTACAGCAGATTTAAACGATCAGTTCTGACGTCTGCTTTCCATGCTTTTGATTTATGCACGCCATTTCTCATACAATGTTTTATCTATATTAAACTTAAAAAATTTAAAAATTGGATTTACTCTTAAAAAACATTTTACGATAGAGACATTGTTTTTGTGAGATTAGGAATAAGAATAGCATGCCATGGAAATAACAGCTATTCAGCTTAATTTTATCGTAAACATGGAATAGATATAGCCTGTGGCAAAGTGAGAGGTATTGTATCCCAATGTTGCTTGAGGATATCGCATCTGTACAGGTAGTCGTACTGGGTACGTAGAGAATGCTTTACGCCCGCATTGGAACAACCTTATGTACATAACCCCTTCTCACTTCGTTCTGTATCACATTTACTCCTCAATATGTATTTTACACCTCTCTGTGACTGATAATCCCTCTGTGACTTGTACATCCTTCTATGGCCTGTACATCCATTTGTGGCCTATACACTACTTTATGACCTGTTCACCTTTCTGTGGCCTGGGCACACATGCGTGATTTGTACACCATGTGTGACGTGTTCTTCTATGACTTTTGTATCCATCTCTGACCTGTAAACTCCCTGTATGTGTCCTATGTACACTTCTATAAACTGTATATCCAGCTGCGCCCTGTATACTTCTTTGTAACCTGAAAATCCCTCTGCGTCTATACACTCCTATATGGTTTTTACACCCTCGATGAAACTGTACACGCTTACATGACTTGTACACCACTTTGTGACATGGTTACCCTTCATTAATCTGTACACTCCTATGTGACCTGTACATCCCTTTAAGAACTATACACTCCTCTACGACCTTTCCCCTCTGTCTGACTGATACACCGATATGTGACCTGTACACCCCTCTGTGACCTCTACACTCCATAATGAATTATACATCTATCTATTATCTGTACACTTTTGTAAGACTTCTACTTCCCGCTGTAGCTTGTACACCACTATATAGCTTGTAGACCCCTCAGTGAACCTGTATACCCCTATGTCACTTGTACATCACTTTTTGTCATGTATACCCTTCATTGATCTGTACTTTTCTCTGTAACATGTACAAACCTATGTGACTGGTACACCCATCTGTAACCTATACACCCCTCTGTGACCTCCACACTCCTATATGACTTGTACATCCATTAATAATCTGTCTACTCCTGTAAGACTTGTACACCACTCTGCGACCTAAACTCACATTTGTGACTTGGCCAACCCTCTATAACTTGTACACCCTTATGTGACCTGTCAGCCTCTACATGGCCTGTACACCTCTGTCCCCTATCGACTGGTTGCAGTAACTCTAAATGTTCTCCACATTATCACTTTAGGTCCACATAATTATTCACGAACCTTTCTACCCTCTTTGATCTTCAGTTGTCTACTGACTAAAAACAAACACTAAGGGGATGTTGTAGATGTTGAACTACACTAATGCCTATAACCCTTAGGTAGTATGTTTAGGTACACATTGCTTGCGTCATGGTAACTGACTGCGAGAGGTAGAAAAGGATGGTAGGCCTATAGCTAAATCAACGTACAGACACCTAAGATGAGGTAATAAAGAGGGGCGACTAGTGTCATTTGGTCTGGCATGACGATACTCTGTCTACTCTTTCTTCTGGAAGGACAGAGCTACGTGGAGTTATCTATATTATTTATAAATCTTATGGTGTATGTAAATTTGTGTGTGTGTGTGTGTGTGTGTACTCAGTTATGTAAAAACTACTGGACCAATTGAGCTGTTATTTCACATGAACATTCTTAGGGTCCCTGGTTAACACTTTGGTCTATTTGTATTTAGAAATTCCATCAGAGCACCCTGGAACTCCCTTAACATATAATTATCTATGTTCCTATATATTTGACTTAAGCTGATAATAAATGTGTTTTAAGCACCTGTAAAAGTCCCTTTTAAACTCATAAAAAAGTGATAGTAAATGTTTGTTGTTATTCACCTTTCAAGGCTAGTTATACTTTACAAATGTTATATTTCAAGACAAACACACGTCAGCCCCTTACGATGGACGGATACATTTCGTTAGGAATAGTAACTAGAAGCCTTAAATAACTTCATCCTAAAAAAGATAAAATTAGTAGAACTAATGTTTCCATTTTCGTTGTAACCCTCCTGTTGTATGTTATTCTACCGCAAACCCCCACTTAAATCCCACTTTAATTAGATTTGTTTACCCAACTTAACCCTAAGAGTGTTTTAAGGGACGTTACCTTTATGTATTCAACAAGTCTCGTTCAACGACTCTATAAATTCGGAGGTATACAACAAAAACCAATCGACACGAACTCCACGAGTAGCCAATTAAAAGTTTGTTGTCGAAAGCAAATACTTTCCGTGAATTGATTCATCAGAACACGTGTCGATATATTTCCACTTAGAGTTGAACACTCGCTGTTATTCGGTGCTTTGATCTTGCAAAGTGTCGGGCTGGGAAAATGTGCATAAAGGAAACAATGTTCAAGGTATTCCCAAATATAAAATAATTAGAGGCTCCTGCTGTAACAAAGGTCACTACCTGTACTTACATAACGGCCTGCACTCACGCGAGTAATTTGCGAGAGGTCGAATCAGTAAGGGCCAATAAGAATGCATTGTTTACTATTCAATATGAATACAATAAGATCTATATAGTTTACTTTTTCCCTAACTCTCTCACTTTCTTTTTCTCTTCTCTCTGTATCTCTCTCTCTCTCTCTCTTTGACTCACTCCCTTTTTCACTATATGTATGTCTCACTTTCTCTCTTTTCCTTTATTTACTTACCAACTCACTTTCTCCTTTCCTTTCTCTGTCTCTCTCCTTCTTTTTGTTTGTAGTATATTTCTTTCTCTCGCTCCCTTCCTTTACTCTTTCACTTTCTCCTTACCTTTCTCGGTCTATCTCTCTCCCTTCTTCACTATCTTTATATATTTCTTTCTCTCCTCCCTTCCTATCCTTACTTTCTCTCTTTCTTCTTCCCGTTCCTTGTCTCGTTTTTTTGCTAATTTCTTTACTTCTTTAGATGTATCTCTTTCTCCTCTCTCTTCCTCTTCATTCTCTATCGTCTGCTTTCCTCTATCTCTATCATTTCCACTGTTTTCTTCACTCTTAGTTTTTCCTTTCCCAATATTTTCATCCTTTTTCCAGTCTCTATTTCTCTCTTAATCTCTCTTTCTGATAGCTCCATGAAACCGTACTTGTATCTTACACTCGCCCATCGCCTAACATTTGACAAAAATAAAGGGCAAAAGAGTAATTACTAAAACAAAGATAACAAATACATTTCTAATTCATTTTTCCAACTTCTTTTCTTCTTGGTCCAAGGGTGTTGACGTCTACGAATATTTAAATTGAATTTCCATTGTCAACTTGTGTGTGTGTGTGTGTGTGTGTTGTGTTGTGTGAGTTTCTGTATGTGTGTGAGTGTGTGCGTGTGTACGTGTATGTGTGTATGGTTTATAAAATAATTTGTAAGCTAACTAACCAATAATATGTTTTGTAACAATTATCTTTAGTTATTGATAAAAAATTATTACTCTATTTTCAAAAGTTATTAAAAGTTGTTGTAACACAAATGGGGCCACGCTTGGCTACGGACAGCTGATTATACGACAGCTAAAGTAACCAGGCCGGACGTTTGCATTGTTGCCACGTTTCCTGAATAGTTTGACCGTTTTTTTTACGCTGATTGTTCTGTTTGCTTTGCAATACAGGCACAAAAATAGGTGAAACAAAAGCATAACTGCTGAACCAAGAAAAAATGTTTAGTGAAAATGCATTTTTGATTTTAAAAGCAGCAGAAAACGCAACGAAAAAATATTTCCATTATACTTTCTATATTTTTCAATATAGAAAATTATTTTCCAATTTCCGCCCTAAGTTGTCTATTATATTAAACCGTCATTAGAAGCCTGCACACCCTGCCTCATCTCCAATCTTGATGTAACCTCCTATTCGGTCGTAAAAACTTGAATCCGGCCGTAAATCCCGAGACAATCTGTGTTCATTGCGAATTGAGCGTATACATTTTTTGTGCTGTATCTGTGGCCAAAGACGTTTGGAAATTTGCTTTGGTTATACACGAGTACTTGAAATATTTACAAACATTTTACAAAAAAAAATCTTTTTTTATTAATTAAGTTTATCTTGATGAAATTTTTATTTGATGAACCATTGTAGAATTGAAAATAAAATAAGTAATATGAACAAACCTTTTTCAATTCTTACTCCGGTCAACAAAAACAAAATTTCATTTAGTTACTTTTTTTTAAAATTACAATTAATATAAGTGAAGTAGCATAGCTTATGCGTTAAAACAACGGTTCTACCACATAATCTAAGACATAATAACAGCTGCTTTATGCAATCATATGTTATCGCTTATATCAGGGATGACCAACTAGCGGCCCGCGACCTGGTTTTATGCGGCGTCAGACATATGCTAAAAACAATAGATTATATTTTGTAATAATAAATATAACACATAAAAATATGGGTTGGCATAGGTTTTAGGATATAGGTTGCACACGGCTCTTGCCCCCAGTAAGAGCTCTGTGACTTGCAAGGTGACCTATATTTTCAAACAAGAACAGAAACCGGTGCATTTTCGAGTAAGTGCCTGAGGAGAAATATCCCAAACTTCGACACTTCGGTAGAAAATAGTTTCAATGTTTTTAAGCACTTACCTTTGTGAGTGCATCTCTTCAACAAAGAAATTTATAAAAGCAACTCTCCGCAACAGACGACAATCTTTGAGAGCTGCTAAAGGTTGCAACCACTTCAATTCAGATTGATTATGATGAGCTTGTGCCCGGACATAGTGTTCTCATTAGGTGAAGCAGTTAGGCCTAGATAGTTTTGTATGATTTTAAATTTAAATAAATTAAAATTGTTATCCAATACTGTATCCTGATAAACAATATGAATTAATATTATACTTATTTTGATCCTTTGTATACTAATGTTGATATTAAATGTACATGAACATTTTTGCGTAACGTTTATTGATCCATATTATGAATTATAAGACGCATACTATACGATATACGTTTTCCATACATAAGGCTTATTCATGTATATTAAGATGTCTGCATCTTCACTGAAATTATTGAAGTGGCCCTTTAAGGTTGAAAAATTTGTCATCTCTGACTTATATCAAGTTGGACAAAGTAACTATATTGCATACCTTACCCCTTTTGTAAAACGTTTCTCTCCCATATAAAACTAAAATTATACATTATTAAATTTAATAATTATAGAATAATTTTAAAATCTATTAACATCAAATGTCATCCACTCCAAGTTTAAAAACAAGTACTTGAACCTCAGGAAAACTATTTTTTTTGTTGTTTAAAGAGTGTTCGTCTTAAAACAAGCTAGAATATAAAGCACAATTGATCATGCACGCAAATCTATATTTAATAATGTATTTTCCGTAACTCTTAAGCTGAGTAGTTTAATCATTCAATATAACGAAGTATATTTGAACGGGATATATGTCTCTCGGTGTATTTTTAATAACATTAATATATTTAACAATTTCATGGCAAACGTTATTGTATTAATAATCTTGGTTTAAACACTCCTAAATTAATCAACCTAATCCCATGAGTAGCGTTACGTATGAGAAAATCACTTGAATGGAAAGCGGTCAAATTTTGAAATGGCTTTGGAATATCGGCTACACCATTTACTGTGGCTAGAGTGTGACGTCATACACTAATCCCATGACGCAACATGCAGCGCCCACATATCAAGGTGTTAAATAACCGAGCTATATACAAACTACAGAATAGTAACACATTGCGGAGTAGACAAAGCTGGAAATAAAGTAAATATGTTTGTTTCACTTACAACCTTTAGTAAATAATTTTCGTCGTCATTTTGTTGATTGAAAATCCCTTTCAATAACTAAAAACCAGCGGATGAAATATTCCAAATGGTTTGAAATTATGTAATTGAATATGCTATATGTTAAAACGCCAGAATAATTAGATCAAGGGTGCATTGTCGTAAACAAGTTCCACCTATATCAAATCATGTTTGTTCACCTTGTCATGTCGGTGTGTATCTGTGTTATTCATTCTATGACCTGCACTAAATAAAAACAATCAAAAACTTTAATTTTTCATTTAGTTAATTAACGATTGTATATAAACTTTATCAGGGTTACATTGTCCCCATCCAAAGTCGTACAATTCATCAGTTGTACTTGAATCCCCTCACTGCTTGCATGATACCAAAGCCACACATTAATGAAGAATAAAAAGAAAGTTTTTAACAACAAGCAGGTCTTAACAAGCCTTTCTCCGCGCCTCGTCTGGCTTTATGGCAGTATGTCGTCACAAGCCGGGGATGTATTTATTTCCTTAGATTTGTCTTCCGTTCACACGCGTGTATCAGAGTCGAGATTAGAATCTTACGTGTCAGTAATAACTATAAAAAGTACTTCCAATCGACTTATAAACGCAACCTAAAAACCATCAAATTCTGGAGTTTTACAATTGTAGGAAACCAATATTGATGAATTGCAAAACATTTAAATTGTTAAATAAATGATAAACCGGGTAAATATTGAGTCAAAGATATTTGTTTTTAATTTGTTGACTTTATCAAGCTTGAAAACAATATTACTTTGCTTATAATTACACACACATTTTAAAACTTAAAAAAACAATAAAACTTTACTTAAAATGTAATACAATAACTAATAAAAGTAGTGAGTCATAAAATCATATAAAAATATTTAAAAACAATAACAACACTAAGAGAACAAACACTTACTTTATTTACAGATAAACAAACGCAAAATTACAAAACATAAAACAAAAAAACGATTACCCATATAAATTATTTCTAAAGAATTATTGCATGTTTTCAATTCATACCATAATGGTTTATACATTTGCACATTCATGTTTTACATACATGTACAGTCGTTTGTACAATTCATACATGCTACAAAACTTATAAAAATCATTTTTATCGTTGTTGCCATTCTTTATTAAGGTTTTTAAAGTTTTAAATTATTGCAATGAGTACAGGTTACTTGTATTATATTTACGTAAAGCAAATTCCTTTCACGCTTGAAAAGGGCAACGCGTTAGTTGCTGAAACGTTGCACTTATAAAATAAATATCTTTGACTCGATATTCAAACGCTTTATCATTCATTTAATATTTATTTCATATGCTTAGATAAACATGAATTTAAATTTGTTATTTTTGCAATGTAGAAAGTTGATGTCTTTGGTTCCTCTTATGCTACACAGATCAAGAATACGGTGTTCGGTCACAAAGTTGGTGTTTTAACGTAAAAAAAGATGGCGTCCGTTTTAATGGCTTCCACTTTGAGGGTAATTATCTTCGAAGGTCTACCTCGTTGTGGAAATTTCGTGTTACATGGCAATTTATTTAGACCAATTGCGGACCTTTGAGGAGTGCGTGGATGGTATGAAAAGGTTTGTGAATATCAACAGCGGTAATGTAATGTTACAAAACTTTGCATCGAATATTGGGAAAGATGAACGCATGAATGAACGCATGTCTCAAGCGGGTCTGCTACTCATGTAGTAGCCATAAGACACCTAGACTTCACACAAGTAGTAGGTTCAATGGTTAGACACCCACCGAGAGTGGGGTGAAACTATGGACATATGTTATACGAAATCATATGTTATCACTTATTTTAACCCAGATACGATGAAATAACTGTATTTCATACCTTACCTCTCTTGTGAAAACTTTTTCTCTCATATAAAACTAAAATTAATTCATTAAATTCATTTAATGAATTAATATTTTGAAAAAAACTACTTATATTACGCTCAGGTGTTATCCACTACAAGTTTAAATAAATCTATTTGCGCTTGAGTGTATGAATAAAAAATATTTTAATATTGATTAAAAATTTGATCAATTTATAGATAAGAGAGTGTGAACTAATAGAAGGAATTGAAAGATATGCCTGCGTCTATCCTCTCCTGTAATGACATTTAGACATACGTAACTTGAACTTTAGCCTTGACACAGTGCTCCCGTGCAGGAACACGTGAGGCGGGGCGCGCTCACTTACACGCACGCGCCTCTGCACATTCCTCACTTCAAATTACATAAGGCTTTCTTTAAATCATTTCAGTACATACCGCCACGCAACGTTGCATGAGTCACATTGTTGTAGTACTATTGCCGAAGGTACAGTCAGTGTGGAAGTGCCGTTAAATTATGCGACCTAATGCTAAACGCCACCTTTTAGCTTGCCTTGCGACAGTATCATAAACAGCAAACAGCCAAAACAATCTAATCTCACAGATATATGTTTGAAAATAACTTTATTGGAATACATTTTTTTACAATCAAACAATCATTGATAACGTGTTACTCTTGCGTTGGTAATGAGATCTTGGTGTTGAAACACGTAAATCTTTAAAGTAATATTTTAGTATATTTGTGAGGTTTGAGGTATTTTACATGTTTGCCTCTTATATGATCTGTGTTTAAAATACATAACTTCAAAGCGCATCGAGACACGCAGGTCACCTCCTGAGTATCAGAAAGGAGGTTGATAAGGAGTGTAAAAATAATTCGGGATTTGTCTAAAGTACAAGTTGAGTAGATGTGGAGACCAGCGCAGGATTCAGCCGCAAATGAAAGCAGTTATACGATATCTGTAACCCGTTGCTTGCTCGGAAGTGTCTACTTTGTAGCCAAATTCGGCGAACTGGTCAACATTATTAAAAGAGAATTAACACAAAAAAACAATTAACTAACTTTCGTTACTTTATTCAAGTACCAAAGATTTATTGGGGAGACTTCACTCTTGGAGATAATTTACATTCAAGAGCCACCTTTAGTGGAAATGGCGCTTCAACGACCGACAATTGAATCTTCCGGAAGGAAATAACTAATTTAAGGTCTCAGAGAGGAAATTATCGTGAAAAATAATTTTAAAAATGTGGGTAAAACTGTATTTGAAATCCTAATTAATTCAACTCCTAAATGTAAATCAGGTCATAATCCTTTTGCTGAAAACGCGGGCAATTAATTTGGTTTAGCATGTAATGGCGCCTCGTGGGAAGCCCCTACCCGGCGAAGTCGTTAAAGGCAGCCTAGGGTTTAGGCCTCTCGACGCGTGCTCCCATTGCTTACACGACACACGCTGGGTGAGAATATATGTTCTAGCCTGTGTAATGAAACCCAGAGATATTGGATACTTGCTTAAAGAATTAGGGAGGAAACCGATTTGTAATGAAGTATTTAATTTCTATTAATTCACATTATAAATGAATAAATGTATATATATATAATTATTATAATTATATAATTATAATTTATTTTTAATGTTATTTATTTACCTTACCTATCTAATGTCCCACCTTCAGGTTTATAAGAATTAACAATCTTATAAATATTAAACCTCACTTGCATTTATTTCTTTACTCATTATACTAAATTTATATTAATATTTTACAGTAACAGGATTGATATCTTAACTAACATTACAATTATAAAAGGTGGACTTTTGAGGCTTTGGATTTCTAATAAAATAACATAACAAAGATAATGAATTCATTATTAAAATTTTATAGTTGCTCTCGGGTCGCTTCTGAAATTACGGGAACTTTGCTTCTGAAATTAGAAATGGTGAAACTAGATTAATTTTTATAAATTGTAATGAAATTAAATTTGTTCTGAACTTTACTAAAATATAGATGTCTGTTGGCTATACTTATATCCAAATAATACTTATAGTTTTGTAGAGCTCTTGGAATCTTTTTCTTTGTTACATTCTGCGCTTACACTTGACACAAAAGACCCTTACTTCTTAATTTAAAAAAAAAAACTTTCACGTCGCACGTTTTAAAAAATTATTATAACACAAAACAATTTACTTAATTTAATAATTTACTCCTTTTACAATACTGCCATCTTTGTCCCCACCAATCCGTCTGCCTTCTTCTGAAGCTCCCTTACAAAACTAAAAACTGCTCCTGATCATTTAATTTTTATTGAAATCCCTAATCCTCCCTCTACCAATATGTTGTTTGTAGTTTCCCACAGTTTCCACAATTAGCCAATCTAACGGTACCAAGTTAATTTCCCAGGTTATCGGTCACTAGGTTTTCCCGTCTTAATAGGTTTGGACCCTTTCTATTGTCAATGGTTGCCCGCACGCAATTTATAGCTTCCCTGGAAAAGAATAAATGAATGGTACCTGCTTTGTCGGCACCTTGCCAAACTATTTATGTCTTTCTTTGCTTAATCCTACAGATAATTATTTAGCTCCAACTAAATTTATTCTAAAGCCTTACACGTAATGTTATAAAATATATATATATATATATATATATATATATATATATCCAATTTTCTATCCTTGATAAAAGACTTTTCATTGATCTACTCAAATTCAAATACATGTTTCTAAACTTAATTAATTAATTAACAAATAATTATTACATAAAAAGGTTTAATTAAATTTAATGAATTAATTTTAGTTGTATATAGAAGACAAACTTCTTATAAAAGATGCAAGTTATGCAATATAGTATTTCGGCGTATTTGGTTTATTTTATGTAATAGGTTTGTGGGGAAAACAGCTGTTTTTACGCAAAGGTTCTGTTACTTTATTTATATTAATTGTAACACTTTAATTAAAAGTAACTAAAATAAATATTTTTTTTCTATAGTGGGAATTCCTTTTAGAAACATTTCGTCTATATTGTTACTTTATCTTCAAAATATAAAATACATAATTGCCTAGACCCAATAATCTCATAATGTACTATTATTTCCTTTTTTTGGTTAGACAAATTGGTATACATTTAAATACATTCTTGTGCCTTTCCTATTAAAACATTATTCATTTGTGACTAGTGAATAAGAATTTGCAAACTTTGGTTAATTCTTGAAATACGTATCTTGACAGTTTAACTTAGTAAAGTGCCCTCAGGGTACTTGCATGTAATTATAGTAAATCATCTTCTAATCACTTTCACCCCTGAGAAACCACCCTTACAGTATCTCGCATTATGTCGACGCTTCCAAGAGCTTGGATATATATGACCCTATTGTGGAGTTGGATGTGCAATCTGTTTTGAATTGTTTTGCATCCCCTGAAATTATTTGGTTTCAGTAACTTTAAGATTAAAATCAATTTGTTTAGGAATATTTACATTTTACACCGTATTATACAATAAACATTAAATGGCTACATTGCCTTTCGCTTTATTTAGGGATGTAGTCTTCTACGCAACTAACTTGTGTGTACCAACAACAACTTAAGGAGCAACAACCTAACCAAAAAATAAGATACGTTATGCCTAACTCGATACAAGGCGCATTGCTCGGATTCACGAACGCGGATAAATATACTCCCGTCATTTTCAACCTGTAATTATTTGATAAATGATGGATTGAAATTATAATTGAAACTTGTAACAGCGATTTATTATTTTTATCTCTTCTCTGCAGAAGTTGGAGCAATCTTAACTAAAATGGAAAATAATCATGGAACCCTTTCTACTTCATACAAACCGTTTATAGAGCAGTTCAGAAAAAGAATTTTAATTTCCTAAACCCCCTTTCTTTCTCTCTTTCCCTTATCTTCACTTTCTTTCTCAATCAGACACACAGACACATACATACACCCTAATTTCTCTCTTTATCCCCTCTCTCTGGCTGTATCTCCCTCTCTCATACTCCCACACATACATAACTTTTATCTCTTTTCCTTTCTCTCTTTACCTCGCAACATACCACTGTCTCTCTCCATCTCTCTCTTTCTCTTCAATCACTCTTTTTCTTCTGAATTTCACTCTCCCTCTCTCTCTCTCTAGTTTAGGTTGTGTTTCTTAAATGCCTTCATTTTGTCCTACAAACACGATAGAGATTTGAATATCCCGCCATGTATTGCCGTAGTGCCGTCATTGCATGCGTGAGTGCCACTATTGCATTCTCAGACAAATATTCCTGTGTTTGTTAATGCATCTTCCTACATAAGGACTAGACTGGATGAGCCAACAGTTTGTCACTTTCTACGCCTATTCAGAAGATTCCACAAAACCTTCGGAAACATTTTCCCTATAGTTGGAAGTAAACCTTTATACAAAGTAAAAGCCGATAAAGGTAATCATGCAAATCTAGGTGACTATATTCAATGTATTGAAAGCATAAACGTTTCGAGAAGCTACCCTTATATTACATCAAATTTAATTATTTTTAATAATAAATTTTATTGAAATTTAGCCTAAAATTTACACATTGTATTGCTTGTAGGATGTTAAAAAAATGTTGAGTACCTCAAAAGCAGAAGTGGGTGCCCGTTCACAACCGTTTCCTTAAACCAATAATGTTTAGGCTGTTCAAAACAAGGAGAAAGAGAGAGAGAAAGGGGGAAGAGAGAGAAAAAAGGGGGTAGAGAGATGTTTGTGTTTGTGTCAGACTGAGAGCGGGAGAGAAGGGGATATGTGTATTTACAAAAAATACAAATAAATTTTGTAATTTTTTGAAAAATTGGGAAAACTTCCGGAGTACGATTGCGAGTAAAGAATGAAGTGACAAAAAAACAAACTAGAACAAATGCAAAGATTCCACAGTTACTTAAAACGTTTTAGCGTCTAGAACCTACAATCTGCAAAAAATGTTAACCAAAGAACAGAATTTCCCAAGCTACCATAAATTTAGATATTAGGTGAAAGACAGGGAATAAGGGTTATATTAAAAATAAAGAGAGAGATGGGAAGATAATTATGTGTGTGTCAGACAAAATAAGAAATGTGTTTTTGTGTGTGTATGTGTGTGTGTGTGTGTGTGTGTGTGTGTGTGTGTGAGAGAGAGAGAGAGAGAGTGTGTGTTTGTGTGTGTGCATGTTGTGTTTGTGTGTGTGTGTGTGTGTGTTTGTATGTGTGCGTGTCAGACGAAGAAATACGTGTTTATCTGTACGTCATTTCTTACGTAACACTAATTCTATCCTCCCTTATGAAATAATTTTATTAATTTGCTATTATGACATAATAATGTTTATTTATCTAGATGCTCTCTCGTATATTTTTATTTTTTCCTCGTATTATTTTAATTATTTTTGACTGTTTATAATACCATAAAACCTTCTATCACATACTAATTTCCTTACAACCTTCTCACCTTACAAGTATTTCAGTTTTTTCTTGTTTTATAATATCCTTTTTTTTATTACAACTTCAGACCTGCGCAAATCTTAATCATATAATTTTATTATTCTGTAGTTTTTACTTTATGAACAACATCTAATACAGACTACCAACACAGTGAGACACGTGTTTAGTTTCCCATTTAGTGAAAATGGATTTTGTATATTATTTTAATCAGCTTTATAAAACTACCTTACAGTGTATTATCTCTTCACAATCCACTCTTCACTGCCTTCATGATAGCCGAGCCTTACATTAACGAAGCACAAGAAGAAAGCTTTTTACCTAGCTTAATTCCCTTGATTGCAAAGGCACTGTACTATAACTTGCTTTTAATTTAACAAGCCTTTCTCCGCGCCTCGTCTGGCTTTATGGCAGTATGTCGTCACAAGTTGGGTATGTATTTAGTAATTTAGGAATATATTTCGTTCTAAATTCATACACACGTGTGTACTAGATTCGAGATTCAAAAAACTATTTTTAGTTATAATTAAATTTAGTAACTAATTCACTACTGTATTTATTGGAACCTGATATTGATTGTTACACAAAACAATTCAATGGGAACCATGTCATCACATATCTAAACCTTGGGATCCAATTTCTGAAGCGGCTTTGATATTTACCTTTTGTAATTAAAGAAAACTCATGCAGGTCGTCTGGTTTAGCCCGACCGGTGAAAAAGCAGGAGGGGGGCAGATAGACGCGTGTGGGAGCTGCTACCTTTAGAGGGAAAGCGGCACATTGTTGTACCACTACATTATTTAACAGCTTGTACCCAGCATGAGAAGAGGCTGTCACTTCTGTAAGAGAAGTGGCTCTTACACACACACACACACACACATACACACACACACACACACACACACACACTCACACACAAACGCACACACACATACACACACACACACACACACACACACACACACACACACACACATACACACAAACAAACACATACACCCACATATACACACACACAAACACACACACACACACACAACCCACATACACACACACACACACACACACACACACACACACACACACACACACACACACACACTAACGTAGTACTTTAGTTTGATTGTCAACGGTCAGGATAAACCTGACGACCTGCATCGATTTTTTGGCGTATGAGTCCTCCATTGAATTCAGCAGGTGTTCGCTAAATTTGACGTGTCACCATTAGACTAATACGACTGCAGTGGTTGCTATTGACTTTTTCATTCCTCGTCACGATTTTGCAAATATTATATCTTACACAACGTTCAAATTATCTACTTTTCTCATTAGCAAGTACAATGCCAACTATATTTTGATACGCTGCTTACATTAGTCATTAATTTTGATACGTAAACCGCTAATATATTCTACTTTGAAAATTATCAAGGAATACGGTTTAAATAATCTCGAATTGTATTTTACTTCTTTCTGGATCCCTGTAGTCGATTTCCCAGACCTCCATTTGGCGCGATATCTTTGATTCAGGGAGCGCTAGCCTGTGCATCGAACCACTGTCGGTAGCTAAATCACCGTGGTATAGAACAGTCATAGCCCGGACAGCCCGACTCCACTCAGACGCCTGAAAAAACCATATCCCCCACCAGCCAAAAATAACCAATAAAATAAACTTCTATTTATTACTTTAATATATTGATTTCCTCAATCCTTTCCTGTAATGTCATTTAGACAAACTGGAATTGCACTTTGGCCTTGGCACAGTACTACTTTGCAGGAACGCACCGTGAGGCTGGGTGCACTCACTTATACGCATACGCCACCGCTGTTTCCTCACTTCAAATTGAATAGGACATCTGGGAGTGTGTGATTTACAATAAGTAATTGAGAAAAGGAAATTCTACATTCTTGTTTAGGGGACAGCACGAAAATAAACCCTCCTGCTGGCGGTAGTACATCAGAATAGTAGCAGAGCGTGGTTAAACACGAAAAAAGTGGTATTTTTGTATACCACTACCACTAACATGTCTTAAGCGTATTGATCGTCCGACGTATAAAGCAGGCGTTTATCATCTGTTACACTGATGTTAGGTTTATAGAATAGCAGAAGAATATGTAAATCTACAATATGATTAATGTACACTTACTTGTCGACGCAATCTTGTATCAGAGAGAGAAGAACGTTATTCAAAAACTTGGAAATAACTCAATGGTTGAAATGAATATACTGCTCAATAAAACGTCATCTTTTCCCTACAGTACAATTGTGGCCCCCTGCAACTACCCCATGTCTAGGAGGATTCACTTGGCCCCAAATATCCAATACCTAGGCAACAGAAAAATATTGGTAAGTCCTAAACACAATTGTTTCATCTAATAGAGTTCATTTTAAATTCTACACTTATATAAGAAAGCAATAAACTAAACACAACATGAAATTTATAAATATACAAACACCACAAAAACTAACCACAACACATAGTAAACTATAAAACATACTCACAATAAAACATTTTATACGAAAACATAAGAAACTCCTAAAACAACACGTCCCATCACAGAGTTGCAAAATACCACAGATGCGTCATACCATTTAACACCTGAGCATGAAGTCTTGTCCTTGACTCGCAAGGAATGCTCTGACCAAGTGCGTTACATATCATCTAAGAAATATCAGTTTTTAGAAAGTTAAATTGAAAAAGTAGAAAATAAATTTTTCACTCAAAATCTCACTACAAGCTAATTTAATAATACATACAGACCACTTTTGATGATGGTGTTGGCTTCATCAGTGATGTAGTTGTAGCCAATCACCGATCAGGGCTACATCGTTATCGAAGCTAGTATGTATGTTTTAATAAACTAGTGAGATTCTGAGTGAAATATTTTAATATTTACCGTAGCGAATTGTTCTCACTAACTGAGCGCTAATTAATTTAATGACAAGCTATTGTTTCAAAAGCCTCTACACGTGCAACCCAACAATTGAAACTTTACATTGTTGTGTTTCAGAAACTCTATGGAATGAAACGTTACTGTGAAAGGAAAGTCGATTTAAGTGGAATCCGTAAAAGAATAAGGAGATAACCAAGAGGAACATTGTTGAGGGCCCCAAAGCATGTGAATGTTTTGCAAAGTTAAGATACAATTAATTAAACAAATCAGAAATCCCTGGTCAAATGCAGAGTGTTTATCTTTCTTTCTCTATACTACAAACATTCTAACTTTTTGCCACAAATCCAACGTAAATATCTTACAATCGTATGTTACATTCAACTTGCCAGGAAACAACACTGACGGACAAGCTCGAACGGGTTAAATGATCAACAATCAAACCATGGTTTCGATAATTTAAAGTTTTAGAAGCAAATTTTCAAACAACCATTAAAAACTTTAGTTGTAATGGTTTTCAAAGAGAAATTCTTTGGTAATTTAATTCCTAAATGTAAATGAGTTATTAATCATTTTGCTGAAATCGAGGTCAATTATGTTGGTTTAGCGTGTAATGCAGACCCTTGGGAAGCTCCTACCCGGTGGTGTTGTTAAAGGCAGCCCAGGGTTTAGGCCTCTCGGCGCGTGCTCCCATTGTTTACATGGAACACGCTGGTTAAGGAAATGTCACGTTCTAGGGTGTGCAACGAAACGTGTAGAAAATATAACTATAAAAAAAAATAGAGAAAAGCTGCCATTAGGAGGTTTCATTTAATATTTCCTATTGATAATTGGTTAATGGTTATAAATATAAATATGAAACGGAGAAAATAATATTTAAAGCAAGAAGCAAATAAATAAAAACACTTCTACTCAATTAGTAAGACGTCATTAGTATTGGTCGTGTTTCCTATTTAGAAGGTTGGACCAAGTGCGCCTCGTCACATAATACGAGCACTTGGCGTCGTGGATAAGACCTCCATAGAGTTTCTTTGTGAAAGCCGACTCCGGTACTGTTGAAGAGCTCCACATGTTGCTTCACTTTGACACACGACGCTGAGAAATGTTTTCGGCGTTTTGAAAGAAACATAAACCAATTTGTAAAACTAATTATACAGTCTTTGTTAAGCTTTCCAAATCGGTTTTTAGTGGCAGACATATTGCATCAGGTTTAGAAATTATTCAGGTAATTAACCGAGGAATGATGTCACCGAGGAAGAAGCGTTAATGTATTTATTCCCAGTTTTTACAACTATAGTCGTTTATATAGGGATCAAGTTGTGAGTTAGCACTACCAAGTTAATTTGTATTTTAATTTTGGTTTTTGTGTTACAAAATAATTAAATAATAGTAAAAATCTTGCGACGTAATAACAATAGTTTTTTAACACATGCCCAATTTAAGTCTTTAGTGAGAAAAGATTTTTCAATTCCTTCTATTAGCTCAATTCCGTCTTATATGTATCTTGTTCAATTTTCAATCTAAAATAACATACATTTTTATTCATCTATTTAAGTTTAAACACATTATTTCAAACTTTTACTGGCTGACACTTGATGTTAATATAGTTTTTTTTCAAATGCATAATCAATAATTAAAATTTAATTAATTAATTAAGGGTCAAGGTATACAATATAGTTACATGTCCATTTTGCTTAGAATAAGCGATAACATGTGATTTCACATGAAAAGGTTGTTTTTATACTTTAGATATGGTTTAAGATGAAGTAACTCCTAGAATTTAAGACAGAAAGCTACCGGCTTAGCAATCAAACATTGGTTCAAGTATGTTATTGCAAAGTTATAATAGGCCTGCACCAAAGTTGCAGGCTGCCAGGAAGGTTTCTTTTAGCCTATCGCTCTTATGGATTCTAGGCCGCAAAGCATCTCTCCCCGTCACACAATAATTTGTCACTTTCTCTTGAGGTAGGTACAAATATTACCAAAGTTTGTATAAAAACAATATATATATATTGTTTATAACATTTATACATATATAATAGAAAAAGCTCCTCTGCCAGTAAAAGTTTATATTATGGTAAACAATTATCTATTTGTAACTATTTGTCAAAATTACGTAAATAAGTAAAATAGGAAAACAAATATTTTACCGTCAATTCGTACTTAGTTCAACGAAGATAAATTGTGTTTTCAATTGTTTTTAATAAATAACTACAATTCGTATACATAAAGTACCATAACATATGAGTTAAAATAGCTGTTCTACCACATAATATATAACATAACATCAACTGTTTTATTAAATGGATATTTACACTTATTTTAAGCCAAATGGGATGAAATAACTATATTACATACCTTGCCCCTTTTGTAAAACGTTTTTCTTCCATATGAAACTTAAATTAATTGTTTTAATTTAATAAATATTTGAAAAACCTAAGTGTCATCCACTACATGTTTATAAAATTGTATTTGTTCTTAAGTGGATGAATAAAGAGTATATTACTAAAGAGCCTTGGAACAAAATTAAGAAGTATATACAAGGAGAATGTAAACTAATAGAAGGAAGAGAAAAATAGATTGAGACACAGACCGGCTGTCCCAAAGCTGAAGTTTAGGGCAAGTAAGGGCGTCCAAGTATTGGGATTGATGATGTCATGGGCTCGGTACGATCGCACATACATTTTTCTGGTACAAATACACTTATAAAACTAGACCTTATGTATAAACATTATAAATAGATAATATTCCAGGAATAAGTGATATAGTATACATTGAGATGTACATTTCTTTAGGGCTCTATTAACATTGCTAATATAAAGGGTACGACTCAAAGCATGCTTAAAGTTTAAGTATCAACACAACATAAAACTTTGCTTTAACAGATATTTCCTATTATTTTAGACGCCATATTAAGGGTTATATTCTCAACTGTAGTAGATGCATGTTGTATATCCATACTATATTGAAGGCGCATTCATACCAGATTGAAGTTGCATTAACATATGAATTCATGCAGCAGCTGTGTTTACAAACAAGGCTATACATATTCTGTTACGTTCTATATATTGCAATATTGTTCAGATAGAACGTGTAACTCTACACTTATTCAACACAGAATTACGTTATCTTAAAACCACTACTAATACAAACATTTATTCAATGTAGACGCTTAGATTATATATAATCATTATTAACAGTCACTGGAACGTTATGTCTTAGAAAATCTGAGAATTGCTCACCTATATAACTCATGATGGCGACTGAAAATGGCATGTAATTCTCTCTCTCTCTCTATCTATCTATCTCTTTCTCTCTCTCTCTTCTCTCTCTCTCTCTCTCTCTCTCTCTTGAGTGTTTGAGAATGGAGATAAGCTTGGAGTATGAAGGAGTGGTGTTTGTAACGAGCAAAATAGGGTAGTAACGTTCGATGATGAATGAATGGCAGAGTAGATGGGAGAGTGCGTCAGTGAGTGGATGGAGGAGAAACCGGGGGGGGGGGGGGTGCTGCTAAGGCGGTGTGGTTCTATCAGTGTATAATGGAAAAGACGGTCGGTTATGTGATGTGGGGTTGGGACAGCGGCTTGAGTTAATCCCAGTAGGGGAGGGAGGAAGCTTTTCCGGAGAGGATGAGAGTGTCTGTGGGGAAAAGGTATTAAAATGAGGTGATTGAAAGATCGAGGAATGTGTGATTAGAAAAAAACGAGCGTGCGTGAGTGAGAAGATAGAGAGTTCAGGTCTAGGAGTTTGAGTGACTGAGGTTTTAAGGGTGGTCTGGAACGCATGGGTTAAGTAATCGTGTTAGGCTTTGAAACGGGTAAGGCGTTCTGCCAAGTCTGTAAGGCACGGTAAGTCTCAACCTGTGCTGGAGGATGTGGTAAGCTGAAAAAGTAGCGTCACCACAGAGGGGCTACAGGACTGTGGCCATTCTGGGTCTTGGGGCCCCATTCCCAACAATATTACAACGCGTCATGTACTCAGGCTACGAAGCTTCTGTTCTCCGGCTACATGGATCGAGAAAATGTTTCGAGGGGGTAGTAGCTACATTTCCTTGTGCAGAATGTGTGCATAGGATCCATTAGAGTAACGTTTCCGGCGGGGATGTTAGGACGGAAGTCAGGTACACCTTGCAAAATATTCACGTATCATCATAATCATCCATCTTGCTCACATTTGGTCATCATTAGCTTCTTCTAATACTTTATGACTTTTGTATTCTACTGACAAACAAAGTTACCAAAAAAACTGACTTGCTACAGACTCTAAGAGGTTTACCGAATTTTACGATCAAATTCGTCTTGAGAGTTAACAGTTCTAACGCTTGTGTTACATGCTCACACAGGCGAGCAAGCGCACACCCACAATTATATGTTTACAAATAGGCAAAGTGGTGATTCGTTACCACTTGCCTGGGGGAGTCATAGTACCCGTCTTGCCGTAGATCCAGGTATTATAACACAGCATTCCTCAACTCCTTCACCTTTCGCAAATATTCCAAACAGCTTGCTAGCATTTCCACTACCAAACCTAGACGAGCGATTCCGTTATTTTAGTTTCATTAAATTCTATACGTTTTTTGTAGAAATTTTATAAACAAATTCTTTTGCAACTACCGCAAAAAAACTACTGCAAAAGGTTTCAATTTATTTTATTCAATTCCTTATACAAGTTCACACTCTCTATTAAGAGAGTGATTATCTTTAGTTATTTAGTTATCTTTTAGTTATTAAGGTTATTATATATATATATATATATATATATATATATATATACATATATATATATATATATATATATATATATATATATATATATATATACATATAAAGAACTAAGTCAAACTACAAACACAAGAATTATAATTGAATTTACAAAATTATAATTCTTGTATTTGTATTTTGTCTTAGTTCTTTATTAATACACAAGAATACATATTGCGATAGTTATATATATATATATATATATATATATATATACATATATATATATACAGTATATATATACATATATATATATATATATATATATATATATATATATATATATATATATATATATATATATATATATCTTTTCAAAAGCTTAATCGTAATACAATTATTTTCAAGTTTAAATAGATTTTTCTAAACTGTTAATAGATGTCACTTGTTACCTTTTTTAAAATACTAACTTATTATTTAGATTTAATAATGGGTTAATTTTATTTTTATATGGGAGATAAACTTTTCAAAAATGGGCCAAGGTATGAAATATAGCTATGTCTTTAGATCCGGCGTAAAATAATTGATAGCATATGATTTCATAAAAGAACTGATTTTATGTTATAGGTTATGTGGTAGAACAACTGCTATACCACATAGGTTGTGTTACATTATTTATAGTTTATATATATATATATATATATATATATATATATATATATATATATATATAATACGATTTCTTGTTTACTAATTTAAAACAACGTAGGTTATTCAAATACAAGGATATTTATTAATTTATATCCAAAGCTTGTCGTTGGCAAGCAGTACCAACATCATCCGTATTTGAATAACCTATGTTGTTTAAATATATATATATATATATATATATATATATATATATATATATATATATATATATATATATATATATTATTTAATAAAAAGGAAGTAAAATAAAATTTGTCTTTGTTACCTAAGTAGGAACTGAATTTTTTTTAAAGCAAGTATGCTTTTGTCCTATATGGCTAGCAAAGCAAAATTTGATATTATCACAAAATTTTTGTTCGATCGTTAAAGTTAATATTTGTTCATTAAAACCATTTGTGTAGAATATTTTCCCAAATGTGACGCCCACTTGCAGCTAATGCGCTTATCCTCGGCTTAGCAATTTGCAATTCCAAAAACATTAAATATTTAAAGCCGTAAGCAACAAGCCACAAACGGTGGATTTGTGATTAGACAGTTTTACTTAGAGAAGCGCCTTTGGTCTAGTTATACATAATTATTATAAACCATCTTCTAATCACTTCTACCCCTGACAAAACCACCCTTACAGTATCCCATATTAATGGAACACACCTAATACTGTTTACGCTATATTTCATGCTAAAGTGTTTAACATAAAATTTATCCGACGCATTGTCTTTGTTCACAGTGCCTATTTCATCTTAACTATTTCATTTCAGAGCGTTTTCGTATAAGATTTACCAAGCTGTAATGTGTTTATAAATATTCATTTTATTCTGGAAAACACATTCAGTGATCATTTCCCGAATGTTGGAGTACACAAATATTTACTGAAGTTTATGTTTTATCGTCGTATTCCAGCCTCGCTATATTATAGTCCGCTCATCAGAGACGCGTTTAGGATACCTTCCATTATCACAAATATCCGATTAAGTACTAATTATATTTGTATAACTCGAATCAGACACATTCTTATAAACCACTTAACTAATAAGAAAATCTTTTTGGCGTTAGTTTCACTAGTTGTTGTTTTGCCTAACCAGTTGTTGAGTGTTTGTATTAACCAAATCATTTTATTTTTATAACTCGGATCAAAAACATACATTGTTATAAAACACTTAACTAATATGAAACCCCTCAGGTGTTAGTTCCACTAGTGTTTCTTTTGTCTAACCAGTTGTTTCTCATAAAAGTCGTTTTATTAACTATTTGTTGTTTGATTAGTTCTTTGTTGTTCATTTGTTTCTCCAACCAGTTGTTGTTTATCCAATCTGTTGTTGTTTCTCATACAAGTCGTTTTATTAACCATTTGTTTTTTGTCGAAATATTTGTTGTTATGTTCTGTCATTTAATTATCTAACCAGTTGCTCTTTATCCAAATATTTGTTTAGTGCTATCATTGTTTGTCCATAACCAGTTGTTCTTGTTCAACTTATATCGGTAGCGAACGTATCTTATGTTATAACATATGGAACGTAAATATAAAACATTTATGTGGTTTGTTACCAAAGTAACAGTTATTTGTAACCGTAAATGAGGGTTTGCATATCAGTAACTATTGTTATATCATTACGTTTGACTTTATTTTCAGCAAAACTCCTTGCCCTTGAAAGAATTTAGTTTTACGGTTCTAAATCACGATGCCGTCGGTTTCTCGAAAATATGCAATGGCATGACTGTAGTTTTGCCAAGTTGCACCTTGTATGGCCGCAGTTCCTTCCATCCACAAGCGGAAAGTGGGAGCAAAATAAATTATTCCGAAGCACTGTCCTTTGATTGAAAACTGCGTTTATTTTTTTTGTCATGGACAGTTTGGGACAGATCTTAAACTGCTGACTTGTTGCAATGCATTTGTGGAAAGTTTTGGAGAAATGTTGAAACTGGGTACTCAGTAAAACTTTTGGTCTATTCTCTTAGCTGCCACAGTTTATAAAAATTAGAACGGTAAATAAACGTAACTACAGCTATTTTGCCTTCTTAGTGGTACAATTATGTAATATGGAAATATTCTGAAATACTCAACAATCCTCTGAGCTACGTATAACGCATTCCCAAACGTTCCGGGATTGCTTAACTACAAGATTTCGTCCCTTTTAAGCTGAGTTTAGACACTTTTCATTGGTGGGATTAAACAAATACCTATGTTGATGATATTATTTTATCTCTTAGTTTCTTTAGGATTTCCGACAATAAGCTAGTAAACAAGCTCTGGGCAGAGGGGAAATAGACCCAATAAGAGGGAAACCTGTTCCGTTAAGTAACTGCATATTATATAATACCAAGTTTCCGCGTGCTATGTTGTTACAAATAATCCTATGTTACTTCGTTACTCTTTGTTCTTCATCTCTATTTAATTCAACAATTGTTCTCTATAATCCTATGCATGTGTTGAAACCTCTAGGATACGGTGAATACGTTATCTTCGGGAACCGCAGTTTCTACTTCCCTGATATTTACATTCACTCCACAGTCAGGGGCGTAAGAGAAAAAATATAATCCTTTCGTTGAACCAGAAAAATGGTTCCGTCGGGGTCATTACTTGCTTCGGAGTTCTATGATAATCTAAGAACATATACAAACATAGATATATACCTATATATATATATATATATATATATATATATATATATTTAAATATATAAAGTAGATTCTCGAAAATACAAGTCCCGATATTTCAAGCTTCGGTTAAATTAGAGCCTAATTTATTTACATGATAAAAATTGATGGATAAGGTTTCCAAGAAATATTTATATCAATACAGTATGCGAAGGAAGTGAATTGGGCTTTAAAGTAAGTTTAAATCTGTATACCAATACGATATGGAATGGATATAAATTGGGCTTCTAAGAAATGTTTATATCAATACGGTATGCAACGTAAATAGGTCGGGGCTTATAAGAAATGTTTATATCAATACAGTATGCGAAGGAAATGAATCGGGCTTCTAAGAAATGATTACATCAATACGGTATGCAAAGGAAATGAGTCAAGCTTCCAAGAAATATTTATATCAATACGGTAGGAAATGAGTCGGGCTTCCAAGAAATTTTTATATCAGAATTGAATGCAAAGGAAATAAGTCAGGCTTATAAGAAATGTTTATATCAATACGGTATGCAAAGGAAATGAGTCGGGATTCCAAGAAGTGTTTATATCAACAAGGTATGCGAAGGAAATGAGTCGGGCTTTAAAGAAATCTTTATATCAATATGGTATGCAAAGGAAATGAGTCATGCTTATAAGAAATGTTTATATCAATAGGGTATGCAAAGGAAATGAGTTGGTCTTCCAAGAAATAATTATATCAATACGGTATGCAAAGGAAATGAGTCGGGCTTCCAAGAAATGTTTATATCAATACGGTATGCGAAGGAAATGAGTCAGGCTTCCAAGAAATGCTTATATCAATTTGATATGGAAATGAGATGAAAGGGGCTTCCAAAAAAATATTTATATTAATACGGTATGCAAAGTAAATAAGTCGCGGTTTCAAGATACCTTATTATCGATACGGTATGCAAAGAAAATCGGTCAGGCTTATAAGAAGTTTCTATATCAATACTGCATGCAAAGGAAATGAGTCGGGCTTCAAAGAAATGTTTATATCAATAGAATATACGATAGAAAAGAGGATGGTTTATATAAAGTTCTACAAACTTGTTTAGTGCATATTCAACTATAGGGGTTCATTGAAACTCCTTTTTTTCTAATATAAGAAAACGATATTCTGTGTAATCCAAGTTTTCGATAATCCGAGGGCATCTCGGTCCCACTACTTGGAATTATCGAATTTATATATTTATATATTATTAAACACACACACACACACACACACACACACACACACACACACACACACACACATATATATATATATATATATATATATATATATATATATATATATATATATATACACAATGCATATGTTTTGTCTCTCAGCCTGCTCTGACAGAAACGACAAAAAACTACTTTTCCAATTAATGTGTGTCTTTATTTATTCAGTTTATGTTATTTACATTTGTATACACTATTTTTTTAATGGCGTAGATTCTTTTTTGTATTTTCGAAGCATGTTTACACTTATTTTTATACATTTCCCACTCTGTTGTTGACTTATTTCATATTTTCGTCTCACATTACTCCGGATAATCGAGGCTGGGCTGCACTGTACTAACAGAAATTGTTTATCGCTCTAAGTAATTATTTAAACTGTTGTATAAAGCCTTGAGCGTCACCTAGAGTTCCCTATTCGAACCCAATCGCCAAAGTTTAACAATCCCCCGTTAAAACTCTAAACTCGGAGCATCCCTCTGGGAAATGTGCATATTTAATCTCGTGGAACTACTTTTATCAAGGCGCACCTGCCGAGACGTTCCAACCCTGGATGCGATTCGTTGAGGGCGGACATTATTCCAAAGTAGGTTTATAGTTGAATATTGGGTGGAAACTTTACCCTCGCGTCATACATTTATCGGGTGGTTACTTAATGATAAACTATGGAGGGGCGGAAATTATTTTAGGGCGGTTCTAGTTAAGTATTTAAACAGTAAATTAATTACTGCGCACACTTTCTGGTGCAGCTACAGGAGTAGTAAAAAGTATCAGTTCCAAAAAGGAACGGGAACGAGAAACTTGGAAAAAATGAAATTAAATCCTACTTGGGTAAAAAAAATTATTTTAGTAACATTTTATTTCCTAACTACACATAATAATAATTCGTATATAATATATGACAATATCGCAATATGAAGTGAAATTAATTTTTAAAAAAAATTAATTATACCCAATTAACTTTTTTTAAACTATATTAGCATCAAATGTCATCAACTACAATTTAAACAAAGTATTTGAACTTAGGTGGGTGAATAAAAATAATTTAAATACCTATTGAAAATTGAAACAAGGTTATATAAATGTTAATTGGGAGAGTGTGAGTTAATAGTAGTTTGGAATTGAAAAAGGTTGTTCAACTACTTAACACTTGGTCTTCATTCCACTCTCTCTTTATTTTTCTTTGCACACAACCTATCACTACACTCTTTGCTGCACAGAAAGCTTGTATTTCTATGGTCACTTAAAAACTTTTGATGACCTATCTTAAGTTATAACATATGGAACGTAAATATAAAACATTTATGTGGTTTGTTACCAAAGTAACAGTTATTTGTAACCGTAAATGAGGGTTTGCATATCAGTAACTATTGTTATATCATTACGTTTGACTTTATTTTCAGCAAAACTCCTTGCCCTTGAAAGAATTTAGTTTTACGGTTCTAAATCACGATGCCGTCGGTTTCTCGAAAATATGCAATGGCATGACTGTAGTTTTGCCAAGTTGCACCTTGTATGGCCGCAGTTCCTTCCATCCACAAGCGGAAAGTGGGAGCAAAATAAATTATTCCGAAGCACTGTCCTTTGATTGAAAACTGCGTTTATTTTTTTTGTCATGGACAGTTTGGGACAGATCTTAAACTGCTGACTTGTTGCAATGCATTTGTGGAAAGTTTTGGAGAAATGTTGAAACTGGGTACTCAGTAAAACTTTTGGTCTATTCTCTTAGCTGCCACAGTTTATAAAAATTAGAACGGTAAATAAACGTAACTACAGCTATTTTGCCTTCTTAGTGGTACAATTATGTAATATGGAAATATTCTGAAATACTCAACAATCCTCTGAGCTACGTATAACGCATTCCCAAACGTTCCGGGATTGCTTAACTACAAGATTTCGTCCCTTTTAAGCTGAGTTTAGACACTTTTCATTGGTGGGATTAAACAAATACCTATGTTGATGATATTATTTTATCTCTTAGTTTCTTTAGGATTTCCGACAATAAGCTAGTAAACAAGCTCTGGGCAGAGGGGAAATAGACCCAATAAGAGGGAAACCTGTTCCGTTAAGTAACTGCATATTATATAATACCAAGTTTCCGCGTGCTATGTTGTTACAAATAATCCTATGTTACTTCGTTACTCTTTGTTCTTCATCTCTATTTAATTCAACAATTGTTCTCTATAATCCTATGCATGTGTTGAAACCTCTAGGATACGGTGAATACGTTATCTTCGGGAACCGCAGTTTCTACTTCCCTGATATTTACATTCACTCCACAGTCAGGGGCGTAAGAGAAAAAATATAATCCTTTCGTTGAACCAGAAAAATGGTTCCGTCGGGGTCATTACTTGCTTCGGAGTTCTATGATAATCTAAGAACATATACAAACATAGATATATACCTATATATATATATTATATATATATATATATATATATATATATATATATATTTAAATATATAAAGTAGATTCTCGAAAATACAAGTCCCGATATTTCAAGCTTCGGTTAAATTAGAGCCTAATTTATTTACATGATAAAAATTGATGGATAAGGTTTCCAAGAAATATTTATATCAATACAGTATGCGAAGGAAGTGAATTGGGCTTTAAAGTAAGTTTAAATCTGTATACCAATACGATATGGAATGGATATAAATTGGGCTTCTAAGAAATGTTTATATCAATACGGTATGCAACGTAAATAGGTCGGGGCTTATAAGAAATGTTTATATCAATACAGTATGCGAAGGAAATGAATCGGGCTTCTAAGAAATGATTACATCAATACGGTATGCAAAGGAAATGAGTCAAGCTTCCAAGAAATATTTATATCAATACGGTAGGAAATGAGTCGGGTTTCCAAGAAATTTTTATATCAGAATTGAATGCAAAGGAAATAAGTCAGGCTTATAAGAAATGTTTATATCAATACGGTATGCAAAGGAAATGAGTCGGGATTCCAAGAAGTGTTTATATCAACAAGGTATGCGAAGGAAATGAGTCGGGCTTTAAAGAAATCTTTATATCAATATGGTATGCAAAGGAAATGAGTCATGCTTATAAGAAATGTTTATATCAATAGGGTATGCAAAGGAAATGAGTTGGTCTTCCAAGAAATAATTATATCAATACGGTATGCAAAGGAAATGAGTCGGGCTTCCAAGAAATGTTTATATCAATACGGTATGCGAAGGAAATGAGTCAGGCTTCCAAGAAATGCTTATATCAATTTGATATGGAAATGAGATGAAAGGGGCTTCCAAAAAAATATTTATATTAATACGGTATGCAAAGTAAATAAGTCGCGGTTTCAAGATACCTTATTATCGATACGGTATGCAAAGAAAATCGGTCAGGCTTATAAGAAGTTTCTATATCAATACTGCATGCAAAGGAAATGAGTCGGGCTTCAAAGAAATGTTTATATCAATAGAATATACGATAGAAAAGAGGATGGTTTATATAAAGTTCTACAAACTTGTTTAGTGCATATTCAACTATAGGGGTTCATTGAAACTCCTTTTTTTCTAATATAAGAAAACGATATTCTGTGTAATCCAAGTTTTCGATAATCCGAGGGCATCTCGGTCCCACTACTTGGAATTATCGAATTTATATATTTATATATTATTAAACACACACACACACACACACACACACACACACACACACACACACATATATATATATATATATATATATATATATATATATATATATATATATATATATATACACAATGCATATGTTTTGTCTCTCAGCCTGCTCTGACAGAAACGACAAAAAACTACTTTTCCAATTAATGTGTGTCTTTATTTATTCAGTTTATGTTATTTACATTTGTATACACTATTTTTTTAATGGCGTAGATTCTTTTTTGTATTTTCGAAGCATGTTTACACTTATTTTTATACATTTCCCACTCTGTTGTTGACTTATTTCATATTTTCGTCTCACATTACTCCGGATAATCGAGGCTGGGCTGCACTGTACTAACAGAAATTGTTTATCGCTCTAAGTAATTATTTAAACTGTTGTATAAAGCCTTGAGCGTCACCTAGAGTTCCCTATTCGAACCCAATCGCCAAAGTTTAACAATCCCCCGTTAAAACTCTAAACTCGGAGCATCCCTCTGGGAAATGTGCATATTTAATCTCGTGGAACTACTTTTATCAAGGCGCACCTGCCGAGACGTTCCAACCCTGGATGCGATTCGTTGAGGGCGGACATTATTCCAAAGTAGGTTTATAGTTGAATATTGGGTGGAAACTTTACCCTCGCGTCATACATTTATCGGGTGGTTACTTAATGATAAACTATGGAGGGGCGGAAATTATTTTAGGGCGGTTCTAGTTAAGTATTTAAACAGTAAATTAATTACTGCGCACACTTTCTGGTGCAGCTACAGGAGTAGTAAAAAGTATCAGTTCCAAAAAGGAACGGGAACGAGAAACTTGGAAAAAATGAAATTAAATCCTACTTGGGTAAAAAAAAATTATTTTAGTAACATTTTATTTCCTAACTACACATAATAATAATTCGTATATAATATATGACAATATCGCAATATGAAGTGAAATTAATTTTTAAAAAAAATTAATTATACCCAATTAACTTTTTTTAAACTATATTAGCATCAAATGTCATCAACTACAATTTAAACAAAGTATTTGAACTTAGGTGGGTGAATAAAAATAATTTAAATACCTATTGAAAATTGAAACAAGGTTATATAAATGTTAATTGGGAGAGTGTGAGTTAATAGTAGTTTGGAATTGAAAAAGGTTGTTCAACTACTTAACACTTGGTCTTCATTCCACTCTCTCTTTATTTTTCTTTGCACACAACCTATCACTACACTCTTTGCTGCACAGAAAGCTTGTATTTCTATGGTCACTTAAAAACTTTTGATTCGGCCTTAAAAGAGGATAACCTTTTGATTGTTGCCCGTGTAAACGTGTATCACGAATATTTAATGGAAAATAGTGTTGATGTTAAAGAATTGTTTGAGAAATTCTCTAAATATTTCCATCTTCATTTATACCACACTATGAGTGTTGCCACAAATTGAACGGAGGACATATATAACATGTTTATACTCGAGTCTAACCGATTTAGCTTCTTTTTACTTATGTAAATAATATAAAATAAAATCCTAAAACTGTCTGAGTACGGTTTATTTTGGCGCATACGACATATTTAATTTTTCATAATACTACATCCGTTATTATAATATAAGGAACCCTAAAATGATGACGAAACAATAAATCCATTCTAGATTTGCTATCCACAATTCATCCCTTGTGGTTTTTATATTTACAAACGGATTGCAAAGGAAGCGGAAGATCAAAGGGAGTGGTTTAAAATGTAATACTATTTCGTAAGGAATAAAGATTGAGTTTCGTAGTAAGGCGGATTTCAAGCATGAATTCCTTCCCCGGGTCCGTGCAACTTGTAGGAGATGCCAAGCGGCACGCCAGGAATATTAAAAGCGTGCATACGTTATACTGTGAAAATACGGGAAGCTCTATTACCAGAGAAATAGGTTTTAATTTCTGAATGTGTTACAAGTATAAACTTATTTCAAAACTGTTAATATTTATTTTCATTTGTAGAAACATATGTTACTATTTTGAGCTTTTGGTCGTTGAACGTTTTTCGAGCCAAACAGAAATATAGATCGTCTATACTACACCTAAGTAATTGCCAAGCGATAGGCTACAATTTCTTGGAGATCGACAAGACGTCAATTCGCTTCATTTAATTCACTCAAGTGTAGATGGTTCTAAAAAACACGGCTGTAGAATACATAGTGATAAAGCGTTCGGTTATTGTTATCGTTCGGTTATTGTTATCAAATATGCTTCTGACAAATATGATCACAATAAGCGGCGCCGAAAGTATTCAAATTTCAAAACCTATACAACATTTTTTCATTTGTAGAAACATAGCTATGTGTTAATATTTTGAGATTTTGGCGCTTGAAATATGTGAAACTAAACAGAAATACAGATCGCTAATCCTACGTCTAAGCTATAGCTAAGTGAGAACGCGTAATTTCCCACCATTAAACTCATTCAAGTTAAAATGGTTCTCACGTTATTATTAGAACTGTTGTCCCAACAATGCAGACATTGTCTTTTAGTGTCTTATGAGAGACCTCATCTTAACGTTGCATGAACTTTGCCATCTCTTTGGGAAGCAATGTGTAAATCTCCGGTAGGCTCACAGCGTAGCATGCAACTTTGTCACATTTAACAGTTGAGCAGTAAGTCATGCAAATAAGTGCCGTATGTCGTATTTAATGTGTAATTACGTCACATATAACCCTTTCTATTTACACAGGATCGAGTGCACATTGAAAATCATCCTAGCTTGTATTTCTCAGTAATTCGGTATGTAATATAGGTTACACGGTGCATGCCGTCGTTTTTAAACTGAGGCTTTCATGTGCTTTATTTACATTGGTCTAGAGCTAAATCAGAGTTTAAATGTAGAAGGCGGCTTAACCATTTATGTAGTTGAATGGTGAGTATTGGCTTTAAGCTTTTGGTTTTGTAATATTAAGGAGTGGAGGTGGTAGTACAATGGTAGCATAGGAATGGTAGGGGAAGTCTGTGACTGTAAGTAAGGGATGTAAATATCGTTTGTAATAGAGGATATAGGGGGGTCAGCACTGCATGCCTCCATCTAGAGGTGACTCGATACCTGTTAAAAATGCTCATGGGAAGAGGCGAGACTTAGAAAAGGGTTATATTATATTATGTGTGTGTGTGTGTGAGAGAGAGAGAGAGAGAGTGAGTGTGTTAGTATGAAAGAGAGTGTGTGAGTGTTTGAGAAAGAGATTGTGTGTGTGAGTGTTTGAGAAAGAGATTGTGTTAGTGTGTGTGTGTGTGTGTGTGTGTGTGTGTGTCAGAGAGAGAGAGAGAGAGAGTGTGTGTGTGTTGTGTGTGTGTGTTGTGTGTGTGTGTTTGTATGTGTGTGTTGTTTGTGTGTGTGTATGTGTGAGTGTGTGCGCGCGCGCGCGCGCGTGTGTGTGTGTGTTTAAAATAATTGAATGAAACAGTTCAAAAATACATTATAGCACTTCAAAAAACGTTTTAACGAGCGTGCCTCAGGAAATATTTAAACAGATATTATTTGTGAGTCGAAAAAATGTAAGGCCTTTGGAACTTCATACTCCTCTTGGCTTGCTGAACCAGAAAAATTATACACAGAAACATCTTTAATTTGGCGTCACACAAGAAACGCCACACTCTAACCTACCTATATCTTTGTACATATACGCTGTACACAAATATTTTAGCTTCAATTAAGAGATAACATAAGATTTCATTAAACAGCTGTTGTAACACTCTTAAAAATAAGGTGTTACATATAAATTCATTTATATATTTGATTTTTATCTAATAATTATATCATCTCAATATATTTTTTTTCCTTTTATTGGTGCACATTGTGAATCTAGCGTAGGTAGTAAGCGCTCCTAGCGGGCGAAATTGAAATATATCGTACGAGTTAGTAACTCAAGGTAATTAACCACATCACGCCTTCTGACGAAAGCATGAGGCGATATCTGTGAACCAATCAGAATATTCATATATATATATATATATATATATATATATATATATATACATAAGGATGGGAGTTTGTTTGAAAATTTAGCGCGTCCTTGCAACGACCTTACTTCTCCAAAAGTCTTGAGACGGACGTGATGGCATTTTCGGATATAACTTAGAAATTTATAAGCTTCCAATATTCAAAATTTAAGATGTCAAGGTCGGTACCAAATTTTATTAACGTAACAAAAGAAGAAGTCAGAAGCGATTATTTTTGTGTTTCCAATAAGTAAAAGTTTATATCATTTTTGTTTAAGAGCGCTGATTTGTAAGAGCGATGTGTTAAGTGTACAAAAGCCATGTGCAGTGTTTAATGGTATATGTTATAGTGTACAAGTAATGTGCACAACCAGGTACGTTTTAGATAATAATAAAGAAAATGTGTATTTTAATATTAACTAACTTGAATTTTAATTGATAAACGGTTAACACATGAACGGTAGAAATTGTCCTTTGAATATTCACTTAAAAAATTAAATGGGAAAACTTAAGTAACTACCTTCTCGATATATATAAATTTGAAAAGTTAACAAGTAGTTAAAATATGTATGGAATAGTTAGCAGTAATTAAAAGTTAATTACTCGACACATTGGTGTCATTTGTTCTTTTGTAATTTGTCATTGATTAATAAATTGTTTAACTTTGTATTTTAAAATTTTCAATTCTTATTTCACAAGTAACCTAGTTCTACCTTCAAAGATATGAAGAGCGTTACAGACAGACAGTTATTTTCCTGAGCTGTAACGTTAGAGCTAGAAGCCCTGGTAAGTAGAATTAATTATGTTGGTAATAAGCAATAATAATAACACATTACAAATAAAGTAATACTTCCCCCCCCCCGCCCCCATGCAATAAGGGCTAGAACGTTACACTGTTTTATAGTTGATGATGTAGAACAAACGTTTGAATATGTTGTGTTACTTTATTCATTTCACTTTAATTAAGTTAAAATGTTATTATTCCATATTAAACAGGAATTATACGTAGTTACTTGTATTTGAATAAATCTTACTAAGACCAGCTCAATATAAGGATAATTAGTCACATATTTGTATTTTTATTCCAATGTTTGAAATGAGAACTTTTTAGGTGCATCAGGCACCTTTTAAGAACCGGATGTAGGAACTGAAAGTGGGGAGGTGTTGAGGTGTTAGTGTTGGTGCGAGGTTGTGGGAGATTTGATGAGTAGAGTTTGGGAGTTAGAGGTGTAGACAAAACAAATGTAGAGAGTGTGGATTTAGCCTGTCCGGTTACAAGCGTATACAGGTATTGTAAAATGAGGTGTATTGTAAATATTATATTAGACGTTCCGGTTTCACTGGGATCCACTAGTTGGATAACCACACTTCCGGCTTGCCCCTTATATCCGACCACAATTGCTTGATCACTTGATAAAATACCAAAGACCTGTTTACTTCTCTGAGGCTTGCACTAAGTATTATCATAAAGAATGGGATTATTAAACAAATAATAACGGGAGGAACAATATATTTTTAGTGAAATATTGTTTTATGTGTTACATATTTTTGCTAATTTAACAAATTTAGAATTTAAGTACGGACAAAATCTCACGTATTACAGCGAATTTACTAGATAATTAGTACTTTAGGGTTCTCCGTAAGTTGGAACGTGTTTGGGGGTTGTCCACGAGCTACTGCAATACGGTAAAGGTGGAGTAGGAGATGTACGCACTGTAAGTTTGTCCTACCCTCACTCAGCGAGGCGCTGCTAGACTGCCGGCAACGCAAGTAATCGCCTCCTGTGATAATAAGTTATTTTCAAATTTCAATTACTTCCAAAGTCAACAATATGTTCAACTAGTAAGACCGTAAGCTGAAGTGATGAGCCAAAGGAGAGCGTGCGCGAGCACACACACGCACATAAATACGCGCGCACGCACGCACGCACACACGAACGCACACGCATACACACACACTCTCTATCTCTCTCACACAAAATACTTTTATTTCATGGCTCAAAGGGTTAAAAGCTATTACGAAATAATTGCACTTGAAATTAGTGCTTGTTCTCTGCGCTGGTATTGATGTTTACCAGTAAGCTCTCCGATGACGTCATAACTAGACATATTAATTTAACTGTACGGAAACTAAGGTCTCTGTTGTTGCTCCACGCGATGTTCAAATCATATTGCCTTTACGTGCTTTGTTTGGCAAGGCAACTTGTCTAAAATTCGGTTGTAGCGCACGTCAGGAAATCCACTTATACACACTTACTTACCTACATACATAATACATTTAGCAATATTTAGTTACAAAAAAAAACAATTAGTATTTAAACAGGTACATTCACCAAACAGACACGATTGTGTCTCAAAAAATCCGTAATATTTCTGACTGGTGATAATTTTGCGCAATTATAATCTCGGATCGTTACTCGAGTTTCATTCATTTCAACCAAAAGCTTCGAGTTTAATGTTTATAACAGACACTTCAATGCCACATGTTCCGGCCGTCAACATTTCACAAAGGCCAAACTAAACCGACGAACATTTCATTTTAGTTTTTTACCGAGGATTTGACAAAATGTACAACACTTTTTTGGTAAGTAATAGGTAAGTAATAAACCTCAAAATATAAAAAACCAAACATCCATTTCAAAAGAGGAAAACCTTTGCTAGTTAGAGGATCAATGGAGTCATCCATTATTCCACACATGCAAGGGAAATGGAAATAAAAGATTTGTTGAACCATCTGATTGGATCCACGAATGCATTAGCAACACACAAGTAATTAGACTTGTTACAAATCAGACATGGCTGAAGTAGGTTTCATTCTTGAAATGAATGTTATTATTAATAATATATTCTTCCTCTACACAGTGTTTAATTCTTATTATTTTTTCGATAAATTCGAGAGCTTACCTTTGGTTTTGTAAGGCTGTGATGACAATGATAGGCTCAAAGTAAGAGTGGAGCAGTTTATAAAACATAAAAATATTAATATCACCCACAACATGGTCTCTACTGTGTAATTTGAAGGTTAGGGACATGTGGATGCTGTAAAAGGTAAAATCTTCTCGGGCCTGAGTTTAAAAGTCACAGAACATTGTAAGCTATCTTCGCATAACTAATAGAGATTCACATAAATTATTCAACGTTAGCCAATATTCACCAATTACCTTCACAAAGGTAAAGTTTATCCATTAACATCACAAAACTAAATCGCTGGAGATGATGGAAGTTGGCAATACTAAAATAAGCTACGTTGAGAGTGCTAAATATCTGGGAGTTATTCTGGATAGGAAGCTACTCTGGCGTGAGCATTTGGAGGATAAGTGCAAAAAAGCCATAGCTACGTTCTGGCAATGCAGAGGAGCAATAGGCACGAGATGGGGTTTGGGTCCACGTCAAATGAACTGGATTTATTCCGCCATTGTGGTGCCGAGGTTGGTCTTTGCCTCTATCGTCTGGTGGGACAGGGCACAGAAAGAAACAAGTAAAAGAATGCTGGACCGCGCGCAGGGGCTCTTCCTTAGAGGCATAACTGCTACAAGGAGAAGCACACCATGTGCGGCCATGAGGGTTATGTCGGGTTTTCCATCCTTGAGTCTTCAAATTAGGATGGAGGCAATGAAAACTGCGTATCGGCTAAGCTGTACTGGGCAGTGGAAGACAAGTAGCAAACTTCATAAACAGCTATTTGGGGATTCACTGAAGGAGCTCTGGATAGAACCTCAGGATAAGATACTGTCTCTTAAAAGGGAAAAAGGAAACTACAAAATCCTTATTCCTGCAAGAGAGGCATGGACGGAGTATAGACCCAGACATGGTGAAATCTGGTTCACCGATGGGTCCAAGATGAAGGAAGGAGTGGGAGCAGGATTTAGTGGACCAAGACAGATTTTGTCATCGCCTGGAGGACTACAACTCTGTCTTCCAGGGGGAGGTGCTCGCGATCAAACTATGTGCTGAGGAAATAATAGGGTCTGGCAGGAGGGGCAAGACCATCTGGATTTGCTCGGACAGTCAGGCAGCTCTGAAGGCTTTAGGTAAGGCTAGTACCAGCTCTAGGTTGGTGGCTGAGACTATGGCTTCTTTAGCAGAGCTGAGTAAGCATAATTCACTCAACCTAACCTGGATTCCAGGACATTCTGGCTGGATAGGGAATGAGAGAGCTGACGCCTTAGCAAAACAAGGGTGTATAACCCAAGGACCGTTGCTGAGGGCAGTGGGCATGCCGCCTCGGGAGGGGCGCAAGAGGATCATGGCACATATAGACAGGTTGTGCAGGGAAGAATGGAATGTAACCTTGGGGTGTAACAAATCCAAGGTACTGTGGGGTTACTCAGGAGATGTGTGGGGCAAAGAACTACTCTCCTTAAGTAGACATCAACTCAGAGCTACTGTAGAGCTGGTTACAGGCCATGGGAATCTGAGGGGGTTCCAATACAAAATTGGAAAATCTAGGTCCCCTGTATGCAAGAGATGCGACGAGGACCAAGAGGAAAGCCCAATCCACGTACTCTGTGAGTGTCCTGCTTTGGGAGCTGCAAGGAGAAAGTGGTTTGGCTGGCAGGTATGTACACCAGAGGATATCAGAAGATCTAGCATCAGGTGGGTACTTGATTTCTGCAAAGAGGTAGGTATCCACTAAGCTAGTCCTGTGGTAGGGATGGGAAGAGAGTACAAAGGCTACAGCTAAGTGCTCTACACCGATAAGGTCCCTCCGAGTTTTAGTAATAATAATAATAATCACAAAGCCAAAGTTCACCAATTACCATCACAAAGGTAAAGGTAATCATTAACATCACAAATCCAAAGTTTCGCCATTACCAACACAAAAGTAAAGTTCCTCGGTTTAAGATCACAAAGACAAAGTTCCTCTCTTTAAGGTCACAAACACAATTTTCCTCCAAAGCGAAAGTTCCTCCATTAACATCACAAAGGTACAGTTCCTCCATTAACATCACAAAGCCAAGGTTCCTCCGCTAACATCACAAAGGCAAAGTGTTTCCATTAACATTATATAGCAAAAGTTCCTCCATTAACATCACAAAGCCAAAATTCCTCCATTAACATTACAAACGTTCCTCCATTAGCATGAAAAAGCCATAGTTTCTCCATTAGCATCACAAAGGTACAGTTCCTCCATTAACATCACAAAGCCAAGGTTCCTCCGCTAACATCACAAAGGCAAAGTGTTTCCATTAACATTATATAGCAAAAGTTCCTCCATTAACATCACAAAGCCAAAAATCCTCCATTAACATTACAAACGTTCCTCCATTAGCATGAAAAAGCCGTAGTTTCTCCATTAGCATCACAAAGGCAAAGTTCTTCAGTTGAGAATCACAATGCTAAAGTGTCTCAAATACCATCACAAAGGCAAAGCTGTAACACATTTTAGGAGTGTTACATATTAAAACAGATTGAGAAAACGAACATGAAATCAATTTGAAAATGTAACATAATATAAACAAAATTGTTGTAGATTATAAAGTTATAAATAAAAAATATATGGGCGAGTCTGACCTATAGGTTGAATTTTTGGAACTGTGATGTGGGAACAATGGGTGCGCGGAAAGTAAGATACTCGGGTAACAGCTCCTTTTCCCTCTCTTTCGTTTTGAACCATGCGATTGAAAGCACACGTATTCAGATTGAAGAGCGAGGGGAAGCTTTATTTAGTTTTTGAAACATGTAACAGTTTATTATATTTTAATTTCTCTTTTAATAGAAGAAATTCTACGTTACGGTACAAAGCCGGGGCCAGATTCCAAATTACGAGCGAGCCTACACTAAAAGCGGAATCCGAATATCTAAGAGCAGGAACCACGTTATGGCTTTACCAGTTTCGTTACAACACAGCTAAGTTCTAAAATTAAGGAGTTTAGTTATCAAAATTGAAAAATTTAACTTTTAAAACATTACACTTCAAAATTTTTTAAAAACTTTGAACGTTCAATGGCAAGATAATGCTAAGTTTCTTTTTATTAATAGGGAAAATGTAAATTCTTTTGTATCATGTAGTAAATTTTTAAGTCGAAAAGATAAATTTAAATGTATGTTGAATATGTAAAGCAATGTCGAAAAAGGGTAACCTCTGCTATAGATTTTGTAGCATGTGAAGCTCTGATAAAAATTAAATCTGTAAAAGTTTTAAAGTCTGTAAGTAGCGTAGTATTTCATTAATGTAATTTGTTTGTAATATTTATACATATTTTTCTTTTGATAAATTAACGTTTGATTTGTTTAAATTAACATTTGTGCCTTAAACTATTTAATGAACACATAACTCTTATTTTCAATTAAACATTTAACTTTGCAGGTCAATAATTTAATTATGTAACAAATACTGCAATATTAAACATCAGCATTAATTCCTCAAGAATTAATGCAACAAAAATTAAGACATGTTACATAAATTGCGCCAGTCTGCTGTTTGTTTTTTCTAAAAATATGACTCACATAAATTGCACATAAATATTCTTAAGGAATTAATGTATAAAATAATCAGTTACAAAGGACCTACATTAACATCACATAGCCAAAGTTCCTCCATTAACAACACAAAGCAAATGTTCCTCCATTAACATCACAAAGGCAAAGTACCTCAATAAACAATACAAAAGCAAAGTTCCTCCATTAATATCACAAATCCAAAGTTCAGTATTAACATCACAAGAGCAAAGTTCCTCTAATAACATCACAAAGGCAAAGTTCCTCCATTAACATCACAAAGGCAAAGAGTCCTCAATAAACAATACAAAAGCAAAGTTCCTCCACTAATATCACAAATCCAAAGTTCAGCATAACATCCAAAAGCAAAGTTCCTCTATTAACATCACAAAGCCAAGGTTCCTCCAATAACATCACAAAGGCAAAGTAACTCCATTAACAACACAAAGAAAACGTTTCTCCACCATCTTCACAAACATCTGGACAGACATTTCTTTATTAAATAATTCATCATTTCAATATAATTTCAATAATTTCCACAGTATTTTATTAATTTAAAAACAATTATGTTACATCATGGCAACGTTCTCCCGAGTCCGTAAATTTTACTAATCACAATAACCTATTAGCTATAACGTATTCCGTTTTTTTTTTTTTAATGAAAGTTTTGGCCTAAGTAAAAAGCTTTCTTGATTCACAAATATATATTCTTAGTTCAGAAATACTAGAAACGCTCCTCCGTTATCGCCCTGGTTGGAGTTCCAGGATGTCGGTAGGTTTATTCCTTCGGCTCCACTAGAACGCGTATCTACTTCAAGTAATCAACATATTTGGCCATGAACACTCGTACGATGGTTTCTCCACATGTTTTATCAGACAATATACCTTTGTATTTCTTATATAATTCCTTGTATAATTCTGCTCATTGATTTAAAACATTTATAAATAATAATTATTATTATATAAAACAGATTTTTTTAAAGACTATTTTTAATGCAATAATATTACAATTCAGTCTAAAGGCTAGTCGCCCTACCGTAGGCTATAGTGATCCGACCTACATGCATGTATATACTGACCCATCTACACTAACGCATTACGTTATCCAGGGAAGGTGGTACTTCCAAACTTTGCAAAGCAGGGCTTAACTTGACCTCCCTGCCCTATCCTAAAAGATATTCCTGTGGGAACACGACAGCTGTGCTGAAATTTGCTAAGTGAAGGATTATTTGTCCCATACAATCACTAAATCCTTCCGTAGAGAAGTGAGGCCTGGGCAAGGTTTACATAATACGCTCTGATATTGCGACGCACGCGTAGTATGCTAAACGTGAATGCTTGATCAACGCGTAGTAGAACGTTGTATCGAATTGCTACTGTGAACCGAACTTTGTGCTTGGCCAGTTTGTGTCTCCGTCTATCTCACTTTGTGACGTGCGCAACTTACCGTTCCATTATGTACCATGCTAGAGGCGTGCACAGCTGAAGGATGGTCTCAGTCTGTTCTTATACTTATATTGAATATTCTTATATTTTACATTCGTATTTCGTTGCAAAACTTTATTATTTAATTGCATTAGAACTAAAAGTTTCGACTTGTATCTCATTGTTTTCCTCTTGCTCCAAATAATAGCTTTAATTCAAAAATATTTTAAATGTTCCATTAAAATTGTTTAATTTATACAACTCAAAACGTTTTTTCTTTGATATAATGTAAATAAATATCAAATATGAACTTCTCTCTCTCAATCTTCATCTGATTTTTTCTTTTTTATTTTCTACAGCTCATTCTTCTTTGTACTTTTTGCAGCTTTTTTGTCCTCTTTTTTGACTTGTTTATATTCTTCCTCGTTGTATTTTCCTTAGCGTTCTTGATCCGTTTCTTTGTTTTACATACGTTTTACATCTTTTTCGTTTTATTTCCTTCTCATCTTTGTTATCTTCTGTGTCTTCTTCGTTTTTTTTCTTTTCTTTTCTTCATATAACCTAATTAGAAATCTTTAATTATATATCTTTTTCAACTTTAAAAAAATCTTTTTCTTATATCTTCTTCTTCATCGTTTTAGTTTTCTTAGTATATTTGTTTCTCTTCGTCTACGTATTGCTCGTAATAATAGTTTAGAATTAAAATCAACATTTTCCTAATTTGTTGCTGATTTATATTAAATAATTTGAATTTTTAAAATAAGTATTGAAGAATCGCGTTCTCTCCGCTTTGCCTGGAGTTTCGACTGGTATTGGCGTCAGGATTCTTGAAGACGATTTCAAATGACAAATGCAACACACATTCCAGTCAGGAAACAGTGATCAACAGAGGTACGAGGGGGTTAAAGTAAACATTTCTCAGGATTCTTTTCGTGTACTTAATACTATTGCACTAAGTTCAAATTTATCGACACTGTCTTTCTAATTTATTGAAAATACTTTATCCCCTGCGTGCGTGCGTGTGTGAGCGCGCTCCCTAGCTCACGTTTAGCCTAGGTTCACAAAACAAAACTCATCACTATCCCCTCAGTTCTGAGCGTCATATAATCTAATAGCATTATTGCACAAAAGCGTAGCCTAGGGCGAACTTTACAAACCAACATTCGGAAGCTACAATTGTGTACCATCAGTTAATTATCAATGTTTAACCCACAATATATTGGTTATATTTACTGTTACCTAAATTTCAGGTTTATTACATTTGGAAGACACATTATTGCAGTCTTTAGAACGTACACACGTGAGTTATATTTATTGCAAAAAGGTAAGGTTTTAAATGGTGGTCTGGCGATGCGTGTTTGGAGTGAAAGATGTTTTTAAGTAAAAACAAACGCATTCGAGTTTGCAGGGACAATGATGCTACAAGAGACATGCAATAGTTCTAGATTTGTAAAAACGCAACCTAATTAGCAGAAACTGGGCTGCAATGGAAACTAAAGCATAAGCCAAATACGTTTAGAACAATATGTTTAGCCTTCAATACTGAAACGTTTTCCTCAATACTAAAATAACGATAGTGTTTGCATGTAACAATAGATTAAGTATCAATAAAAAATTCTGTAATATTATTCTAACGTGTATAAGTTTTATTAATATATACGGGCATTTTAAATTTATTCACTATAAGTATCTGTTATCAGAAGATACGAGCTTGTGTATGGAAGGACTCTAGTAGACATATCACGGCGCTGTGTAGGCAATCTTAGGTCCATGTTATCCTTTGCATCGTTTAGGTATAATGAAAGAATAACGGAACAAATATACATTGTAGTTCTTTCCGATCAATTAATTTTGAGCTATTCGTTTATTATATTTATAAAAAACTTATTTATTTTATAAATTTATTTTACTTGTTTATAAATTCATTTTATATTTTTATTCTATAATAAGTAATTGAGCAGGGTTTTTTTTAAATTCTGGTTATAACTTAAACCTCAATTTACTTTCACCCAATTCTTGCATTAAAGTGTATATATATAGCCCTTCATTTCAAAGAATCTAGATTTAAATTCACTCATCTTATTCCTATAATAATGACTTGTTACAAGCCCACGACCCGTGAGTTTTACAAATAATTTAACTACAATAGAGTATGTTTTTAAAAAGTACAATTATTTTCAATGCTCTTTTCACACGAAGCCTCGATTTACACTTATTATCTTTATTTCAGTTTTGTAACCCATAAATACTGACCTGTTTCTGTCATGACACGCTTTCTTAATTGAAAAAATGTTCAAAAACATTTAAGCAACAAACATAGGTCTCCAGATATAGCAAGAGACATTCCCAGCTGAAGCGTAATAGCCTGCTTTATACTGTGAGATACCTCGGACTCAGCGATTATCAAGCCTCACTGTATCTTCTGACGAAGGAGGGGTACAACCAACATGTAAGGATACCAGGGAAGGTTAGACAATTTCCTCGCCTTCCACCTAGATCGCGAAGCCCACCCCTGCGCACCTCCAGTCACTTCTTTCTAAAATTCCTCGTTATTTATACTTGTTTCCGATTCTTAATATGTTCTTAACATGTGCAGGTTTTATTTATTAGGTAATTTTTAATTGAAGGTTTGTATTCTCATTTATATGCTCATTATCTGTTTCCATTGTGGTGTAAAAGTACCCTGCAAGATACTTTAAACAAAGCGAAACATAAAGATGATTAAACAAAGTTAAAGCACAGTTGCACTAACTTTATTGCATCTGTGCACTACTAACGCTTTGTCACAAAACTTGTGCATTAGAAGTTTTGCATTCTCAGTTAATAGCATGCCGACGCTGCACTCTGTAATTTTATTCTTATAACAAAGCCAACTCCTATGATAACTTCAGTCCTTCATTTGTTGTTGTTTCGTTTGCATTTAAAGGGTTGAATTTACTAGAATTTTATTTGCTAAACAAACATATCTATTGTTAGACTGTTAGCGCAGTGAAGGGTAAAACTGTGCAAGGAGGTTTTGTTTAAGGGTCTCATGGTTACTCCTCTGGTGTCACATTTGAGGGAGGATAGTGGAGGATTGAACATCTGATGTGGCCGGCACTGTGTTGGTTTGGTACAAACATATCTATTGTTAGACTGTTAGCGCGGTGGAGGGTAAAACTGTGCAAGGCGGTTTTGTTTAAGGGTCTCATGGTTACTCCTCTGGTGTCACATTTGAGGGAGGATAGTGGAGGATTGAACATCTGATGTGGCCGGCACTGTGATGGTTTGGTACAAACATATCTATTGTTAGACTGTTAGCGCGGTGAAGGGTAAAACTGTGCAAGGCAGTTTTGTTTAAGGTTCTCATTGTTACTCCTCTGGTGTCATATTTGAGGGAGGATAGTGGAGGATTGAACATCTGATGTGGCCGGCACTGTGTTGGTTTGGTACAAACATATCTATTGTTAGACTGTTAGCGCGGTGAAGGGTAAAACTGTGCAAGGCAGTTTTGTTTAAGGTTCTCATTGTTACTCCTCTGGTGTCATATTTGAGGGAGGATAGTGGAGGATTGAACATCTGATGTGGCCGGCACTGTGTTGGTTTGGTACAAACATATCTATTGTTAGACTGTTAGCGCGGTGAAGGGTAAAACTGTGCAAGGAGGTTTTGTTTAAGGGTCTCATGGTTACTCCTCTGATGTCACATTTGAGGGAGGATAGTGGAGGATTGAACATCTGATGTGGCCGGCACTGTGATGGTTTGGTACAAACATATCTATTGTTAGACTGTTAGCGCGGTGAAGGGTAAAACTGTGCAAGGCAGTTTTGTTTAAGGTTCTCATTGTTACTCCTCTGGTGTCATATTTGAGGGAGGATAGTGGAGGATTGAACATCTGATGTGGCCGGCACTGTGTTGGTTTGGTACAAACATATCTATTGTTAGACTGTTAGCGCGGTGAAGGGTAAAACTGTGCAAGGCGGTTTTGTTTAAGGTTCGCATGGTTACTCCTCTGGTGTCATATTTGAGGGAGGATAGTGGAGGATTGAACATCTGATGTGGCCGGCACTGTGTTGGTTTGGTACAAACAAATCTATTGTTAAACTGTTACCGCGGTGAAGGGTAAAACTTTGAAAGGAGGTTTTGTTTAAGGTTCTCATGGTTACCCCTCTGGTGTCATATTTGAGGGAGGATAGTGGAGGATTGAACATCTGATGTTGTCCGGCACTCTGTCGGTTTGGTACAAACATATCTATTGTTAGACTGTTAGCGCGGTGAAGGGTAAAACTGTGCAAGGAGGTTTTGTTTAAGGTTCTCATGGTTACCCCTCTGGTGTCACATTTGCGGGAGTATAGTGGAGGATTGAACATCTGATGTGGCCGGCACTGTGTTGGTTTGGTACAAACATATCTATTGTTAAACTGTTTGCGCCGTGAAGGGTAAAACTTTGAAAGGAGGTTTTGTTTAAGGTTCTCATGGTTACCCCTCTGGTGTCACATTTGCGGGAGTATAGTGGAGGATTGAACATCTGATGTGGCCAGCACTGTGTTGGTTTGGTACAAACATATCTATTGTTAAACTGTTAGCGCTGTGAAGGGTAAAACTGTGCAAGGAGGTTTTGTTTAAGGTTCTCATGGTTCTCCTCTGGTGTCACATTTGAGGGAGTATAGTTCAGGATTGAACATCTGATGTGGTTCAGCACTCTGTCGGTTTGGTACAAACATATCTATTGTTAAACTGTTAGCGCGGTGAAGGGTAAAACTGTGCAAGGAGGTTTTGTTTAAGGTTTTCATGGTTAGTCCGCTGGTGTCATATTTGAGGGAGGATAGTGGAGGATTGAACATCTGATGTGGCCGGCTCTGTGTTGGTTTGGTACAAACATATCTATTGTTAAACTGTTAGCGCGGTGAAGGGTAAAACTGTGCAAGGAGGTTTTGTTTAAGGTTTTCATGGTTACTCCTCTGGTGTCATATTTGAGGGAGGATAGTGGAGGATTGAACATCTGATGTGGCCGGCTCTGTGTTGGTTTGGTACAAACATATCTATTTTTAAACTGTTAGCCCGGTGAAGGGTAAAACTTTGCAAGGAGGTTTTTTTTAAGGTTTTATGGTTACTCCTCTGGTGTCATATTTGAGGGAGGATAGTGGAGGATTGAACATCTGATGTGGCCGGCTCTGTGTTGGTTTGGTACAAACATATCTATTGTTAAACTGTTAGCGCGGTGAAGGGTAAAACTGTGCAAGGAGGTTTTGTTTAAGGTTTTCATGGTTACTCCTCTGGTGTCATATTTGAGGGAGGATAGTGGAGGATTGAACATCTGATGTGGCCGGCTCTGTGTTGGTTTGGTACAAACATATCTATTGTTAAACTGTTAGCGCGGTGAAGGGTAAAACTGTGCAAGGAGGTTTTGTTTAAGGTTTTCATGGTTACTCCTCTGGTGTCATATTTGAGGGAGGATAGTGGAGGATTGAACATCTGATTTGGCCGGCTCTGTGTTGGTTTGGTACAAACATATCTATTGTTAAACTGTTAGCGCGGTGTAGGGTAAAACTGTGCAAGGAGGTTTTGTTTAAGGTTTTCATGGTTACTCCTCTGGTGTCATATTTGAGGGAGGATAGTGGAGGATTGAACATCTGATGTGGCCGGCTCTGTGTTGGTTTGGTACAAACATATCTATTGTTAAACTGTTTGCGCGGTGAAGGGTAAAACTGTGCAAGGAGGTTTTGTTTAAGGTTTTCATGGTTACTCCTCTGGTGTCATATTTGAGGGAGGATAGTGGAGGATTGAACATCTGATGTGGCCGGCTCTGTGTTGGTTTGGTACAAACATATCTATTGTTAAACTGTTAGCGCGGTGAAGGGTAAAACTGTGCAAGGAGGTTTTGTTTAAGGTTTTCATGGTTACTCCTCTGGTGTCATATTTGAGGGAGGATAGTGGAGGATTGAACATCTGATGTGGCCGGCTCTGTGTTGGTTTGGTACAAACATATCTATTGTTAAACTGTTAGCGCGGTGAAGGGTAAAACTGTGCAAGGAGGTTTTGTTTAAGGTTTTCATGGTTACTCCTCTGGTGTCATATTTGAGGGAGGATAGTGGAGGATTGACCATCTGATGTGGCCGGCTCTGTGTTGGTTTGGTACAAACATATCTATTGCTAAACTGTTAGCGCTGTGAAGGGTAAAACGGTGCAAGGAGGTTTTGTTTAAGGTTCTCATGGTTACCCCTCTGGTGTCACATTTGCGAGAGTATAGTGGAGGATTGAACATCTGATGTAGCCGGCAATGTGTTGGTTTGGTACAAACATATCTATTGTTAAACTGTTAGCGCGGTGAAGGGTAAAACTGTGCAACGAGGTTTTGTTTAAGGTTTTCATGGTTACTCCTCTGGTGTCATATTTGAGGGAGGATAGTGGAGGATTGAACATCTGATGTGGCCGGCTCTGTGTTGGTTTGGTACAAACATATCTATTTTTAAACTGTTAGCCCGGTGAAGGGTAAAACTTTGCAAGGAGGTTTTTTTAAGGTTTTCATGGTTACTCCTCTGGTGTCATATTTGAGGGAGGATAGTGGAGGATTGAACATCTGATGTGGCCGGCTCTGTGTTGGTTTGGTACAAACATATCTATTGTTAAACTGTTAGCGCGGTGAAGGGTAAAACTGTGCAAGGAGGTTTTGTTTAAGGTTTTCATGGTTACTCCTCTGGTGTCATATTTGAGGGAGGATAGTGGAGGATTGAACATCTGATGTGGCCGGCTCTGTGTTGGTTTGGTACAAACATATCTATTGTTAAACTGTTAGCGCGGTGTAGGGTAAAACTGTGCAAGGAGGTTTTGTTTAAGGTTTTCATGGTTACTCCTCTGGTGTCATATTTGAGGGAGGATAGTGGAGGATTGAACATCTGATGTGGCCGGCTCTGTGTTGGTTTGGTACAAACATATCTATTGTTAAACTGTTTGCGCGGTGAAGGGTAAAACTGTGCAAGGAGGTTTTGTTTAAGGTTTTCATGGTTACTCCTCTGGTGTCATATTTGAGGGAGGATAGTGGAGGATTGAACATCTGATGTGGCCGGCTCTGTGTTGGTTTGGTACAAACATATCTATTGTTAAACTGTTAGCGCGGTGAAGGGTAAAACTGTGCAAGGAGGTTTTGTTTAAGGTTTTCATGGTTACTCCTCTGGTGTCATATTTGAGGGAGGATAGTGGAGGATTGAACATCTGATGTGGCCGGCTCTGTGTTGGTTTGGTACAAACATATCTATTGTTAAACTGTTAGCGCGGTGAAGGGTAAAACTGTGCAAGGAGGTTTTGTTTAAGGTTTTCATGGTTACTCCTCTGGTGTCATATTTGAGGGAGGATAGTGGAGGATTGACCATCTGATGTGGCCGGCTCTGTGTTGGTTTGGTACAAACATATCTATTGTTAAACTGTTAGCGCTGTGAAGGGTAAAACGGTGCAAGGAGGTTTTGTTTAAGGTTCTCATGGTTACCCCTCTGGTGTCACATTTGCGTGAGTATAGTGGAGGATTGAACATCTGATGTAGCCGGCAATGTGTTGGTTTGGTACAAACATATCTATTGTTAAACTGTTAGCGCGGTGAAGGGTAAAACTGTGCAACGAGGTTTTGTTTAAGGTTTTCATGGTTACTCCTCTGGTGTCATATTTGAGGGAGGATAGTGGAGGATTGAACATCTGATGTGGCCGGCTCTGTGTTGGTTTGGTACAAACATATCTATTTTTAAACTGTTAGCCCGGTGAAGGGTAAAACTTTGCAAGGAGGTTTTTTTTAAGGTTTTCATGGTTACTCCTCTGTTGTCATATTTGAGGGAGGATAGTGGAGGATTGAACATCTGATGTGGCCGGCTCTGTGTTGGTTTGGTACAAACATATCTATTGTTAAACTGTTAGCGCGGTGAAGGGTAAAACTGTGCAAGGAGGTTTTGTTTAAGGTTTTCATGGTTACTCCTCTGGTGTCATATTTGAGGGAGGATAGTGGAGGATTGAACATCTGATGTGGCCGGCTCTGTGTTGGTTTGGTACAAACATATCTATTGTTAAACTGTTAGCGCGGTGAAGGGTAAAACTGTGCAAGGAGGTTTTGTTTAAGGTTTTCATGGTTACTCCTCTGGTGTCATATTTGAGGGAGGATAGTGGAGGATTGAACATCTGATGTGGCCGGCTCTGTGTTGGTTTGGTACAAACATATCTATTGTTAAACTGTTAGCGCGGTGTAGGGTAAAACTGTGCAAGGAGGTTTTGTTTAAGGTTTTCATGGTTACTCCTCTGGTGTCATATTTGAGGGAGGATAGTGGAGGATTGAACATCTGATGTGGCCGGCTCTGTGTTGGTTTGGTACAAACATATCTATTGTTAAACTGTTTGCGCGGTGAAGGGTAAAACTGTGCAAGGAGGTTTTGTTTAAGGTTTTCATGGTTACTCCTCTGGTGTCATATTTGAGGGAGGATAGTGGAGGATTGAACATCTGATGTGGCCGGCTCTGTGTTGGTTTGGTACAAACATATCTATTGTTAAACTGTTAGCGCGGTGAAGGGTAAAACTGTGCAAGGAGGTTTTGTTTAAGGTTTTCATGGTTACTCCTCTGGTGTCTCATTTGAGGGAGTATAGTTCAGGATTGAACATCTGATGTGGTCAGCACTCTGTCGGTTTGGTACAAACATATCTATTGTTAAACTGTTAGCGCTATGAAAGGTAAAACTGTGCAAGGAGGTTTTGTTTAAGGGTCTCATGGTTACTCCTCTGGTGTCATATTTGAGGGAGGATAGTGGAGGATTGAACATGTGATGTGGCCGGCACTGTGTTGGTTTGGTACAAACATATCTATTGTTAAACTGTTAGCGTTGTGAAGGGTAAAACTGTGCAAGGAGGTTTTGTTTAGGGTTCTCATGGTTCTCCTCTGGTGTCACATTTGAGGGAGTATAGTTCAGGATTGAACATCTGATGTGGTTCAGCACTCTGTCGGTTTGGTACAAACATATCTATTGTTAAACTTTTAGCGCGGTGAAGGGTAAAACTGTGCAAGGAGGTTTTGTTTAAGGTTTTCATGGTTAGTCCTCTGGTGTCATATTTGAGGGAGGATAGTGGAGGATTGAACATCTGATGTGGCCGGCTCTGTGTTGGTTTGGTACAAACATATCTATTGTTAAACTGTTAGCGCGGTGAAGGGTAAAACTGTGCAAGGAGGTTTTGTTTAAGGTTTTCATGGTTACTCCTCTGGTGTCATATTTGAGGGAGGATAGTGGAGGATTGAACATCTGATGTGGCCGGCTCTGTGTTGGTTTGGTACAAACATATCTATTTTTAAACTGTTAGCCCGGTGAAGGGTAAAACTTTGCAAGGAGGTTTTTTTTAAGGTTTTCATGGTTACTCCTCTGGTGTCATATTTGAGGGAGGATAGTGGAGGATTGAACATCTGATGTGGCCGGCTCTGTGTTGGTTTGGTACAAACATATCTATTGTTAAACTGTTAGCGCGGTGAAGGGTAAAACTGTGCAAGGAGGTTTTGTTTAAGGTTTTCATGGTTACTCCTCTGGTGTCATATTTGAGGGAGGATAGTGGAGGATTGAACATCTGATGTGGTCGGCTCTGTGTTGGTTTGGTACAAACATATCTATTGTTAAACTGTTAGCGCGGTGAAGGGTAAAACTGTGCAAGGAGGTTTTGTTTAAGGTTTTCATGGTTACTCCTCTGGTGTCATATTTGAGGGAGGATAGTGGAGGATTGAACATCTGATGTGGCCGGCTCTGTGTTGGTTTGGTACAAACATATCTATTGTTAAACTGTTAGCGCGGTGTAGGGTAAAACTGTGCAAGGAGGTTTTGTTTAAGGTTTTCATGGTTACTCCTCTGTTGTCATATTTGAGGGAGGATAGTGGAGGATTGAACATCTGATGTGGCCGGCTCTGTGTTGGTTTGGTACAAACATATCTATTGTTAAACTGTTTGCGCGGTGAAGGGTAAAACTGTGCAAGGAGGTTTTGTTTAAGGTTTTCATGGTTACTCCTCTGGTGTCATATTTGAGGGAGGATAGTGGAGGATTGAACATCTGATGTGGCCGGCTCTGTGTTGGTTTGGTACAAACATATCTATTGTTAAACTGTTAGCGCGGTGAAGGGTAAAACTGTGCAAGGAGGTTTTGTTTAAGGTTTTCATGGTTACTCCTCTGGTGTCATATTTGAGGGAGGATAGTGGAGGATTGAACATCTGATGTGGCCGGCTCTGTGTTGGTTTGGTACAAACATATCTATTGTTAAACTGTTAGCGCGGTGAAGGGTAAAACTGTGCAAGGAGGTTTTGTTTAAGGTTTTCATGGTTACTCCTCTAGTGTCATATTTGAGGGAGGATAGTGGAGGATTGAACATCTGATGTGGCCGGCTCTGTGTTGGTTTGGTACAAACATATCTATTGTTAAACTGTTAGCGCGGTGAAGGGTAAAACTGTGCAAGGAGGTTTTGTTTAAGGTTTTCATGGTTACTCCTCTGTTGTCATATTTGAGGGAGGATAGTGGAGGATTGAACATCTGATGTGGCCGGCTCTGTGTTGGTTTGGTACAAACATATCTATTGTTAAACTGTTAGCGCGGTGAAGGGTAAAACTGTGCAAGGAGGTTTTGTTTAAGGTATTCATGGTTACTCCTCTGGTGTCATATTTGAGGGAGGATAGTGGAAGATTGACCATCTGATGTGGCCGGCTCTGTGTTGGTTTGGTACAAACATATCTATTGTTAACTTGTTAGCGCTGTGAAGGGTAAAACGGTGCAAGGAGGTTTTGTTTAAGGTTCTCATGGTTACCCCTCTGGTGTCACATTTGCGTGAGTATAGTGGAGGATTGAACATCTGATGTAGCCGGCAATGTGTTGGTTTGGTACAAACATATCTATTGTTAAACTGTTAGCGCGGTGAAGGGTAAAACTGTGCAAGGAGGTTTTGTTTAAAGTTCTCATGGTTACTCCTCTGGTGTCACATTTGAGAGAGGATAGTGGAGGATTGAACATCTGATGTAGCCGGCACTGTGTTGGTTTGGTACAAACATATCTATTGTTAAACTGTTAGCGCGGTGAAGGGTAAAACTGTGCAAGGAGATTTTGTTTAAAGTTCTCATGGTTACTCCTCTGGTGTCACATTTGAGAGAGGAAAGTGGAGGATTGAACATCTGATGTAGCCGGCACTGTTTTGGTTTGGTACAAACATATCTATTGTTAAACTGTTAGCGCTGTGAAGGGTAGAACTGTGCAAGGAGGTTTTGTTTAAGGTTCTCATGGTTACTCCTCTGGTGTCGTATTTGAGGGAGGATAGTGGAGGATTGAACATCTGATTTTGTCCGGCACTCTGTCGGTTTGGTACAAACATATCTATTGTTAGACTGTTAGCGCGGTGAAGGGTAAAACTGTGCAAGAAGGTTTTGTTTAAGGTTCTCATGGTTACTCCTCTGGTGTCACATTTGAGAGAGGATAGTGGAGGATTGAACATCTGATGTAGCCGGCACTGTGTTGGTTTGGTACAAACATATCTATTGTTAGACTGTTAGTGCGGTGAAGGGTAAAACTGTGCAAGGAGGTTTTGTTTAAAGTTCTCATGGTTACTCCTCTGGTGTCACATTTGAGAGAGGATAGTGGAGGATTGAACATCTGATGTAGCCGGCACTGTGTTGGTTTGGTACAAACATATCTATTGTTAAACTGTTAGCGCGGTGAAGGGTAAAACTGTGCAAGGAGATTTTGTTTAAAGTTCTCATGGTTACTCCTCTGGTGTCACATTTGAGAGAGGAAAGTGGAGGATTGAACATCTGATGTAGCCGGCACTGTTTTGGTTTGGTACAAACATATCTATTGTTAAACTGTTAGCGCTGTGAAGGGTAGAACTGTGCAAGGAGGTTTTGTTTAAGGTTCTCATGGTTACTCCTCTGGTGTCGTATTTGAGGGAGGATAGTGGAGGATTGAACATCTGATTTTGTCCGGCACTCTGTCGGTTTGGTACAAACATATCTATTGTTAGACTGTTAGCGCGGTGAAGGGTAAAACTGTGCAAGAAGGTTTTGTTTAAGGTTCTCATGGTTACTCCTCTGGTGTCACATTTGAGAGAGGATAGTGGAGGATTGAACATCTGATGTAGCCGGCACTGTGTTGGTTTGGTACAAACATATCTATTGTTAGACTGTTAGTGCGGTGAAGGGTAAAACTGTGCAAGGAGGTTTTGTTTAAAGTTCTCATGGTTACTCCTCTGGTGTCACATTTGAGGGAGGATAGTGGAGGATTGAACATCTGATTTTGTCCGGCACTCTGTCGGTTTGGTACAAACATATCTATTGTTAGACTGTTAGCGCGGTGAAGGGTAAAACTGTGCAAGGAGGTTTTGTTTAAGGTTCTCATGGTTACCCCTCTGGTGTCACATTTGAGGGGAGATAGTGGAGGATTGAACATCTGATTTTGTCCGGCACTCTGTCGGTTTGGTACAAACATATCTATTGTTAGACTCTTAGCGCGGTGAAGGGTAAAACTGTGACAAGGAGGTTTTGTTTAAGGTTCTCATGGTTACTCTTCTGGTGTCGTATTTGAGGGAGGATAGTGGAGGATTGAACATCTGATTTTGTCCGGCACTCTGTCGGTTTGGTACAAACATTTCTATTGTTAAACTGTTAGCGCTGTGAAGGGTAAAACTGTGCAAGGAGGTTTTGTTTAAGGGTCTCATGGTTACTCCTCTGGTGTCACATTTGAGGGAGGATAGTGGAGGATTGAATATCTGATGTTGCCGGCACTGTGTTGGTTTGCTACAAACATATCTATTGTTAAACTGTTAGCGCTGTGAAGGGTAAAACTGTGCAAGGAGGTTTTGTTTAAGGTTCTCATGGTTACTCCGCTGGTGTCACATTTGAGAGAGGATAGTGGAGGATTGAACATCTGAGGTGACCCGACACTCTGTCGGTTTGGTACAAACATATCTATTGTTAAACTGTTAGCGCGGTGAAGGGTAAAACTGTGCAAGGAGGTTTTGTTTAAAGTTCTCATGGTTACTCCTCTGGTGTCACATTTGAGAGAGGATAGTGGAGGATTGAACATCTGATGTAGCCGGCACTGTGTTGGTTTGGTACAAACATATCTATTGTTAAACTGTTAGCGCGGTGAAGAGTAAAACTGTGCAAGGAGGTTTTGTTTAAAGTTCTCATGGTTACTCCTCTGGTGTCACATTTGAGAGAGGATAGTGGAGGATTGAACATCTGATGTAGCCGGCACTGTTTTGGTTTGGTACAAACATATCTATTGTTAAACTGTTAGCGCTGTGAAGGGTAAAACTGTGCAAGGAGGTTTTGTTTAAGGTTCTCATGGTTACTCCTCTGGTGTCGTATTTGAGGGAGGATAGTGGAGGATTGAACATCTGATTTTGTCCGGCACTCTGTCGGTTTGGTACAAACATATCTATTGTTAGACTGTTAGCGCGGTGAAGGGTAAAACTGTGCAAGGAGGTTTTGTTTAAGGTTCTCATGATTACTCCTCTGGTGTCACATTTGAGAGAGGATAGTGGAGGATTGAACATCTGATGTAGCCGGCACTGTGTTGGTTTGGTACAAACATATCTATTGTTAGACTGTTAGTGCGGTGAAGGGTAAAACTGTGCAAGGAGGTTTTGTTTAAGTTTCTCATGGTTCCTCCTCTGGTGTCATATTTGAGGGAGGATAGTGGAGGATTGAACATCTGATTTTGTCCGGCACTCTGTCGGTTTGGTACAAACATATCTATTGTTAGACTGTTAGCGCGGTGAAGGGTAAAACTGTGCAAGGAGGTTTTGTTTAAGGTTTTCATGGTTACTCCTCTGGTGTCATATTTGAGGGAGGATAGTGGAGGATTGAACATCTGATGTGGCCGGCTCTGTGTTGGTTTGGTACAAACATATCTATTGTTAAACTGTTAGCGCGGTGTAGGGTAAAACTGTGCAAGGAGGTTTTGTTTAAGGTTTTCATGGTTACTCCTCTGGTGTCATATTTGAGGGAGGATAGTGGAGGATTGAACATCTGATGTGGCCGGCTCTGTGTTGGTTTGGTACAAACATATCTATTGTTAAACTGTTTGCGCGGTGAAGGGTAAAACTGTGCAAGGAGGTTTTGTTTAAGGTTTTCATGGTTACTCCTCTGGTGTCATATTTGAGGGAGGATAGTGGAGGATTGAACATCTGATGTGGCCGGCTCTGTGTTGGTTTGGTACAAACATATCTATTGTTAAACTGTTAGCGCGGTGAAGGGTAAAACTGTGCAAGGAGGTTTTGTTTAAGGTTTTCATGGTTACTCCTCTGGTGTCATATTTGAGGGAGGATAGTGGAGGATTGAACATCTGATGTGGCCGGCTCTGTGTTGGTTTGGTACAAACATATCTATTGTTAAACTGTTAGCGCGGTGAAGGGTAAAACTGTGCAAGGAGGTTTTGTTTAAGGTTTTCATGGTTACTCCTCTAGTGTCATATTTGAGGGAGGATAGTGGAGGATTGAACATCTGATGTGGCCGGCTCTGTGTTGGTTTGGTACAAACATATCTATTGTTAAACTGTTAGCGCGGTGAAGGGTAAAACTGTGCAAGGAGGTTTTGTTTAAGGTTTTCATGGTTACTCCTCTGTTGTCATATTTGAGGGAGGATAGTGGAGGATTGAACATCTGATGTGGCCGGCTCTGTGTTGGTTTGGTACAAACATATCTATTGTTAAACTGTTAGCGCGGTGAAGGGTAAAACTGTGCAAGGAGGTTTTGTTTAAGGTATTCATGGTTACTCCTCTGGTGTCATATTTGAGGGAGGATAGTGGAAGATTGACCATCTGATGTGGCCGGCTCTGTGTTGGTTTGGTACAAACATATCTATTGTTAACTTGTTAGCGCTGTGAAGGGTAAAACGGTGCAAGGAGGTTTTGTTTAAGGTTCTCATGGTTACCCCTCTGGTGTCACATTTGCGTGAGTATAGTGGAGGATTGAACATCTGATGTAGCCGGCAATGTGTTGGTTTGGTACAAACATATCTATTGTTAAACTGTTAGCGCGGTGAAGGGTAAAACTGTGCAAGGAGGTTTTGTTTAAAGTTCTCATGGTTACTCCTCTGGTGTCACATTTGAGAGAGGATAGTGGAGGATTGAACATCTGATGTAGCCGGCACTGTGTTGGTTTGGTACAAACATATCTATTGTTAAACTGTTAGCGCGGTGAAGGGTAAAACTGTGCAAGGAGATTTTGTTTAAAGTTCTCATGGTTACTCCTCTGGTGTCACATTTGAGAGAGGAAAGTGGAGGATTGAACATCTGATGTAGCCGGCACTGTTTTGGTTTGGTACAAACATATCTATTGTTAAACTGTTAGCGCTGTGAAGGGTAGAACTGTGCAAGGAGGTTTTGTTTAAGGTTCTCATGGTTACTCCTCTGGTGTCGTATTTGAGGGAGGATAGTGGAGGATTGAACATCTGATTTTGTCCGGCACTCTGTCGGTTTGGTACAAACATATCTATTGTTAGACTGTTAGCGCGGTGAAGGGTAAAACTGTGCAAGAAGGTTTTGTTTAAGGTTCTCATGGTTACTCCTCTGGTGTCACATTTGAGAGAGGATAGTGGAGGATTGAACATCTGATGTAGCCGGCACTGTGTTGGTTTGGTACAAACATATCTATTGTTAGACTGTTAGTGCGGTGAAGGGTAAAACTGTGCAAGGAGGTTTTGTTTAAAGTTCTCATGGTTACTCCTCTGGTGTCACATTTGAGGGAGGATAGTGGAGGATTGAACATCTGATTTTGTCCGGCACTCTGTCGGTTTGGTACAAACATATCTATTGTTAGACTGTTAGCGCGGTGAAGGGTAAAACTGTGCAAGGAGGTTTTGTTTAAGGTTCTCATGGTTACCCCTCTGGTGTCACATTTGAGGGAGGATAGTGGAGGATTGAATATCTGATGTTGCCGGCATTGTGTTGGTTTGGTACAAACATATCTATTGTTAAACTGTTAGCGCTGTGAAGGGTAAAACTGTGCAAGGAGGTTTTGTTTAAGGTTCTCATGGTTTCTCCTCTGGTGTCGTATTTGAGGGAGGATAGTGGAGGATTGAACATCTGATTTTGTCCGGCACTCTGTCGGTTTGGTACAAACATATCTATTGTTAGACTGTTAGCGCGGTGAAGGGTAAAACTGTGCAAGGAGGTTTTGTTTAAGGTTCTCAAGGTTACTCCTCTGGTGTCGTATTTGAGGGAGGATAGTGGAGGATTGAACATCTGATTTTGTCCGGCACTCTGTCGGTTTGGTACAAACATATCTATTGTTAGACTGTTAGCGCGGTGAAGGGTAAAACTGTGCAAGGAGGTTTTGTTTAAGGTTCTCATGGTTACCCCTCTGGTGTCACATTTGAGGGGAGATAGTGGAGGATTGAACATCTGATTTTGTCCGGCACTCTGTCGGTTTGGTACAAACATATCTATTGTTAGACTCTTAGCGCGGTGAAGGGTAAAACTGTGACAAGGAGGTTTTGTTTAAGGTTCTCATGGTTACTCTTCTGGTGTCGTATTTGAGGGAGGATAGTGGAGGATTGAACATCTGATTTTGTCCGGCACTCTGTCGGTTTGGTACAAACATTTCTATTGTTAAACTGTTAGCGCTGTGAAGGGTAAAACTGTGCAAGGAGGTTTTGTTTAAGGGTCTCATGGTTACTCCTCTGGTGTCACATTTGAGGGAGGATAGTGGAGGATTGAATATCTGATGTTGCCGGCACTGTGTTGGTTTGCTACAAACATATCTATTGTTAAACTGTTAGCGCTGTGAAGGGTAAAACTGTGCAAGGAGGTTTTGTTTAAGGTTCTCATGGTTACTCCGCTGGTGTCACATTTGAGAGAGGATAGTGGAGGATTGAACATCTGAGGTGACCCGACACTCTGTCGGTTTGGTACAAACATATCTATTGTTAAACTGTTAGCGCGGTGAAGGGTAAAACTGTGCAAGGAGGTTTTGTTTAAAGTTCTCATGGTTACTCCTCTGGTGTCACATTTGAGAGAGGATAGTGGAGGATTGAACATCTGATGTAGCCGGCACTGTGTTGGTTTGGTACAAACATATCTATTGTTAAACTGTTAGCGCGGTGAAGGGTAAAACTGTGCAAGGAGGTTTTGTTTAAAGTTCTCATGGTTACTCCTCTGGTGTCACATTTGAGAGAGGATAGTGGAGGATTGAACATCTGATGTAGCCGGCACTGTTTTGGTTTGGTACAAACATATCTATTGTTAAACTGTTAGCGCTGTGAAGGGTAAAACTGTGCAAGGAGGTTTTGTTTAAGGTTCTCATGGTTACTCCTCTGGTGTCGTATTTGAGGGAGGATAGTGGAGGATTGAACATCTGATTTTGTCCGGCACTCTGTCGGTTTGGTACAAACATATCTATTGTTAGACTGTTAGCGCGGTGAAGGGTAAAACTGTGCAAGGAGGTTTTGTTTAAGGTTCTCATGGTTACTCCTCTGGTGTCACATTTGAGAGAGGATAGTGGAGGATTGAACATCTGATGTAGCCGGCACTGTGTTGGTTTGGTACAAACATATCTATTGTTAGACTGTTAGTGCGGTGAAGGGTAAAACTGTGCAAGGAGGTTTTGTTTAAGTTTCTCATGGTTCCTCCTCTGGTGTCATATTTGAGGGAGGATAGTGGAGGATTGAACATCTGATTTTGTCCGGCACTCTGTCGGTTTAGTACAAACATATCTATTGTTAGACTGTTAGCGCGGTGAAGGGTAAAACTGTGCAAGGAGGTTTTGTTTAAGGTTCTCATGGTTACCCCTCTGGTGTCACATTTGAGGGAGGATAGTGGAGGATTGAATATCTGATGTTGCCGGCACTGTGTTGGTTTGGTACAAACATATCTATTGTTAAACTGTTAGCGCTGTGAAGGGTAAAACTGTGCAAGGAGGTTTTGTTTAAGGTTCTCATGGTTTCTCCTCTGGTGTCGTATTTGAGGGAGGATAGTGGAGGATTGAACATCTGATTTTGTCCGGCACTCTGTCGGTTTGGTACAAACATATCTATTGTTAGATTGTTAGCGCGGTGAAGGGTAAAACTGTGCAAGGAGGTTTTGTTTAAGGTTCTCAAGGTTACTCCTCTGGTGTCGTATTTGAGGGAGGATAGTGGAGGATTGAACATCTGATTTTGTCCGGCACTCTGTCGGTTTGGTACAAACATATCTATTGTTAGACTGTTAGCGCGGTGAAGGGTAAAACTGTGCAAGGAGGTTTTGTTTAAGGTTCTCATGGTTACCCCTCTGGTGTCACATTTGAGGGGAGATAGTGGAGGATTGAACATCTGATTTTGTCCGACACTCTGTCGGTTTGGTACAAACATATCTATTGTTAGACTGTTAGCGCGGTGAAGGGTAAAACTGTGCAAGGAGGTTTTGTTTAAGGGTCTCATGGTTACTCCTCTGGTGTCACATTTGAGGGAGGATAGTGGAGGATTGAATATCTGATGTTGCCGGCACTGTGTTGGTTTGGTACAAACATATCTATTGTTAAACTGTTAGCGCTGTGAAGGGTAAAACTGTGCAAGGAGGTTTTGTTTAAGGTTCTCATAGTTACTCCGCTGGTGTCACATTTGAGAGAGGATAGTGGAGGATTGAACATCTGAGGTGACCCGACACTCTGTCGGTTTGGTACAAACATATCTATTGTTAAACTGTTAGCGCTGTGAAGGGTAAAACTGTGCAAGGAGGTTTTGTTTAAGGGTCTCATGGTTACTCCTCTGGTGTCTCATTTGAGGGAGGATAATGGAGGATTGAACATCTGATGTAGCCGGCACTGTGTTGGTTTGGTACAAACATATCTATTGTTAAACTGTTAGCGCTGTGAAGGGTAAAACTGTGCAAGGAGGTTTTGTTTAAGGTTCTCATGGCTACCCCTCTGGTGTCACATTTGCGTGAGTATAGTGGAGGATTGAAAATCTGATGTTGTCCGGCACTCTCTCGGTTTGGTACAAACATATCTATTGTTATACTGTTAGCGCTGTGAAGGGTAAAACTGTGCAAGGAGGTTTTTTTTAAGGTTCTCATGGTTACCCCTCTGGTGTCACATTTGCGGGAGTATAGTGGAGGATTGAACATCTGATGTGGCCAGCACTGTGTTGGTTTGGTACAATCATATCTATTGTTAAACTGTTAGCGCGGTGAAGGGTAAAACTGTGCAAGGCGGTTTTGTTTAAGGTTCTCATGGTTACTCCTCTGGTGTCATATTTGAGGGAGGATAGTGGAGGATTGAACATCTGATGTGGCGTGCACTGTGATGGTTTGGTACAAACATATCTATTGTTAGACTGTTAGCGCGGTGAAGGGTAAAACTGTGCAAGGCGGTTTTGTTTAAGGTTCTCATGGTTACTCCTCTGGTGTCACATTTGAGGGAGGATAGTGGAGGATTGAACATCAGATGTGGCCGGCACTGTGTTGGTTTAGTACAAACATATCCATTGTTAAACTGTTAGCGCTGTGAAGGGTAAAACTATGCAAGGAGGTTTTGTTTAAGGTTCTCATGGTTATCCCTCTGGTGTCACATTCGCGGGAGTATAGTAGAGGATTGAACATCTGATGTTATCCAGCACTCTGTCGGTTTGCTAGAAACATATCTATTGTTAAACTGTTAGCGCGGTGAAGGGTAAAACTGTGCAAGGCGGTTTTGTTTAAGGTTCTCATGGTTACTCCTCTGGTGTAATATTTGAGGGAGGATAGTGGAGGATTGAACATCTGATGTGGCCGGCACTGTGATGGTTTGGTACAAACATATCTATTGTTAGACTGTTAGCGCGGTGAAGGGTAAAACTGTGCAAGGCGGTTTTGTTTAAGGTTCTCATGGTTACTCCTCTGGTGTCACATTTGAGGGAGGATAGTGGAGGATTGAACATCTGATGTGGCCGGCACTGTGTTGGTTTAGTACAAACATATCTATTGTTAAACTGTTAGCGCGGTGAAGGGTAAAACTGTGCAAGGTTTAAGGTTCTCATGGTTACTCCTCTGGTGTCACATTTGAGGGAGTATAGTGGAGGATTGGTATAGTGGAGTGTGGTATCACATGAACCTCCTTCGGGAGGTTTGTATGTCTGAATTAATCCGGGACTTACCTAGATGTTTCAGAGATTTCTTCGGTTTTAGGTGTCGGATGGAAAGGGCTATTGTCGAGGTTTTTAGTTTTTACAGAAATTTCTACTCATTGCAGGTTTGAAAAAAATCTGTCTATACGCAGGTTCCCTTCGTGTGAAAGTCAGAACCTGTCCATAAAGGAAGTTTTACTTCCCAGTCATGCGGCATCGCTGGAACACATGAAGCGCATTCAAGTTTTTTACGGGCATTTCATTCTTTAGTTGTTAACAGCTCGTTGTCTACTACCAACTCGTTTCAAAACGATCTTGAAATTGCAATGTTTGAATCAATATATACGAATAAAATTAATATAACTTTTGTAGAGAATTAGCTAGTTTAATATATTTAAAAAAAGTTAAATAATAAAAAGTAACTTTCAGTCTTTATAGGTAGGGAAATTAACCTCAAAGCTACATTCACTGGCTATGGCAGTTTTATAAAGTAATTTAATACCCCCGGCATGTCAAGTAAATTAAGGTTGTCTATTTACTGCGTCTATTCAGCCAAACAATGAGTATACTCTACTACCTGTGTGGTCCTTGGTAGAGCATCTTTGTCATCAGGATATCCAGAAATTCATTTGCTGACACCAGTGGTACCGCTATTAAAACCATTGAAGATAGTAGCTTGCCTGAAATTATATTTTAACTGAATCCATTAGATGAGGGTTTCCATCACATCTGACTTTAATATTTGTAAAATAGAAATGATGTCTCCTTTGATACTGTACGGCGCTTGTTTGCCGTTATTAAATATAGACTGCGCTCGCGATGCTCCGTAAAGCTTGACAAGATTGTTGTATTGCAAATATTTTACAGCAGATTTAAACGATCAGTTCTGACGTCTGCTTTCCATGCAGTTGATTTATGCACGCCATTTCTCATACAATGTTTTATCTATATTAAACTTAAAAAATTTAAAAATTGGATTTACTCTTAAAAAACATTTTACGATAGAGACATTGTTTTTGTGAGATTAGGAATAAGAATAGCATGCCATGGAAATAACAGCTATTCAGCTTAATTTTATCGTAAACATGGAATAGATATAGCCTGTGGCAAAGTGAGAGGTATTGTATCCCAATGTTGCTTGAGGATGTCGCATCTGTACAGGTAATCGTACTGGGTACGTAGAGAATGCTTTACGCCCGCATTGCAACAACCTTATGTACATAACCCCTTCTCACTTCGTTCTGTATCACATTTACTCCTCAATATGACTTTTACACCTCTCTGTGACTGATAATCCCTCCTTAACTTGTACATCCTTCTGTGGCCTGTACATCCTTTTGTGGCCTATACACTACTTTATGACCTGTACACCTTTCTGTGGCCTGGGCACACATGCGTGATTTGTACACCATGTGTGACGTGTTCTTCTATGACTTTTGTATCCATCTCTGACCTGTAAACTCCCTGTATGTGTCCTATGTACACTTCTATAAACTGTATATCCAGCTGTGCCCTGTATACTTCTTTGTAACCTGAAAATCCCTCTTCGTCTATACACTCCTATATGGTTTTTACACCCTCGTTGAAACTGTACACGCTTACATGACTTGTACACCACTTTGTGACATGGTTACCCTTCATTAATCTGTACACTCCTATGTGACCTGTACATCCCTTTAAGAACTATACACTCCTCTACGACCTTTCCCCTCTATCTGACTGATACACCGATATGTGACCTGTACACCCATCTGTGACCCATAATGAATTATACATCCATCTATAATCTGTACACTTTTGTAAGACTTCTACTTCCCGCTGTAGCTTGTACACCACTATATAGCTTGTAGACCCTCAGAGAACCTGTATACCCCTATGTCACTTGTACATCACTTTTTGTCATGTATACCCTTCATTGATCTGTACTTTTCTCTGTAACATGTACAACCCTATATGACTGGTACACAGATCTGTAACCTATACACCCCTCTGTGACCTCCACACTCCTATAAGACTTGTACATCCATTCATAATCTGTCTACTCCTGTAAGACTTGTACACCACTCTGCGACCTAAACTCACATTTGTGACTTGGACAACCCTCTATAACTTGTACACCCTTATGTGACCTGTCAGCCTATACATGGCCTGTACACCTCTGTCCCCTATCGACTGGTTGTCAGTAACTCTAAATGTTCTCCACATTAACACTTTAGGTCCACATAATTATTCACGAACCTTTCTACCCTCTTTGATCATCAGTTGTCTACTGACTAAAAACAAACACTAAGGGGATGTTGTAGATGTTAAACTACACTAATGCCTGTAACCCTTAGATAGTGTGTCTAGGTACACTGTGCTTGCGTCATCGTAACTGACTGCGAGAGGTAGAAAAGGATGGCGAGTAGGCCTATAGCTAAATCAACGTACAGACACCTAACATGAGGTAATAAAGAGGGGTGACTCGTGTCATTTGGTCTGGGACGTGTAGCTGAGGCATGACGATACTCTGTCTACTCTTTCTTCTGGAAGGACAGAGCTACGTGGAGTTATCTATATTATTTATAAATCTTATGGTGTTTGTAAATGTGTGTGTGTGTGTGTGTGTGTACTCAGTTATGTAAAAACTACTGGACCAATTGAGCTGTAATTTTACATGAACATTCTTAGGGTCCCTGGTTAACACTTTGTTCTATTTGTATTTAGAAATTCCATCAGAGCATCCTGAAAACTCCCTTAACATATAATTATCTATGTTCCTATGTACTAGACTTAATATGCTGATAGTAAATGTGTTTTAAGCACCTGTAAAGGTCACTTTAAAACTCATAAAAAAGTGATCGTAAATGTTTGTGTTATTCACCTTTGAAGGCTAGTTATACTTTACAAATGTTATAGCTCAACACAAATACACGTCAGCCCCGTACGAAGGACGGATACATATCGTTAGCAATAGTAACTAGAAACCTTAAATAACTTCATCCTAAAAAAGATAAAATTATTACACCTAATGTTTCCATTTTCGTTGTAACCCTCCTGTTGTATGTTATTCTACCGCAAACCCCCGGTTATATCCCACTTTAATTAAATTTGTTTACCCAACTTAACCCTAAGAGTGTTTTAAGGAACGTTACCTTTATGTATTCAACAAGTCTCGTTCAACGACTCTATAAATTCGGAGGTATAAAACAAAAACCAATCGACACGAACTCCACGAGTAGCCAATTAAAAGTTTGTTGTCAAAAGCAAATACTTTCCGTGAATTGATTCATCAGAACACGTGTCGATATATTTCCACTTAGAGTAGAACACTCCCTGATATTCGGTGCTTTGATCTTGCAAAGTGTCGGGCTGGGAAAATGTGCATAAAGGAAAACAACGTTTAAGGTATTCCGAAATATAAACTAATTAGAACCTCCTGCTGTGACAAAGGTCATTACCTGTTTTTACATAACGGCCTGCACACACGCGAGTAATTTGCGAGAGGTCGAAACAGTAAGGGCCAATAAGAATGCATTGTTTATGTACACAGACTAGAAAGAGAAATATTTTTTTATGAAGTCTATATAGTTTTCTTTGTTGCTAACTCTTTCACTTTCTTCTTCCCTTTCTCTGTGTATCTCTCTCCCTTTCTCACAATATGTATGTCTCACTCTCTCTTTTCCTTTATTTCCTTACCGACTCCCTTTCTCGTTTCCTTTCTCGGTCTCTCTCCTTCTTTCAGTGTGTCGTATTTATCTCTCTCTCGCTTCCTTCTCTTACTCTTTCACTTACTCCTTCCCTTTCTCGGTCTATTTCTCTCCCTTTTTCACTATCTTTATGTATTTCTTTCTCTCCTCCCTTCCTACCCTTACTTTCTCTCTTTCTTCTTCCCGTTCCTTGTCTCGTTTTTTTGCTACTTTCTTTACTTCTTTAGATGTATCTCTTTCTCCTCTCTCTTCCTCTTCTTTCTCTCTCGTCTGCTTCCCTCTATCTCTATCATTTCCTCTGTTTTCTTCACTCTTAGTTTTTTTCTTTCCCAATATTTTCATCCTTTCTCCAGTCTCTATTTCTCTCTTAATCTCTCTTTCTGATAGCTCCATGAAACCATACTTGTATCTTACACTCGCCCATCGCCTAACATTTGACAAAAATAAAGGGCTGTAGAGTAATTACTAAAACAAAGATAACAAATACATTTCTAATTCATTTTCCAAATTCTTTTCTTCTTGGTCCAGGGGTGTTGACGTCTACGAATATTTAAATTGAATTTCCATTGTCAACTTGTGTGTATGTGTGGGGGGGTGTGTTTTGTGTGTTTCTGTATGTGTGTGAGTGTGTGCGTGTGTAAGTGCATGTGTGTATGGTTTATAAAATAATTTGTATGCTAACTAACCTATAATATGTTTTGTAACAATTATCTTTAGTTACTGATAAAAAATTATTACTCTATTTTCAAAAGTTATTAAAAGTTGTAACACAAATGGGGCCACGCTTGGCTACGGACAGCTGATTATACGACAGCTAAAATAACCTGGCCGGACGTTTGCATTGTTGCCACGTTTCCTGGATAGTTTCACCGTTTTTTCACGCTGATTGGTCTGTGTGCTGTGCAATACAGGCACACAAATAGGTGAAACAAAAGCATAACTGCTGAACCAAGAAAAAATGTTTAGTGAAAATGCATTTTTTATTTTAAAAGGAGCAGAAAACACAACGTAGAAACATTTCCATTATACTTTCTATATTTTTCAATATTGAAAATTATTTTCCAATTTCCGCCCTGAGTTGTCTATTATATTAAACCGTCATTAGAAGCCTGCACACCCTGCCTCATCTCCAATCTTGATGTAGCCTCCTATTCGGTCGTAAAAACTTGAATCCGGCCGTAAATCCCGAGACAATCTGTGTTCATTGCGACTTGAGCGTATACATTTTTTGTGCTGTATCTGTGGCCAAAGACGTTTGGAAATTTGCTTTGGTTATACACGAGTACTTGAAATATTTACAAACAATTTACAAAAAAAATCTTTTTTATTAATTAAGTTTATCTTGATGAAATTTTTATTTGATGAACCATTGTAGAATTGAAAATAAAATAAGTAATATGAACAAACCTTTTTCAATTCCTACTCCGGTCAACAAAAACAAAATTTCATTTAGTTACTTTTTTTTAAAATTACAATTAATATAAGTGAAGTAGCATAGCTTATGCGTTAAAACAACGGTTCTACCACATAATCTAAGACATAATAACAGCTACTTTATGCAATCATATGTTATCACTTACATCAGGGATGACCAACTTGCGACCTGGTGTTATGCGGCGTCAGACAAATGCTAAAAACAATGGATTATATTTTGTAATAATAAATATAACACATCAAAATATGGGTTGGCATAGGTTATAGGCTATAGGTTGAACTTGGCTCTTGCCCCCAGTAAGAGGTCTGTGACTTGCAAGGTGACCTATTTTTTAAAACAAGGACAGAAACCGGTGCATTTTCGAGTAAGTGCCTGAGGAGAAATATCCCAAACTACGACACTTTGGTAGAAAAATAGTTTCAATGTTTTTAAGCACTTACCTTTGTGAGTGCATCTCTTCAACAAAGAAATTTATAAAAGCAACTCTCCGCAACAGACGACAATCTTTGAGAGCTGCTAAAGGTTGCAACCACTTCAATTCAGATTGATTATGATGAGCTTGTGCCCGGACATAGTGTTCTCATTAGGTGAAGCAGTTAGGCCTAGATAGTTTTGTATGATTTTAAATTTAAATAAATTAAAATTGTTATCCAATACTGTATCCTGATAAACAATATGAATTAATATTATACTTATTTTGATCCTTTGTATACTGATGTTGATATTAAATGTATATGAAAATTTTTGCGTAACGTTTATCGATTCATCTTATGAATTATAAGACGCATACTATACGATATACGTTTTCCCTACATATTGCTTATTGATGTATATTAAGATGTATGCATCTTCACTGAAACTATTGAAGTGGCCCTTTAGCGTTGAAAAAATTGGTCATCTCTGACTTATATCAAATGGGACAAAGTAACTATATAGCATACCTTGCCCCTTTTGTAAAACGTTTCTCTCCCATATAACACTAAAATTATACATTATTAAATTTAATAATTATGGAATAATTTTAAAAAACTATTAACATCAAGTATCATCTACTCCAAGTAAACATGTATTTGAACTTCAGTAAAACTTTTGTTTGTTTGTTTAAAGAGAGTTCGTTTTAAAACAAGCTAGAATATATAGCACAATTGATCATGCATGCAAATCTATATTTAATAATTTATTTGCCGTAACTCTTAAGCTGAGTAGTTTAATCTTTCAATATAAAGAAGAATGTTTAAACGGGAAATATGTCTCTCGGTGTATTTTTAATAACAATAATATATTTAACAATTTCATGGCAAACGTTATTGTATTAATAATCTTGGTCTAAACACTCCTGGAACACTTTTGGAATATCGGTTACTCCATTTACTGTGGCTAGAGTGTGACATCATACACTAATCCCATGACGCAACATGCAGCGCCCACATATCAAGGTGTTAAATAACCGAGCTATATACAAACTACAGAATAGTAACACATTGCGGAGTAGACAAAGCTGGAAATAAAGTAAATATGTTTGTTTCACTTACAACCTTTAGTAAATAATTTTCGTCGTCATTTTGTTAATTGAAAACCCCTTTCACTAACTAAAAACAAGCGGATGAAATATTCCCAATGGTTCGAAATTATGTGCTTGAATATTCTATATCTAAAAACGCCAGAATCTTTTAGATCAAGAGTGCATTGTCGTAAACACGTGCCACCTGTATCGAATCATGTTTGTTCACCTTGTCATGTCGTTGTGTATCTGTGGTATTCATTCTATGACCTGCACTAAATAAAAACAATCAAAAACTCTAATTACTCATTTAGTTAATTAACGATTGTATATAAACTTTATCAGCATTACATTGTCCCCATCCAAAGTCGTACAATACATCAGTTGTACTTGAATCCCCTCACTGCTTGCATGATACCAAAGCCACACATTAATTAAGAATAAGAAGAAAGTGTTTAACAACAAGCAGGTCTTAACAAGCCTTTCTCCGCGCCTCGTCTGGCTTTATGGCAGTATGTCGTCACAAGCCGGGGATGTATTTATTTCCTTAGATTTGTATTTCGTACACACGCGTGTATCAGAGTCGAGATTGGAATATTACGTGTCAGATAATTTACATTCAAGAGCCACCTTTAGTGGAAATGGCGCTTCAACGACCGACAATCGAATCTTCCGGAAGGAAATAACTAATTTAAGGTCTCAGAGAGGAAATTATCGTGAAAAATAATTTTAAAAATGTGGGTAAAATTGTATTTGAAATCTTAATTAATTCAACTCCCAAATGCAAATCAGGTCATAATCCTTTTGCTGAAAACGCGGGCAATTAATTTGGTTTAGCATGTAATGGCGCCTCGTGGGAAGCCCCTATCCGGTGGTGTCGTTAAAGGCAGCCTAGGGTTTAGGCCTCTCGACGCGTGCTCCCATAGCTTACACGACACACGCTGGGTGAGAATATATGTTCTAGCCTGTGTAATGAAACCCAGAGATATTGGATACTTGCTTAAAGAATTAGGGAGGAATGAGATTTGTAATGAAGTACTTAAATTCTAATAATTCACATTATATATATATATATATATATATATATTTTTTTTTTTTTTTTTATTTATATATATATATATGTGTGTATATATATATATATTTATATATATATATATATATATATATATATATATATATATATATATATAGTTCCAATTTTCTATCCTTGATAAAAGACTTTATCAATCTACTCAGATTCAAATACATGTTTCTAAACCTAATTAATTAATTAACAATTAATTATTACGGTTTAATTAAATTTAATGAATTTGTATATAGAAGACAAACTTCTTATAAAAAAGGCAAGTTATGGCAATATAGTTTTTGACGGCGTATTTGGCTTAAATTATGGGATAACATATGTTGCATAAAACAGTTTATTTTATGTAATAGTTTATGTGGTAGAACAGCTGTTTTAACGCATAGGTTCTGTTACTTCATTTATATTAATTGTAACACTTTAATTAAAAGCAACTAAAATAAATATTTTTTTTCGCCTATATTATTAATTTTTCTTCAAAATATAAAATACATAATTGCCTAGACAAAATAATCACATAATGTACTAATATTTTTTTTCTTGGTATAGACATATTGGTATACATTTAAATACATTCTTGTGCCTTTCCTACCAAACATTATTCTTTGGTGACTAGTTCCTGATTAACAACATTATTAAAACTTTGCTTTATGGACATAATTCTTGTTATAACATTTTACTGAAAAATAATTTCACTAAAAGTTTTCAAAACCAAAATCGAAACCCTTAAGCTTTGCCGCTAACGCGCTTATCTCGTAGCTTAAATAATATGCAATTCTTAAAGTGTTGGGCGTTTAAAATGCTGAATAAGAATTTGCAAACTTTGGTTAATTCTTGAAATACGTAACTTGACAGTTTAACTTAGTAAAGTGCCCTCAGTGTACTTGCATGTAATTATTGTAAATCATCTTCTAATCACTTTCACCCCTGACAAAACCACCCTTACAGTATCTCGCATTATGTCGACGCTTCCAAGGGCTTGGATATATATGACCGTATTGTGGAGTTGGAAGTGAAATCTGTTTTGCATTGTTTTGCATCCCCTGAAATTATTTGGTGCCTTTAAGATTGAAATCAATTCGTTTAGGAATATTTACATTTTAAACCGTATTGTACAATAAACATTAAATGGTTACATTGCCTTTCGCTTTATCTAGAGATGTCGCCTTCTACGCAACTAACTTGTGTGTTCCAACAAAAACTTAAGGAGCAACAACCTAACCAAAATATATGTTACGTCAGCCCTAACTCAACACAAAGCGCATAGCTCTGATTCACGAACGCGGTTAAATATGCTCCCATCATTTTCAACCTGTAATTACTTGATAAATGATGGATTGAAAATAATATTGAAACTTGTAACAGCGATTTATTATTTTTATCTCTTCTCTGCAGAAGTTGGAGTAATCTTAACTAAAATGGAAAATAAACATGGAACCCTTTCTACTTCATACAAACAGTTTAGAAAAAAAATTTATTGAGAAGTTCAGAAAAAGAATTTTAATTTTCTTAAAACCCCTTACTTTCTGTTTTTCTCTTATCTTCACTTCCTTTCTCAATCAGACACACACACATTAATCCTAATTTCTCTCTTTACCCCCTCTCTCTGGCTGTATCTCCCTCTCTAATACTCCCACACATACACAACTATTATCTCTCTTCCCTCTTCTTCAATCACTCTTTTCCTTCTGACTTTCTCTCTAACTCTATTCATCTCTCTCTCTCTCTCTCTCTCTCTAGTTTAGGTTGTGTTTCTTAAATGCCTTCATTTTATCTTACAAACACGATAAAGATTCGAATAGCCCTCCATGTATTGCCGTAGGTCCGTTATTGCATGCGTGAGTGCCACTATTGCATTCTCAGACAAATCTTCCTTGTTTTTTTTATTGCATCTTCCTACATAAGGACTAGATTGGAGGAGCCAACAGTTTGTTACATTCGACGCCTGTTCAGAAAATTTCACAAAACCTTCTAAAACATTTTCCCTATAGTTGGTGTAAGCTTTTATACAGAGTAAAAGCAGATAAATTTAATCATGCAAATCTAGGCGACTATAATCAATGTATTGAAAGCATAAACGTTTCGAGAAGCTACCCTAATAAAACATCAAATTTAATTTTTTTTAATAATAAATTTTAATTAAATTTAGCCTAAAATTTACATTGTATTGTTTGTAGGTTTTTAACAAAATGTTTAGTACCTCAAAAGCATAAGTGGGTGCTCGTTCGAAACAGTTTCCTTAAACCAATAATGTTTAGGCTGTTCAAAAAAAAGAGATCGAGAGAGAAAGAGGGAAAGAGAGAGAATAAGGGAGGGAGAGAGATGTTTGTGTTTGTGTCAGACAGAGACAGAAAGGTGTAGGGGAGAAAAGGGATATGTGTATTTACATAAAATACAAATCAATTTTGTAAATATTTAAAAAATTGGAAAAACCTGCAGAGTAGGATCGCGAGTAAAGAATGAAATTTAGTGACAAAAAAAACAAACTAGAACTAATGCAAAGTTTTCACAGTTACTTAAAATGTTTTAGCGTCTAGAACCTACAAACTGCTATAAAATGTTAACAAAATGCTACAAATTTCTTTTATCTCTTTTAGATTTACTTATTTTAAAATTTCCCAAGCTACCATAAATTTAGATATTAGGTGAAAGACAGTGAATAAGGGTGATATTAAAAATAAAGAGAGAGATGGGAAGATAATTATGTGTGTGTCAGACAAAATAAGAAATATGTTTGTGTGTGTGTGTGTGTGTGTGTGTCAGACGAAGAAATACGTGTTTATCTGTACGTCATTTCTTACGTAACACTAATTCTATCCTCCCTTATGAAATAATTTTATTATTTTGCTATTATGACATAATAATGTTTATTTATCTAGATGCTCTCTCGTATATTTTATTTTCCTCGTATTATTTTAATACTGTTTATTATTTTCGACTGTTTATAATACCATAAAACCTTCACATCCTAATTTTCTTACAACATTCTTACCTTACTAGTATTTCAATTTTGTCTTGTGTTATATAATTTTTTTTTTATTAAAACTTCAGACCTGCGCAAATCTTAAAAATATAATTTTGTTCTGTAGTTTTTACTTTATGATCAACATCTAATACAGACTACCAACACAGTGAGACACACTTTCCCATTTAGTGAAAATTGATTTTGTATATTATTTTAATCACCTTTATAAAACTACCTTACAGTGTATTATCTCTACACAATCCACTCTTCACTGCCTTCATGATAGCAGAGCCTTACATTAACGCAGCACAAGAAGAAAGCTTTTTACCTAGCTTAATTCCCTTGATTGCAAAGTCACTGTACTGTAACTTGCTTTTAATTTAACAAGCCTTTCTCCGCGCCTCGTCTGACTTTACGGCAGTATGTCGTCACAGGTCGGGTATGTTTTTCGTAATTTAGGACTATGTTTCGTTCGAAATTCATACACACGTGTGTATTAGAGTCGAGATTCAAAAAACTATTTTCAGTCACAATTAAATTTAGTAACTAATTCACTAATTAATGGAAATTGATAATGATTTTTACACAAAACAATTCAATGGAATCTATGTCGTCACATATCTAAACCTTGGGATTCAATTTCTGAAGAGGCTTTGATATTTAAATTTGTAAATTGAAGTAAAATCATGCAGGTCGTCTGGTTTAGCCCGACCGGTGTAAAAGCAGGAGGGGAGCAGATAGACGCGTGTGGGAGCTGCTATCTTGAGAGGGAAAGGTAGACACACATACACACTATAACGTAGTACCTCAGTTTCATTGTCAACGGTCAGGATAAACCTAACGACCTGCATCGATGTTTTGGCGTATGAGTCCTCCATTGAATGCATCAGGCGTTCGCTAAATTTGTCGTGTTACCATTAGACGAATACGACTGCAGTGGTTGCTATTGGCTGTTTCATTCCTCGTCACGATTTTGCAAATATTATATCTTACACAACGTTCAAATTATGTACTTTTCTCATTATCAAGTACAATCCCAACTATATTTTGATACGTAAATCGCTAATATATTCTACTTTGAAAATTACCAAGGAATACGGCTTAAATAATCTCTAATTGTATTTTACTTCTTTCTGGATCCCTGTAGTCGGTTTCCCAGACCTCCATTTGGCGCGATGTCTTTGATTCAGGGAGCGCTAGCCTGTGCATCGAACCACTGTCGGCAGCTAAGTCACCGTGGTATAGAACAGTCATAGCCCGGACAGAATTACTCCACTTAGACGCCTAAAACCACATCCCCCCACCAGCCAAAAATAACCAATAAAATAAACTTCTATTTATTACTCTAATATATTGACTTCGTCAATCCTTTCCTGTAATGTCATTTAGACAAACTGGAATTGCACTTTGGCCTTGGCACAGTACTACTTTGCAGGAACGCACTGTGAGGCTGGGTGCACTCACTTACACGCACGCGCCGCCGCAGTTTCCTCACTTCAAATTAAACAGGACATCTAGGAGAGTTTGATTTAAAATAAGTAATTGAAGAAAGGAAGCTCTTAATTCTTGTTTAGTGGACAGCACGAAAATCAACCCTCCTGCTGGCGGTAGTACATCAGAATAGTAGCAGAGCGTGGTTAAACACGAAAAAAGTGGTATTTTTGTATACCACTACCACTAACATGTCTTAAGCGTATTGATCGCTCCGACGTACAAAGCAGGCGTTTATCATCTGTTATACTGTTAGGTTTTGTAGAATAGCAGAAGAATATGTGAAGCTATCAATATGATTAATGTATACTTAGGTCGACGAAACCTTGGTATTGGTAATTCCTAAACACCATTGTTCATCTAGTACAGTTCATTTTGAATTCTACACCTATATAAGAAAGCATTAAACTAAACACAACATAAAATTTATAAATTTTGTATATAAATTTGTATATAAATAAACAAACACCACAAAAACTAACCACAACACATAGTAAACTATAAAACATACTCACAATAAAACATTTTACGCGAAAAAATAAGAAACTCCTAAAACAACACGTCAAATCACAGAGTTGCAAAATACCACAGATGCGTCATACCATTTAACACCTGAGCATGAAGTCTTGTCCTTGACTCCCAAGGAATGCTCTGACCAAGTGCGTTACATATGTTCTAAGAAATATCAGTTTTTAGAAAATTAAATTGAAAAAGTAGAAAATAAATTTTTCACTCAAAATCTCACTACAAGCTAATTTAATAATACATACAGACCACTTTTGATGATGGTGTTGGCTTCATCAGTGATGTAGTTGTAGCCAATCACCGATCAAGGCTACATCGTTATCGAAGCTAGTATGTATGTTTTAATAAACTAGTGAGATTCTGAGTAAAATATTTTAATATTTACCGTAGTGAATTGTTCTCCCTAACTGAGGGTTAATTAATTTAATGACAAGCTATTGTTTCAAAAGCCTCTACACGTGCAACCCAACAATTGAAACGTTACATTGTTGTGTTTTTAGAAACTCTATGGAATGAAACGTCACTGTCGAAGGAAAATCGATTTAAGTGGAATTCATAGACAAATAAGCAGATAGCCAAGAAGAACATTGTTGAGGGCTACAAAGCATGTGAAGTTTTTGAAAAGTAAAGATACAATTAATTAATCAAATCAGATATCCCTGGTCAGTTGCAAAGTGTTTATCTTGCTTCCTCTATACTACAAAACATTCTAATTTTCTAATTTCAAACAATCAAAAATCAAACAATGGTTTCGATAACTCAATGTTTTAGAAACAAATTTTCAAACAATTTTAAAAATTTAGTTGGAATTGTTTTCAAAGAGAAATTCTTTGGTAATTTAATTCCTAAATGTAAATGAGTTAATAATAATTTTGCTGAAATCGAGGGTAATTAATTTGGTTTAGCGTGTAATGCCACCCCCTTTAAAATAATATTTAAAGCAGAAAGCAAATAAATAAAAACACTTCTACTCAATTAGTAAGACGTCATTAATAGATATACAATAGATATGTTTTGTCTCTAAGCCTGCTTTGATAGAAACATCAAAAAACTACTTTTTTTAATTCATGTATGTCTTTATTTATTCAGTTTATATTATTTATATTTATTTGTACACAATTTTTTCAATCTATAATGGCAAAGTTTTTTTTGTATTTCCGAAGCAAGTTTTTATTTATTTCTGTATATTTCCCACTCTTTTGTTTACTCGTTTCAAGTTTTTCGTCTTATACATCTCCGGATAATCGAGGTTCAACTGTACTACCAGAAATTATTTATTGTTATAAGTAATTATTTAAACTGTTGTATAAAGCCTGGAGCGTCACTTAGGGTTCCCTATCCGAAACAAATCGCCAAAGTTTAACAATCTCCCGTTAAAACTCTCAACTCGGAGCATCCCTCTGGGAAATGTGCATATTTAATCTCGTGAAACTACTTTTATCAAGGGGCACCTGCCGAAACGTTCCAACCCTGGATGCGATTCGTTGCGAGGGCGGAAACTCCAGACACAATAAATTATCCCGAAGTAGGTTTATAGTTAAATATTGGAGGCAAACTTTACCCTAAGGTCATACATTTATCGGGTGTTAGTTAATGATAAGGAATGGAGGTGCGGGCAATATTTTGGCGCGGTCTAGTTAATTATTTAAACAGTAACTTATTGCGCGAAGCTTCACGCGCAACTCCAGGAGTAGTAAGCGGTATCGGTTACAAAAAGGAACTGGAACAATTAACATAAACAATATTCATATTAACTCCTACTTGGGTAAAAAAAGAATTATTTTAGTAACATTTTATTTATTAATTATACAGAATATAAATACGTATATGAATAATAAATACGTATATGAAAGAATCGCAATATGAAGTTGCAAAATATGCAGTAAAATTATTTATACAAAAAAATAACTATACCTAGACAACTATTTTTTTTAACTATCTTACCATAAAGTGTTATCCACTACGATTTTAAACAATGTATTTAAATTTTAGTAGGTGAATAAAAGTATTTAAATAACGATCGAAAATTTGAAAAAGATTATATAAATATATATTGGCAGAGTGTGAGCTAATAGTAGGAATTATACAACCTTGTTCCACTACTGCACACTTGGTCTTCATTCCACTCTCTCTTTATTTTTCTTTGCACAAAAACTATCACTACACTCTTTGCTGCACAACGAGCTTGCGTTTCTATGTTCATATACAAACTCTTGATTCGGCGTTAGAAGAGGATAAATTTTGATTGTTGCCCGTGTAAACGTGTAACACAAATATTTAATGGAGAATAGTGTTGATTTTTAACAACTGTTTGTGAAATTCTCTAAATATTTCCATCTTCATTCTTACCCGTGATATTTAGGTGGCGTTTATCCATATTTTTATTCTTCCCCTATTTAGGCGTTTGTCCATAATTTTTATATTATCCTGATACTTATTCCTGACAATTATTTGTGTTCCTTTTCTACAAATTTTTAAATGATAATCGGATGCCGATAAGGAGGTGTCTATCTACATTTATGTTTTCCTGGTAGCTAATACTAAAAACCTGTTTTCTTTAAGAATGAGTTTATTCAAATTACTTTTCATTAAAGCTTCTAAATTTATAAACTCCAAAACATAAAATATTATCCAGGAACTGTAGATAGAGATGGCGCTTGCGTAAGGTGAGAAATAAAGCGTTAGTTCTGCCAACTTTATAAACAGTAAAAGCTCTTCAATTCAAATTTTCTTAAATTATTATTTTGTAAACAATAACATATCCGACTCTTTAACTAATATGTTTTCTATTTCAACCTTGCATTTGTATACAGGTATAAGTATATCACACTCATGTTTTATAAAAGTGGCATTTTCTTTCTGCTAGTATATTTCTTCTTACAGCTCTTTACAAATTGATTACCACTGACGTTCACTATGGTGGACACACACATAAATAACTCTTACAAACTGTTTAATGTTTCACTTCCAGTAGTAACAGAAGGCTTAACTTCAACAATAGATTACGTAGCCTGATGTAATTTAGAGCAGTTGACCCTGACTTCTATTATGTATTTATGCAAAACGCTTGCTCAGCTCACAAAGCCAAGTATGATTAGAACATCGCGTGGAGTGGGTCACACTATAGCTTCAAGTTTTCTTACTTTGAAATTACTGCCTAGTTATGACATCATCCTGAAAATTGAGGAAAGTTTAACAGGGCGTTACTGTCAGACGTTTTGACGATCAATTTCCCGAGGTAAATTTGTTTAGTCAGTTAAAGTTGTTAAAATCAGGAATGGATCATTTCTTTAAGGAACATAGAAGTGTTTAATATTGTTATTTTATATATATATATATATATATATATATATATATATATATATATATATTATAATATTCAGATTGTGCAGATAACCGAGGTAAATAGCCTGAACTTCATTTTGAGCGGTTGAACTTCGATGGAAACATAAACAAATATTTTTTGAAGCCACTCCCTACTTAGGTCAATAAAGCCTAAGTTCAGCAGAGTCACTAACTTTTATTTTAGTTGCTCTTTATTAAATAATTACAAATAAAATAAATGAAGGGTCTCTGCCTATGCATTAAAGCCGCAGTTCTACCATTGAAAATACAGCATAAAATCAACTGTTTTATGAAATCATATATTATCACTTATTTTAGGCCAAATAGGAAGAAATATATAATTTGCATACCTTATCCGTTTTGTGAAAAGTTTTATCTCCCATATAAAACTAAAATTAATTAATTAAATTTAATTAGTGAACTAATATTTGAAAAAACTGTATTAACATCAAGTTCTGACGCAAGTGTATCTGAATATAAGTTTAATAATATGTATTTGAACTTGAGTGGAAGAATAAAAACTATTGTAATAACGATTGAAAATATACAATATGAAGAGCACAGTGGTACAATACGAGTATATTACAATATAAATATTAGAAACCACCCCAATACCAAAAAAAAGGTAATATAAGTTATTTAAGATTAAACTCTTATGTACATTTCTATGACCATATCATCATCTTCATAGTGTCTTATTACAAAATTAAAATCTAACAAACAAGAAGCTACAAACTAGAGAGACTCTTCTTGTTGAAGTGACTAAGAGAAACCTTTTACTGAACAAGAGGCTGATATTATCAAGAAGCATGAATCCACATAGTTTTTTTCTTAACAAAATACTTTCAACTTAAACGTGAAACACACAGATTCTACGAAAAAGAATCTATGAACTCTACTAGAACTAATTAAAGTACATAGATCAAAATTAAATATGTCAAAGAAAGTTACCAAAACACATTACAATAACATATTGGCGAAAACAACAATTACCACACAAAAAATAAAAAATAACTAACATTACAAGTTATCTAAGATTAAACACTCATGTACATTTCGATGGTCCTAATATCAGAGGGTCCTATTATAAAAGTACAATCTACAATACAAGAATCTACAAACTAGACTGACCTTTAGAGTTTAACCCTTAGTTAACTTATATTATTAGTTATTTTTGTGGTATTGGGATTTATGCCAATATTTTATTTGTAATATATAGTACCAACGTTCGCTTGATATTGTATACCAACAAATATGCTTATATCCATATTATATTGACATTTTATTAATTTCACCATTTTAATAGTATCGGTAGCTCATTAGGGTCTGTACAGTAGGAGTGGACGCACGCACACCCTTGTACGTTTGCATTTGTACGTGGTGGTATTGGACAAAACAATTGTATGAATTGTGATTTTGAATTTTCTGTGATTTAGTTATTACAAAATGTATTCTGTTTGCTAAAGAATATATTAGTGAATATATAAATATTTAAACTGTAGCTTACATCCGGAAACGCCACCTAATGTCTCCTGGTCCTCCTCCCCTCTTGGGGGTACTTAAGAGCGTACATCTACTTTTATGAAAACACACCTGCCGACATGCCCCCACCCTTACACTGCGATACATTGCAGAGGTGGAAGCTCCAGACATAATAAATTATTCCAAATAGGGTTAGATTTAAATATTACAAGCAAACTTTCCCCTTGCGTCATAAATTCACCTTCCGTCACAGGTTAGTTAGTGAGAACCTGTGTGGGAACAGAGAACCTGTGGACGCAGTTCTGTTTGATGAAGTAAACCTTCCAAACGGTCGCCCCAACTCCCCACTCGTCCGACACATAGTAGAGGCTTCTGTTGCCCAATTACAGTACTCTTGCCACGTCATCTAATCAACAACATTTATGTTTGAAGTTTTCACGGAATAGATCAATGAACATTTCATTACACAGACCACTTGCCTTTGTTCTCATTCGTTGTGAATGGATGGTTTGATTGGACCTCACGTTCGTTAAGACAGGTTTTCCTCTAAACACCACGTTGAAGTGTTTATTGTCCATCACAATATACGTTATTAACCATATTAAAAGGTATTTATTTATTTAACACTTTAAAACTATTTAGTTATTTTTATGGAAATATTGTGTGATTACGAAGATTTGTTTTCCCTTTATACTCATGCTCGTTATGTTGATCACCTTGTTAGGGAGGACTAATATTTCTCATGCAATCTTTATACTCTATTAACTTCTCCTACCGTGGCTTTATCTTTATCTAGTTATGCAGATGTCATGATTATTTCAATTATCCTTATAATAAAGACTAACATTACTTATGTGATCTTGGTACTCTAATAATTTTCCCACCTCGTCTCTCTGTCTCATTCTAACTTTTCTGTAAATTTAGTTATAATTTCTTCGTACTTTTTTTCTATATCTAATTTGTATGTTCCTATTATACTCTCTTTCTACTCTTTGTTTTATTCTTTCTTCTGCTAACCATATACGTTTCTTGTCATTCTTCTCCTAATACCATTACTGTCTTTATACCAAATATTAACTTGCTTGTTTATCTTCTACTGACATTTTTTCACCAACCCTTTTTCTTGTTCTCCATCAATGATCTCTCTTTTCCGGCTACTTCTTCCACGCTTTGTTTTGCGCACATGTTAGTGTGTGTGTGTGTGTGTGTGTGTGTGTGTGTGTGTGTGTGTGTGTGTGTGTGTGTGTGTGTGCGTGCGTGTGTGTGTGTGTATGTGTGTGTGTATGTGCGTGTGGAGAACATATAGCAATATCTTGACAGCTAAATATTCCAGGAAATCTGTTTTAAAAGACTCAATACAAACTATTAAAAACTTTAAATATAATCCAAAATGTTACGCTCAATCACAACGAACAAAATACGTCAAATTTCCGTCTAAACCAGATTTAACTACGGCGCGCAAACGAGGGGGTCGTTTGGGGTTATCCTCCCAATTCACTCGTTGTGTTTATGACAATAATTCAGTTACACGAAAACAATAACGGCAACACAAAAACAGGTCGCATGCTAAACACAAAACTAATTAAAGCAACGGCCCCGCTGTGGCCAATAACAGAGTTGTTATGGCGACACACGTGTTGTTTAGATTAATGTTGGAAGCAAAGCTGGGCACTCTGTAAGAATGCTAGTACAAACAACAACCATGTGGAGAACGTTACTGACGTGACTGACGTTGCACAAAGTATGAAATCTATCCAATTAAATTCAAACACATATTTTTAAAACTTTTAGTTGATGATGCTTAATGTTAATAATTTTTCCAAATACTAATTTATTGTTTCAATTTATTAAACAGGTAATTTTAATATGATAGGAGAGAAACACTTTTCACAAAAGGGGCAAGGTATGCAATATAGTTACTGTTTCCATTTAGCTTAAAATAAGTGATAACATATGATTTCAAGACAGATGATTTTATGTTATAGGTATACAGGTTATGTGTTACAACAGCTGTTTTAACCCATAGGTCATGTTACTTTATTTATAATATTTGTAATTATTTAATAAAAAGTAACTAAAGTATACATTTTCTTCAATGACGTAGTAGGAATTGACTTTAAATTTTTTTTGTTTATGTTGTTATCATTTATATAAGTACAGAACTGGTAATAAATACAGAACATGTAGAACCGGATTTAGCAAGATCACATGATGTATAAATTCCGTATACAATAGAATCAAATTTTAGGTCTCAATCTGCCTTCAGCAATATTTATCTATTTTCCCCGTTACTGCCAGCGTCTAAACTCTCACGAACCAACTATTACAGAAAATCGTATAAAATTCTTGGATCTTTTCAACCTTACGGGTCCACGGTACCTGACTGGAGGGGTTCCAAAAGGTCACATTTTACACTCAACAACGGAGTACTTCCGGGTGGCTTCCACTTGAATGCACCTCTCGATGGGCCCGTTACATTACCTATGACACTTTTATCTCACAATTTTAACAGAATTACACATATTTTTGGAAACGCTAAAACAGGTAAAATTGTTAAGGAAAAATGGGACCCATGTTACATGGCTAAACTAATGCTAACCTGCACTGGGTCCGTTATAGAGGTTACGTCAGTGACGTCAGCCAGTGTTCTAGCCATTATTCAGACAAAGTTTATTTGAGTACAATATACTTCCATTCTTAGGGAACCTATTCCTGAGTAGTTGTCACGAATCGGAAAATCATTGGTTTAGAGCACACTTAAGAACGACCGCCTTAAATGTAAACGATTTGGAAGTACAGTTTTAATGGTGAATAAATAATAATGTTATTATACTTAGCCATTTATATGACTAGAACAGGACTAAGTGTCCTGCTTTATATATGTTTTTCAATATTATGACTATGCAGTTCATAAACAAAAGATATAAAACCGAGTATGATTATAGAATCGCGTGTAGCAAGTCATAAAAGAATGAATTACTGTGAAATTACACTTCATAGCTGTGACGTCATCGGAAATTTTAATGAATGATAGAGGCGATGTTTCCAGAAACAACAAAGCTGATCAAACGATAAAATATATTATTCTGATAAGTAAAGTAAAAGATGATCTTGTATTACTAGAAATGTAACGAGGGAAAAACTTCTGAGTTTAATCATGATTATAAATCTTTCAAAATCGCCCTAGCGAATTCTAACCTACGGTACTAGCTACAAATTGTCCATTGATATTTTACAAGGTAAAATCCTACATACGTTATGTATAAAATACCAGAAATAAATTATTTTCAGGAAAATATCGTGTTAAAAATTAATTTTACTTTAGCATAGAGATTAGGTAGACACTAGTTAATTTTATTTGCGTTTGTATTTTTCCATAAAACACTTCGTTTATCTTTAAACATTTAACCGATTACAAACCGTAAGAGCTTCATCTCTATTACGACTCCTAATACATTGAAGTCTCATCACCAATTAACCCACTAAGTATGTCAGTTATCGTTCCGTAGTTTGCGTACAGGTCATTCTAATAATAAACTTGAAAAAGGTTCTTTATAATAGATCTTTTTCACATTCGTTTTAAAAATTTTCTTGTTCATTTCGAACTATTAGTTCACACTCACCTTATATATATATATATATATATATATATATATATATATATATATATATATATATATATCTTCTGTATATGTTGTTTGTAGATTCATTCTACAACATATACAGAAGACATACTATTCAAAAACATAATACACAAGACTCAGGAGGAAACATATATGTCGTCAACAATTACCAACACGACGAACCGAACATCCGCACCAGAAAAAGTAATCAGTGATTCGACAATGGTCAAGTGACCGAAAGGCGCCTCATCACTCAAGGTAAAATCATTGCACTTAATGGTGGATAAAATTACTTACAATAGTAATATATTAACTTCATAAAGTCAGTGCAACGGAAAAATAAAGGATAACGTAAAATATCAAGAATATATATATATATATATATATAAATCGTTAATAAAATTATTTGTGTTCATCCACTCAAGTTCAAATACATTTTCATAAACTCGTTCTGGATGAAACTTGGTGTTAATACAGTATTTTATAAT
>JBAIZL010000002.1:26253566-26258566 GCA_036971475.1 Prosapia bicincta
GAAGAAGGGAGATAAGAGAGATTTTTAAGAAGAGGATTTGAATAAAGACAGATTAAATCCAGTTTAATGAAGGGGCGGTGAAGAGATTTTTAATATATAGAGACGTTTATGTGATGTTTCATCAATGCAGTCCAGATACACAATGTAAAATTTCTATTTCGAATAATATTTCACCGTTACTAATAAAATGATATGGGCTCACCAGTTCAGAGCGTCACACACGCCACACAGTAGTGACACTGAAATAATGGTAGTATTTTCTCACTTTATATTTTTAATGTTCAGGTAATTTGACCATTTCTGCCTTTGAAGGATAATTGAAGGCTTGTGGGAATTTGGTGTTTACATAAAACCACTGATCTGGAACGCAAAAGGGATCTATAGAGAGCCACAGATGTAGGTTTCTCTACGTCGAGTACGTTGGGAGGTAGCCACTCTTTACACCTTAGTATAGGAAGAGGGGAAATGTCGGGAAGGACTTGATATGACAACGGCCTATAATGGTGTTCAACTCGCAAGCTATTTACTGGCGCTTAATTAGGATGTCTAGCTGAAGAGAAACATGGCGAATATTCAAATTTATTAGGTGTTGGTAGAAACTAAATGAACATAAAACACTATTCTTTGAAATGTATTCATGTAATCAACATTCTCAGAAAAGAATATTTAAATTATACTGTTGTTTGGAGACATTAATTAACATTAATTACCTTTAATAACGTATGAATTATTAACTTGTGAAACTTCCGGAAAAATACCGCCTTATGCGAGCATTGAACGCTCTCATATAAAGGAACCAGTAGTTCTATTATTCATGTGGAGAGCTTACGTACTGATGATAATCGCCGACTATAATATAAATAGGTAAACTGGATAAGGGGAGGAATAAATATGATTTCATCTGTGCAAGATCACGTGCCTGAATTACACCCCTCTCGCTCGTTATCCCACTCTAGATCGTCATAAAGATGTGTCTACCCTTCGTGTCCTGTAAGTACTGTACAAGGATAGGACAGGGTAGTTGGAATTATAAAGAGAGGGAGATAGGGCATTCCAGGGACTCTTACCTGTAACCCTGCTATCAATCGGTGTGACGAGAGGTGTCTAATCACAGTCGATGGTGACGATAGGTGCTACCCGGAGTAAGAGGTGTCCTCCTTCCCTAATCAGAGCAAACGTAAGGTTAATAAGCCGGATATGTTCAACACCATATAGAAAAGGAGCTGAAACATAGACGTTACGTTCCCAGGTCTCTGGAACGAGGATATGGCAACACCTATGCATATGTCTGATTAATTCAAACTCTTTTAATATCAATTTGCAACATAATAATTGCGTCATTACTATATATGTAACGAACTCAATAGAGCCATCAGGATATAGTTTTCCCGTATAAACGCCGTCTTGACGAAACAATCACCTGATTACGTTGATAAAGAATGTTGCCCTTAAACTTGGCGTTCGACTTTACGGCACAAGTTTGCTTCCAATTTAGCCGGGAAATGAAGCGCGTGACTCCAGTCGACCCGCCAAGATTTAGAGCGCCCGCTGACAAGAACCTCTATCTCATCAAAATGTTAAACGCCAATATTCCTTTATAAGTAGTTTTCTCACAAAAAGTTTCAAACATTTTACCTTAATTAAAATTGAGTGTTTCGTACTCTTTTAGAATATAGAAAGAAGAGTGAATATATGGCTGGATCAGATGTAGAATAAGTGGCGCTAAATTTGATACTAACTGTTATACTAAGTTTTGAGATAGCTTACCTTGAATGTACGAAGATAAGGTTTCTTTTATAGTCACGCCTTCTTCAATAAAAGGCTTATAGATTGGTAAAAATATTGTTTTTGATATTTGAATTTTTAAACAATCGAACAATAGAACAATACACACACACACACACACACACACATATATATATATATATATATATATATATATATATATATATATATATATATATACATATATATATATAATTTGAAATTTTAGTTTTACTTTCTAAAGATAATGCAAATTTTATTTCGAAGCTACGGTATTGTTTAAAGTAGTAAAAACATTATATGAACTACTTAAAACGCCTCTTTAAAGTAATGACTGTCATTATTGTTAAGGACACCCTCACTTGTCGTATAAAGGTTATTATTAAATATAGATTAGGTATAGGATATATACAAATAAACACAAATTGTGGATTTAGAGTGGGTGAATTAAAAATCACATTTATTTAAATTAAATTTTCATAAGAACTTACATCAGCGTCGCGTTGTTCAGAAAAATTATTGATTTCAGAATTTAACAATTTTCTCAACTTATTAAACAAATGTTATCGCCTTGAATTTGTGACGAATAAAATAAGTACAGTAATTTCAACATTTTGTTCATTCATTTCTATACATTCTCTTTACAAATAATATTTTAAGTCAATTCCTACTTAAGCAACAATAAGAATTATATTTTAGTTGCTTTTTAATAAATAATTACAAATAATATAAATAAAATTACAATACTATGCGTCAAAACAGCTGTCTTACTACCATAATCTAGAAGATGAAATCATCCTTTTTATAAAATCATATGTTATCATTGTTTTTAAGCCGAATGGGACGATGTAACTATATTGCATACCATGCCCCTTTTGTGATATATTTTCTACTATATAAAACTAAAATTAACTAATTAAATTTAATTAATTAATTTTTATTTGAAAAAGCTGTATTAACATCAAGTGCCATCCACTACAAATTAAAAAAAAGTGTATTTGAACTTGAGTGGCTGAATAAAGTGTGTTTTATTAACAATTGAAAGTTTGAAGAGGTTATATCTATAGGCCTATAAGAAGAGTGAACTAATAGTAGGAATTTAATAAACTAAAGATATTTTCTCTGGGGAAAAAAATTAACATTGGTTGTTTTGCAATGCAATATGTTGTAATGAAAAACGTTGGTGAGTGTTCCGTGTTTATAATTTCAGACAACTAACATACAAGCTTCCTGGCTGTTTAGGGTGAGCCCCAGAGCGGATCAAGCCGCGATATCACGATCCGCTGGTGCCACAGGCCACGGGGGAGTTGCTGCTCGGTTGCAGCCTGGTTCCGCACAAGTAGTACAGACCCCTGCCCGGTGACGTGTATCATGTCCATACGAATGCTATATGCAATGCGTTGTAGCTGAATACTTTATTAGGCTTCGCCCCTGATCTATTTTATTTTTCTTATGAAACCCGTTTCTGTTACTCATAAATACACTGACGACCTGAGTGTTTGGGAAGGAAGCGATGCGATCTTTGCGAAAGCCCTTAATGCAGAGGTAGTGCTCGAAACTTATTTTATTAAACACAACCACACCTACGTACTTCACGGCTTCGCGGCTTATCATTAACCAACACCCGGGAAATTTATGACACCAGGGCGAAGTTCGCTCTAATATTCAACTATAAACCTACTTAAGAATAATTTATTGTGTCTGGAGTTTCCACCTCCCTATCATTGCATAGCATTAAGGGCAGGAGCGTCCCGGCAGGTGTGACTTGGAACAAGTTACACGAGATTAAGTATACAACTACGCCCTAAGGAATCTTGTGAATCTAAGAGTACTAACTACAGGTTGTGTTAAAGATGGACGGTTTGTCGGGACGGAATGTGTTTCCAGTTATTACGTGAATATAGGAAATTTCAAAAACTGCTTACATTCTTTATTTCTAACATTTCACAAATGATGCAGCAAACAACAGGCAACACACACAACCTAAATCATTACAGAAGAGAATAGTTTTCTATTTAAATCGCCAAAGCATATTTTCACTGCGCAATTTATGTTTCATAAACGACTCATTTCTGACGAACGTAATTAAATGAAGCGAAAACATTCGCTGCAAATAAAACCAGTGTTGGAAACTGTAATTAAATTTGTGAATACAGCGCATTTACGGGGATGTAAATTTAGCGGCGCGCTGAAAAAATACTCGCCGAAATTAAATTACAATGTCCGTAGCTAGACTCAGGTGGGGCGGCCAGGTGAGGCAGACTTGCTACGTCTCCTCACTATTTAGCCTATGTAACGTGACGTCACGAGATGGTTATACTTACTGTACGTAGAATTGTAGTACAGTATAAAATATTAAAGTGACAAATTTATTAAAACGACGGCAGTGGATGTATCGTTAAAGCAATTCTAAGATAAATATATTTCTATAATATTAAGGGGAAGTATTGAATTACTAATATATAAAGCTAATTTTAAAATGCGTGAGGTGGTATATTTTAATAAAACAAATGAAAATAAGTAGATTTAAAACGACAGTATCCGAAAACACTCGACGTAGGGTAAACTCATTGTTTCTGATCCGCAATAAGCAAAAATTTCGAAATCAAGAAAGCCGAGAGAAATGTAACAAAATATATTTCATACTGAGTAAACTACATGACTAAGCGAATAGGTGACCACTATTGGTTACAAACAAACTGACACCTGCCGTACGATTAACTCATAGAAACGTCGTGTAATTGTACCTGTTCATGGAATTTACCTGAGCTGAGGGACTTTACTTGAAAATTCCGTCAGCTGTGGGATAATGTGTGATAGGACGTAAACTAGGGGTTCCTTCAGCTATAGAATCATCAGCTGTGAGTCTTCAACTGCAAATTCCGTGACCTGTGGGATCATGACTCATAGGACTTGAGCTGAGAATTCCATGACCTAAGGAATCATGAGCTGTGAGACTGCAACTGTGAATCCAGTAAGCTGTGGAATCATGACTTATAAGACTTGAACTGAGGATTGCATGAGCTAATGAATCATGAGCTGTGAGACTTCAACTGTGAATCTCGTAAGCTGTGGAATCATGACTAATATGACTTGAACTGAGGATTGCATGAGCTAAGGAATCTTGTCCTCTGAGACTTCAACAGTGAATTCCATGAGCTGTGGAATCATGACTTATAGGGCTTGAACTGAGGATTGCATGAGCTAAGAAATCATGACCTCTTAGAATTCAACAG
>JBAIZL010000002.1:26263566-26278566 GCA_036971475.1 Prosapia bicincta
TTTCTCTCTCTCTCCAACCCTATCTTCTCTAATTTTCGGTTTCTTCCTGTCTCCTTCCCTCTTATCCCCTCTCTTCATTACCTCACACCTTCTTTTTCTTTTCCTTTCCCCTCTCTTTCTCATCTCCTTGCGGTCTATATCTCTCTCCAGAGTGTAGGTTTTCTGAACAAAGATTTAATACAAAACTCTAGGCATCCACTTGCCTGCCTCCTGTTCCGAGTTTCCTTTATAAAGCACGTATTTAAACGTGACGTGACGAGAAGCAGTGATAGATTTCATCAGAGTTTCCTGCTCGGTCACTAGCAAAGACCACGGATGGGAATATGATGCTTTACATTGTATCGCGGTTCCAGTCATTGTCAAGTCCCACACGCTTCGAGACAATCATTTCCTCTAGTCCATAGCGCGAAGGACAACACTGCCCGCGCATTTAGAGCTATAGTGTACTACTTATTTGATTTCAAAGCGACCGTTTAATTTATTCCACAATGAATGCACAATGAATGGTCCGTATAACCATAGTGAGGACCGGAGGTTGAATCGTCTACACGTCCTTTATTACACATGCAATTAATAAACTATATTTTTTAGTATTGCCATGTTTATATCGTTACATTGTTACATATGGTCTTATAAAAAATATAACTCGTGAAATGAAATTTTGAAAACTTGTTAAACTCATCGTACGTCCGGTTCGGGGCGCGATTACCCGCCGCTGTCACGCGTGGGATTACCCCGTCACTGGCGCTTTGTTGTTTCTTCATCAGGCGATATGGGATGAAGGGATGACTGCGTATATTTTTTTGAACATGGGACAATGAATGCCGGTGTCAGCGTAATTGCGTTTTGTAATTATGAAGTTCACATTTCCCGCCCACAAAAACAAGACCGACCCGCCCTAATTACGCTTTCTGTTGGGTTTACAACGGGATCATTTGGTGACACTTTGTAACTGTAATTGTGAGTTTTGTAATTGTTTTGTAATGAAGATGCCTTACATATTGTCCATTGTTTTACGGTTTGATGCTAGCTCAGTTGTAACATTTATCTAACTGAGAGATATACTAATAATATTCATTATCTAGTTTTTACCACTAAGAAGACACACATGGTCTCTTAAGGATATTCACCTCACTTGGCCCTTACGTTATTCCCAGATGACAATGTGGCCAGAACCTCCATTCAACGGACCATTATCATCCCAAACTACTAACTTTTACCAGCTGAGGGCTGAAAGGTCATACAAATATTTTGCCCCCACAGAGAAAATATTACTTACTTACTTTACTTTATCCAATGCCAGATCTTGACATTTCTGCCATTCTCCTCCTAGCCTCCCAGTACAGACAATTCTGGCTTCGGTCTTCCACATCTCGCAATGCTGTGCAATTCCGAATATGTGGGGCGTCCATCTTTTGGCAGTTACAGAGAGGTCAAATACCCGAGGCTGCTAATCCTATTTCATATAGGGGGGCTGGCAGATACTCAGCCCGTAAGCATTCTGAATCTGGCAACAGCTTCCACTCTAGGTAGGATGTGTGATATTAACACAGTGTGGACAGGGTCCCCCCATATCTTTCCAGCGCTCATTTTATTTTGGGTTTCCCTTGTATTCTCATTGATTGTAGATTAAATCAGGCTTCTTGCTGTCAATAGAGATATAGGAATATCAGGCTGTGGCAAGGTGTTACCTTGCTTCGCTAGCTGGCCTGCGCGTTCATTTCCTTCAATGCCGTCATGGCTAGGGAGCCATTGCAGCACAATATACCACCCTTCTTCAATCATCCCTGCCCAGAACCTTTCGTCCATTCATTGTTTGCACACAGTTGGTGGAGGTATTACTAGTTAGTGCAATTATAGCGGCCTGTGAATTCACGAAGAATACAACTCTTGCTGACTTTCCGGAGATCGAACAAAGTTTTTCGCCAGCTTGTACTATAGCCGCAATTTCACCATCGAAGTTGGTATTATTTTCAACTAGGCTGCAGCCCTCAAAGTGGTCGCTGTAAAAGCCAGCACCAGAGGCATGCTTTATCTTTGGCCCATCGGTGTATACATGGATCCCGTTATCTTTACTGTATAGATCCGCAATCGTTTCCAAAGCAACGGCTTTCACGATGTGTGGATCACTAATAGCCTTGGAGTCTTTGTGATTTGGAAGCGACAGAGAAAATATAAAAAATGTGAACCTTTGCCTGTAATTCTGTTTATGCTTAAAATAGAATTTGCTGTGACATTCATTACGGCGCTATAAATCTACAACGTCGTGATTCTAGAAGGATGAGGCATTACGTTTTACAAGTAACGTATGTTGAACATTTGTGAATATAGAAAGAGGAGAAGTCCAGGGTGTTTGTTGATCCATTACACCTATTTTTACCACTCGGTCCAGTATAAATACTATCACTTAGGTGAGGGATTAAAATATAGTCAGTATAGGAGAGATTAGGATAGGGACGTAAAGACAAGGGGGACAAGGGGTTTACGTGTACCTGAAAACGACATAAAGACGTGTCTACATTCCATTAGAAATAAGGATAAGAAAGCAAAGAGACCTGATATCAAACGGGATGAAGAGAACTGGCTACCCACTACCCCGTGAGAATTATGAGGCTATTTAAACGCATCCCATGATGAAAATAGCGCAAGACCTATGCAGGGTCTCTATTCTGAAATACACCTCTCTACCTTGGTGGAAATGAGTCTGTTATAGTTTCCAGCTCCATATGATGACCTTTCATGAGGTAGTTTTCTATTATTTTATCTTATATATATATATGACGTTTATTAAAGTTTAAAATAATAGAGATAAAACTTTTTGTTTAATGTAGCTTCAGCACTGAAATAGGAAAAAAACAAAGAGGAGAACGGCAGCGGAAAGCAATACATTCTGTATCCTTCAGATGTAATATTAATCACTGGTGTTTGCTTTTTGTGCCGCGCAGACAGGCGCAAGACAAATCTGTTTCTCCCGGTTATAAGAAGATATCTTTCGAACCGCCTTAACGCTTTGGTTGGCTTTGTGTGCCAATATAGGCACCATAAAAACGTTGAACCACACTGCTTTGGGAGTCTTCGTATTGTAGAGGCGGTTAGGTAGTTTAAGTAAAATAAAACTACAAACAAATACAATTTGTATTCGATATAATGTGATTTCATGTTGCTTTAACAAGGGGAAACAACACTGTAAATATATTACAAAGCAGTACGTTTTGAGAGGACGTTTAGACGAAATGTTTTCGTAATAAAAATTGAAAGAACTATTTTAGTGTCTTTTAAAACTGAAAATGTAAATTAAAGAAATGAATTTCAATGTTCGTAAGACTTATTGTAAATATGCTGGAGTAGAGAATGGCTGAAGTATAATATCTTAACCTAAATGTGGTAAGGAAGAGAGATGAGAAGGGAGATTTCAGTGGTGTGGGAAGGTATGAGGGATCAGTAGAGCTTCAAGGCTGGTGTGAATATTAGAGAGGATTAAAGACTGATATCTTGTATGTGAAGGTATTAGAGATTTTAACGTTGCTGAAACGTTTAGAAGAGAAAGAACAGAAAAATTTAAAGTGGATGAATAAGTTAAAGGATTGACTGGTTTTATGGGGTAAATTAAAGGTGCGTTAAATGATTGATGGGTTGTATGGGGTAGGTGAGTTGAAATCGGAACGGGTTATATGAGGTTGGTGCATTGGGGGATTGACGGGTTGAATAGCGTGGATGGATTAAACGATTGACGGATTGTATGGGGTTTGTGCATTGAAGGATTGACTGGTTGTATGAGGGGGTGAGTTAAAGAAGTTAAAGGATGGACGGGTTGTTGGGAGTGGGTTTATTAAAGTATTGACGGGTTGTAAGAGGGGGTATGATGAAGGACTAACAGTTTGTATGGGGTTGATGCGGTAAAGAATTGCCAATTTGTACTAGGGGTGCGTTGAAGAATTAACTGGTTGAATGGGGTTGATGCGTTGAAGGATTGACGGGATAAATGGAACTAGTGCTTTGAAGGATTGACGGGTAGTATGAGGGGTGAGCTGAAGGCGTGAAGGATTGAAGGGTTGTACGGACTGGGCGCATTTAAGGATTGACGAGCTGCATGAGGAGGTGCGTTGAAAGATTAACCAGGATATAGAAACGGCAGTAACTATTTAGGATATTTTAAAACGTTTTAGGCTATTCCTTATTGAGTTAAAGAAATAAAAAAAAAAATGTAAGTTTCATATTGACAATCCTTATGAGTTTAAATAGAAACAATTATTAGACCACATGTTAAAAAAATAAAAAATGCTCTAATAATTACAACTCCCTTTCCTTGAAGCTAGTCACGTACATACAGTCCTGACCATTATCTTGCCTGCATCCAGTGTAGAAGCCTCATCAACCCCCACCCTTGTGACTAATCGCATACATACAGTCCTGACCAATATCTTGCCTGCATCCAGTGTAGAAGCCTCATCAACCCCCACCCTTGTGACTAGTCACATACATACAGTCCTGACCAGTATCTTGCCTGCATCCAGTGTAGAGTCCTCATCAACCCCACCCTTGTGACTAGTCAAGTACGTATAGTTCTGACCAGTATCTTGCCTGCATCCAGTGTAGAAGCCTCATCAACCCCCACCCTTGTGACTAGTCACATACATACAGTCCTGACCAATATCTTGCCTGCATCCAGTGTAGAGTCCTCATCAACCCCACACTTGTGACTAGTCAAGTACGTATAGTTCTGACCAGTATCTTGCCTGCATCCAGTGTAGAAGCCTCATCAACCCCCACCCTTGTGACTAGTCACATACATACAGTCCTGACCAGTATCTTGCCTGCATCCAGTGTAGAGTCCTCATCAACCCCACCCTTGTGACTAGTCAAGTACGTATAGTTCTGACCAGTATCTTGCCTGCATCCAATGTAGAAGCCTCATCAACCCCCACCCTTGTGACTAGTCACATACATACAGTCCTGACCAATATCTTGCCTGCATCCAGTGTAGAGTCCTCATCAACCCCACACTTGTGACTAGTCAAGTACGTATAGTTCTGACCAGTATCTTGCCTGCATCCAGTGTAGAAGCCTCATCAACCCCCACCCTTGTGACTAGTCACATACATACAGTCCTGACCAGTATCTTGCCTGCATCCAGTGTAGAGTCCTCATCAACCCCACCCTTGTGACTAGTCAAGTACGTATAGTTCTGACCAGTATCTTGCCTGCATCCAATGTAGAAGCCTCATTAATCCCACCCTTATGACTAGTCAATACATCTAGTTCTGACCAGTATCTTGCCTGCATCCAGTGTAGAAGCCTCATCAATCCCACCCTTATGACTAGTCAATACGTATAGTTCTGACCAGTATCTTGCATGCATCCAGTGTAGAAGCCTCATCAACCCCCACCCTTGTGACTAGTCACATACATACAGTCCTGACCAGTATCTTGCCTGCATCCAGTGTAGAGTCCTCATCAACCCCACCCTTGTGACTAGTCAAGTACGTATAGTTCTGACCAGTATCTTGCCTGCATCCAATGTAGAAGCCTCATTAATCCCACCCTTATGACTAGTCAATACGTCTAGTTCTGACCAGTATCTTGCCTGCATCCAGTGTAGAAGCCTCATCAATCCTACCCTTATGACTAGTCAATACGTATAGTTCTGACCAGTATCTTGCCTGCATCCAGTGTAGAAGCCTCATCAATCCCACCCTTATGACTAGTCAATACGTATAGTTCTGACCAGTATCTTACATGCATCCAGTGTAGAAGCCTCATCAACCCCCACCCTTGTGACTGACTGAATTTGTTTTATAGTTTTAGAAATACTCATCTCATTTGCATTATAATACTTAAACCATACTTCTTTCGACTATTATTTGAATATAAATAAGTTAAAACACAGTAGAAACAGAATCTGTTATCTCTAAAAGCATATGTATACAAAAATTTAAAAGGGAGCATTAAATAAAACGTTTGGCTAAACTCAACCCAAACACTTGAGCAGCTATCCGTTGTTCGATTCGGCACAAGTAGAAACACCATATCGTACTTTTACTTAAGTACCCCTACATCGGTTTAAGCGCCCAGATATCGTAAGATACTTTACAATAAAGTGGGCTTCGACTGTCTGCAGAAACCCAGTCAGGATTAATGTCACCATAAATGTGGCCGTATACCACCAAATATCGTTGCTGTGTTCACGAACATTTCTGTCTTACTAAAGAACACATTACGGCTCCTATCGGCTTCACTTTTAGCAATTTTTAACATAAAACAATCACTCAAAACACGGGAAATATTTTACTATTTCGTGCAAATATATTATAATTTCTAAAGACAATTCATAGAACTGTGTCACGACTAAGATATTTATTGTACAAGGTCGGTAACAATCCTTTTATACACATCACGTCAGCAAAGCGAAAAAATAAGCTGCTTCATAGAGACAAATGCAGAAAGGTTAATTCCATGTTCATACGATAATATCTAGGCAAGTTGCCAGGAAATGACAATTGTGTCCCTCCGTTGAGTATTAACAGAGACGCAAAGCGGATTATATCGAGTCTGGGAGATGCTTTTACTTTTTTATAATATTTCGTTTCGATTAAAATGTAAATTATTCCTAATTATTTTACTAACTGTTTGTGTTTATTAAATTTACATAAAAAACTCCAGATGTATAAACAACCAAAAGACAGGTAATATCTTTTTTAGAAAAAACCTTAGCAGTGCTGAATTCATCGTGAGGCTAAAAATTGATGGACAGCCTTTGTCAATGATAAGAGTTTACCATTTACATCTATCTAACGGTCGGTATTCCTTAGATAAATATTTTGCTCCACGGAGTTAATGATCTACAAAAAAGTTATATAAAGAAAAAATTCTTAAAGTCAATTCCTGCTTACGTCATCAAAGACAAATTTTATTGTAGTTACTTTTTTTGAAATAAATACAATTATAAATAAAGTAACAAAATCTTTATAAGGCATAACCTGTAACATAAAATCAGCTGTTTTATGAAATCATATGTTATCACTTTTTTAATCCAAATGGTACGAAATAACTATATTGTATACCTTGCCCCTTTTGTAAAAACAAATTCCCCATATAAACCTAAAGTTAATTAAATAAATTAAATGTATAAGTTAATATTTGAAAAATTGCATCAACATCAGGTGTTATCCACTATAAGTTTAGAAAAATGTATTTGAGCTGCAATGGATAGTTAAAAAGTATTTTATTAACGATTGAAAATTTGAACAAAATATATGTAGGGAAAGTATGATTTAATAAAAGGAATTGAAGAATACATTTCTTAACTTGTTCTTTATAGAAAATACGTCACTTTAAAACTAATTTTACCTTCGTCTGTATAAATGTTTCTATCCCTGGAATAGCAATTTAAAACGTTTTTAACGAGGTGTGATCGTGTGCGCGCGTACGCACGCGACACACTACTTCATACATAACCCAACTGTGTAAGTAAGCTAGAGACTAGAAGTGGCTCGCGTGTTTACTCTGTGGCCATAGATTCAAAGCTCTGACAGGACCGTAATTTTGCCACGTATTTACGGCCTCAGGTTGCCGCTCTGTGATTGGCGGTTAATTACACTTAGCAAAGTAACAATCTGTGCGACGTCAAGCCACAAGGTTCGGGAAACGTGAACACACTTCTTAGAGACGTGAAAGCAATGAAGATAGACTTACTTAAAGTAAAGTTTACTCCCGCCTGGTGACGTCACTATACTTTGCATTTAATGCACTCCTTCACTTTGCCGTTGCCTTCTCCGGGTTCTGTCAGCAGCGTATAAGGCGACAATACGCTATACACTTTATTATCAAGTTTCCAAAGTATAAACTTTACATACATTTTTATCATTTATTTGTGTATGCAATAGTTTGCAATGGGATTTATTCAAATTAACAAGTAATATACAATTATTAAGTCAATTTGTACTTAGTTTAACAAAGAAAATATTTATTTTAGTTACTTTGTATTAAATAATTACAATTATCCTCTCTCTCTCTCTCTCTATATATATATATATATATATATATATATATATATATATATATATATATATATGTATACATATATATATATATATATATATATATATATATATATATATATATATATATATATATATATATTAAGTAGTGAGAGTAAATTCACATGTATTAGGAACTAAATATGCAACGGTACTACATCGGAATAAAATCTTAAGAAAAGAAATGAAATCCTAACAATTGGGATGAATTAATTCAGAATTGTTTTAATGTAGAAGTCTAGGACCGAAATAACAACAATAACATCTTGATCTGCCTATTGATTTCACATCAAACACGTGTACTGTAATATTGTAATGTATGTAACTGACTACATCAATGACTAAATAAAATACTACCAAGGTGCTCCTTGACCCCCCACTCCAGTGTTCCTAGTTGAGAAATGGCGGTCTGCCTCGAACCGTTCTGTATAATGTTGAATCTATCTTTATCCATTCACACCTGATAGTTAATGAAAGTGTAACGATGTGAGTATTACTTAAAGTACCTCCTATAACAGTGAATTCAGATATTACAATTGGCGATGAGAATAATTGGTTATGTTTAAAGTAAAGTGTAATTAAAATCTGCCGGTCGTTGTAACCTCTATTGTATTGCACGTGGTCAAGTGTAAAGTGAATGCCGTTAATGCAGGAAGGTGTATTACGGAATATTAGTAACTAATGTAGATTGAAGAATTTATTGTCTACAGTAAGGTGTATGACATATGACAGAAGTAGCATTATTAAAGTAAGAAAATGGCAGGTCTAATCGGCAACATAGGTCAATTTGACGGTGCAAAGGAAACGTGGGAGTCGTACATTGAGAGATTAGAAATATTTATTGATGCAAATGATATCAAAGAGAATAAAAAGTTTCAACACTGTTAACTGTAATGGGCCTAGAACATATAATTTATTAAAAACTTATGTGTACCAGAAAAACCAACAAGTAAAACGTTTGATCAAATTGTACAGTTAGTACAAAAGCATTTAAACCCGAAGCCGTCAGTTATAACGGAACGGTACAAGTTGAGTTTGAGGGTTCAAATTGGTGAATATATTGTACAATTGAAGGAACTATCAATGAACTGTGAGTTTGGTGAGAAACTATCTGAATATTTGCGGGATAGACTAGCAAGTGGTCTGAGGGATGATGCTGTGAAGAAGCGTCTGTTAAGTGAATCGGAGCTGACGTACGAGACTGCAGTGAAAATTGCAATAAATATGGAGATGACTGACAGGGGAGCAGCCATATTAGCGAGTTCAACAGCGACAGGAGACATGAAGAAAGCCAAGCTGAGTCTCAACAACAGACAAGGGTCAAGGTCTACACAACACCAAGCGACTGACAGCAGCAGACAACAGCAGCGTCGAAATCAACAGCATTCGTCTTTTCAAGTTAGAGGAGAGAAGAAGACAGTGTCAAGTGTTATTGTTGTGGCAAAGAAGGTCACAAAGTTAATCAGTGTAAATTTAAAGGCTATAAGTGCAATAAGTGTCACAATGTTGGTCACTTAGCTAAAGTTTGTAAGTCAGATAACAATGGCTCTTATAATAATAAGAAAGGTAAATATAGATTTAGGCAACATTACGTAAATATGTCGGAAAGCAGGCACAGCATAAATAATGATAATGAAGTATATGACTTAACTAATATTTTTACTTTGAATAAAGTAGAGGAACCTAGTTACATTAATGACAGAGTAAAACCAATAACAGTAGAATTGGAAATAGAGAGCAAGTCATTAACTTTTGAAGTAGATAGTGGAGCATGTGTCTCAGTGATAAATGGACAATGCTACCAAAATTATTTTAGTTGTATCGAACTAAAGCATATTAACTTGATCATAAGTTCTTATACCAATCAGCCGATAAACCCCATAGGGAAAATGTCAGTCTAAGTAAAATATGAGTTAAAGTAAAAGAGTTAACGTTATATGTTATAGCTAATGGAGCAAACCCAATAATGGGAAGGGATTGGATAAAAGAGTTGCAGGTTATAATTAAAATTCCTGACAGCTCGAGTAGTACTTACAATAACAACTCGCAGGTTTTCTGTAAAATATTAAGCAATGAATCGGAAATTGTAAATAAGTTGTATAACACATATCCTAGAGTCTTTACAGACAAACTTGGTTGCTATACTGGAAAGCTAGTAAAATTAGAATTAAAACGCCATTCCTAAATTTTGTAAACCAAGAAATTTACTTTTTGCGTTAAAAGATAAGATAGAAACAGAGATTGATCGATTAGTGCGAGAGGGTATCCTAACTCCTGTTTGTAACAGTGAATGGGGATCACCTATAGTTCCAATAATTAAGAAATCGGGGGATTTGAGAATTTGTGCAGATTTTAGAGCATCTTCATTAAATGATTCGTTAGTAATAAACAGACACCCTATTCCTAGGATTGAAGATTTATTCAATAGATTACAGAAGGGAGATAGATTCTCCAAAATCGATTTGTCCCAGGGTTAACAATAAATTTGCTTAGATGAGCAATCTCAAAAACTATGTACCATATGTACAACCAAAGGATTATATATGTATACAAGAGTTCCATATGGTGTAAATTCTGGTCCTGGTATTTATCAACAAATAATGGAATCTATTCTTGCAGGTGTTCCAGGCGTTGTGTGTTTCTTAGATGATATATTAATTAGTAGTGAAAATATGGAAAGTCATGCTGAAAGACTAAATGACATTTGTAATAGGCTAAGTCAAGATGGTTTAACAGTTAGTAAAAAGAAATATGCGTTTTTTCAAAAGTCTATAGAATACTTAGGTTATATAATAGACAAAGAAGGTTTAAGCACCTCTCCTGATAAAATTAAAGCTATTGAGAGGGCACCTACTCCAACTAATGTTAGTCAACTTAAAGCATTTTTAGGCATGGTAAATTATTATGAGAAGTATGTTCCAAATATGTCAACAATAGCAGCACCTTTATGTAGATTGTTACGTAGAGATACAGTATATGAGTGGACACCCCAATGTAAGCAAAGTTTTGTACAAATTAAACGTAAACTAGTATCTGCTCCTATATTAGCTCATTATGATCCAACATTGGAGATTTGTTTAGCCACTGATAGTTCAACATATGGGTTGGGTTGTGTGTTAAGTCAGATACAAAGAGACGGTTCTGAGAAACCAAGTGGTTATGCATCTAGAACTTTATCAAAGGCAGAAACAGGTTATTCAGTTATTGATAAAGAGGCTTTAGCTATAGTTTATGGTATAAAAAAAAGTAATCAATACTTGTATGGTAGGCATTTTACATTGATCACCGATCATAAACCATTGTTAGCGATATTTGGTTCAAAAAAAGGTTTGCCAGCATACGCTGCTAGTCGACTTTAACGCTATGCGTTATTTCTAACTAATTACGAATTTGATATAAAATATGTCTAATCTCAGGCTAATGCCAATGCTGACTGTCTATCTAGATTACCTCTCAATATTAAAGGTTTTATTGTAGAATCAGAAGATATTAATTAAATTGGTACATATTTACAGTATAATAAAGAGAACAAAATACCAATTAATTTTCATGATATTAGTCGAGCAACTCAGAAAGACAGTGTATTACAGAAAATTTTCAATTATGTTGCTTATGGTTGCCCTAGTGAAGGGTCAGTAGATTTCGAACTAAAGCCGTACTTGCAAATGCAAACTGAATTAACTATCGAAAGAGGGATATTGCTATGGGGTCATAGAGTGGTAGTACCTCAGAGTTTGCGTAGATCACTTTTGGATGAACTACATAGTGGTCATCTAGGTATAGTTAAAATGAAAGGCATAGCACGTTCTTATTTTTGGTGGCCAGGCTTAGACGCCAATATTGAGCAATTAGCTAATAGTTGTTCATCTTGTCTTTTTCAACGGTAAAATCCATCTAAATGTGAATTACATGTGTGGGAGTATCCTAAGAATGTTGATTTTTTATTTCCAATAAATAGTAAATTATATTTAATTGCAGTTGATGCCCACAGTAAATGGATAGAAGTGGAAAAAGTATGTTCAACATCTGCCAAACAAACTACATCTAAATTAATGTCTGCTAGGTTTGGTTTACCACAATAATTAGTTTCAGATAACGGACCTCCGTTTACTTCTTTTGAGTTTAGTGAATTCTAAAAATGCAAAGGAGTCAAACATACTTTTACCGCCCCTTGTAAACCTAGTACTAATGGACAGGCAGAGAATGCTGTCAAGTTGGTTAAGAAAAGACGTAAAAGTGGCATTATGGGTAATGAAAATGTAGATTTATCTCTGTATAAATTTTTATTAGCTTATGGAATGCTTTGCACTCAACAACAAATGAAACACCAGCAAAGTTAATGTTTAATCGCAATTTAAGAACTAGGCTAGATCTGATCAGACCAAATGTACAAGAAGTTGTTAGTAATAAGCAAAGTAAGCAAATAGCTAATTATGGTGGCAGCAAAACCAGAGAATTGTTTGGGGGACAGCCGGTTATGGTAAGGGACTACAGAGGAAAAATTAAATGGAGGGAAGAAAAAGTGATTAAAATAATAAGTGCAGTATCTTACTTAGTAGAAGTAAATGATAAAGTATGGAAACGCCATATAGATCAACTAATTGGTTTAGGAAGCGGAAGGGATAATGCTGCGCAACAAAACATAAATGTTAAATCTGATTTATGGTTAGCTCCAAATGCATTTGAAAAAGTGGCAGATGACAAGTCAATGACATCACCTCAACCCATGTGTGCACCATCAAAAATCAGCCCTAGAGCTCATTCCTGTCCTAAACCAAATATCACGTTTCAGAATACCTCTCCACCCCAGTCGATCAGACCAGCTAATCGTAGGTATCCCACAAGAGATAGAAAACCTGTTGTGAAGCTAGATTTATAACTAGTTTATTATCATGTCATTATTCTAGTATAACTTGATTAAACAATGTGAACTATTTAAAGAGTTTTTTTTCTCAAGGTAATTAATAATTCAAGTTATTTGTTAGTAACATATTTCTGGCATTATCGTTGTTTTTGTTCATGTGATTTAATTATTCAATTGTGAATTCTTATTTAGTGTAAATTGTGTGGTTCGAAGTTAAAGGGGAGGAATTGTAATGTATGTAACTGATTACATCTATGACTAAATAAAATACTATCAAGGTGCTCCATGACCCCCACTCCAGTGTTCCTAGTTGAGAAGTGGACGTTCCGGATGGCGGTCTGCCTCGAACCGTTCTGTATAATGTTGAATCTATCTTTATCCATTAACACCTGATAGTTAATGAAAGTGTAACGATGTGAGTATTACTTAAAGTACCTCCTATAACAATGAATTCAGATATTACAAATATATATCAATGGGTAAACTCTCTATTACTTGCTTAGGCATAAGAGTTTTATAAAACCTGGCGGTAGATAATTTTATTTAATTGTTAAATGATTAGAAAAAACTTATTTCTTACATTTTTCGTAGATCCAACACTAAATATTTTATCAAATTATTTGAAAATGTATAGGGAAAATATTATATATATATATATATATATATATATATATATATATATATATAGTGCGTGTTAAACGTGAAAATAGAAGTGGGGATAAAATTCCTGCTGCATAATGCGGCATCGCATGGGGTTGGCTGTGAGTCTGACGTATACTTCTCCTTGTAAGAGGAAGGATATTGAAGAAGATGGATTAGGATAGGATTAAAGGAAGACCTTACTGTTCTCTCTATACTGGGAATTGATGAATATATGGACAAGCGCTTACCCGTATAACACCCTGTCACCCTGTATGGACAGGAATATAGACTCGCGTTAACAGGCTCGCCCACCCTTAGTAGACACCCATTCAACTGAGGTACCTACTTGCTGTGTTGCCTGGATTTGGATGCAATTTACTAAAACTGGTTTGAAAGCTTTAAATTTCATTGGAGGAATATACATTTATATATTTAGAGCTCACAGCACAAGAAAAAAGCGTTTACCTAGTAAAACGTGAGGAATAATGGTTACAATTATTATTCAAAACAAACAAGATTCACGAAATTATGGGCATCAAGTAACATACTGCAACAAATTCGCTAAAATTAGGAGATTCACGACTAGTTATTCCCAGTAAACTCTGTAAACACTTTTAGTTTGTTTTTAAATTATTGCTTTAGTTTTCGATAAAAAACTAAAAACCTCTGAAGGAGATGAAAATCTGTTTATATATTATCCTTTTAATAACAAAAAAATATACATATTAAAAAAAGCAGAAACAAAATTTATTATGAAATAATGTCCCTGAGGCGTGTTTGAAGTTATAGTTTTGTAATAGTGAGTTGTATACATTTTTTGAGCTTATAACCTTATTGTGACGATTGTTGTTTTTAATTATGTAAATTTACATGGGTTCTAGAACGATAATAAATTAAATAATTTTTAGTGATATTTAAATCTAGTTTAGAGTAATTTTACTTCTTATATTGGTCAACCAATTAAATTCCAAGTGAGAGACGTGAAAACATATTATCGTTACCTTTACATAAAACATTTCCATTTTTAACAAACTTTAAATCCTTTATCTGAAATCGTAATTCAATAACATAAAATTAGAATTTCAAAATTTAATGAAGTTCAGAGAATGCCATAAATAACGCGACGTGTAAATTAACCACTTTGCGATGAAATATTGCCTAAACCCTTAGGGGCGACATCCATTAATATGAAACACTGCAAGGGTGGTTTTGTCAGGGGTGCAAGTTAAAGATAAGTAATTCCGCACAAGTATTCGGGAGCCACTCGCTAACACAGTTTAAGTTGTGTTTTCTAAATTAATTTACACATTTTTTGCTTTTTGGAATTTCAAATTGCATAAGCTTCTTACAACGAAACAATAAACTTAAGGCGTGCATTTTAAATTACTTTATGAAGTTTTTTATTGTTGAAATGTTTTATAGATATTTTCTTGAATATCTATGTATAACATAACAATT
>JBAIZL010000002.1:26283566-26306066 GCA_036971475.1 Prosapia bicincta
GCGACAGGTTCCGCAAGTACAATAGACCGCGTGTCGCTGCGCTTGGAACATAGACTGGTGAGCTTTGGCCATCACTTGTCACTCCTACACAGCTACAGACAAGCTGTACTAAAGGCGTAAAAGTGGCTCTACTGGAGACGTCATAACGGGGCAATTATGTTTACACATTTCTGGACTTAGTTATAATTAAAAATCAATTTATACTTAAGTCAAATAAAATGTAAAGTCACATAACCTACGCTTTAACACAGCAGTTCTACCGCATAGCCTATATCATAACATCAGCTCTTTTATAAAATCTTATTTTACCACTTATTTTCAGCCTAATGCGACGGAGAAACTACAGTGCATACTTTGCCCATTTTATAAAAGTTTTTCTACCACATAAAACAGAAATTATTGGGGCTAGATCAAGTGAACAACGTTCCAACTAAACAACATTGAAAAACGAGCTTACGCGACGTTTAATTAACCAACACACACGATTGTCAAACGAACAACATTTACATGAAGTCCAACTAATCAACAGTCTCAACGTGCAACACACGGATTTGTATCGCCTTGCCACTCTGCAGGCGCTCCCGGCGCTCACAGTCCGATTTGAAATGTGTTACATGTTCTTTTTACGATTACAGTAATCCTTCAAAGCAATAAAATGTATCTTTTTCAATCCTTTATTTATATCGTAACTACAACAGACTGGTTTGAAAGGTTTTTTACATAATGTTCTAGATTTGAGAACGTACTGACCATTAAATAACAAACGAAGAAAGTTCTCGTTTTTTTTTTCACGCAATTCTATTATTACTTATACTTGTTAAATATAAATATTGCCAATAACTATATATTAACTAAATTATAACATATAATTACTTAAATAGACCTAATATTAGAGAAGTTATAGAAATGTCTTTTCTAATTATATAAAAGATAATTTCGTAATTAAATTTTAATATTGCCCTTTGTTAGGCATTTATTCAAGTAAACATGTTTATTTCACTAATTTCCCTTAATACCTATATTTGTAAAACATAATTATTGTCAATAACTAATTATCAATTTAAAAACAATATATAATTACTTAAATAGACCTAATATTTGAAAAAGTTATAGAAATTTATTTTTCAATAATATAAAAGTTAATTTACAAATTACATTTTAATATTGTTCATTGTTAGGCATTTATTTAAGTAGAAATTTAAAAAACCTAATTTCTATAAACTAATATGTATCTTTTGCTCAATGCCTTACTTCTTTAGTAACTGGTAATGCAACTGGTTTAAAAGGTTTTTTACAAATTATTTTAGATTTAACAACGTACTAACAATGAGATACAAGCGAAAAAGTCCTCTTTGATTTTATAGAATCACAAACTATTAGTAAATAAGCAATCTCAGTTTCTACCAAGGCATAATACAATATTATTGTAACTAGTGACACTCTTACTGAAACAAAATACAAGGTAGAAGCTGTGTGAGTGGCTCAAATAACTTAATTAACAGAAAAATCTCGTGTGCTAATTTAGTAAAGAAAAAACGCAATTTTCTATAAACTAAAATGCATCTTTTCGTCAATCCGTTACCTCTTTAGTAGCTGGTAATGCAACTGGTTTTAAAGTTTGTTTACAAATTTTTTTTACATTTTATAACGTAGGCTACTAACAATAAAATAACAAGCGAAATGAGTCCTGTTTGATTTTATAAAATCACAAACTAATTTCAAATAAGTAATCTCAGTTTCTACCAAGACCATAATATAATATTATTGTAAATAGTGACACTCTTACTCGAACAAAATTCCAGGTTGAAGCTGTGTGAGTGGCTAAAATAACTTAATTAACAAGAAAATCTCGTGTGCTCATTTTGTATGCAAAAGTCATTTGAAAAAAAAACAAATTTTATATCACTAATGTCAGGACTTATGATTAGAAAAAGAAATACAATTCTCTTACAGAATAAAGAGCCACTTGTTTAAACAATATGCTATATTTGTCTTTGCATTAATTTGTTTCCAACTCAAAATAAAATCTTAAGAGTACTCAAACATATGATTCCAATGCTATACCCGTCCTAAAAACATTGACACGTCGTTATTTAAATTGTAGACGTAACCGTTACTAACCATAAGCCGTATCTGTAAATCCATAAGAATATGAAAAAAAATGGTACTCTAGTCATCAATCCCAACATTTTAAATTTTAGATCTTATTTCGTTTAACTGTAGATAAAAGTGTAAACGAAATGGCCTAACCTCTTCGCAAATTTACTTCATAACCGCGATAGCCCATTTTAAAATGTACTTAACACTTCTCATGTCAAGACCTTTACAAATATATTTTTTTCTGGTTTAGGTTCGGCTAAACAGAACAAATTTTGTTCAAATAGCACCAAGGTTATAGTCATGCTTAATGGGTAAACATAAGTTTACCTCATCTGCTTTACCCTCAATAATGGTCCACCTTAATAATATCCAATTATAATGTAAAGAAATCAATCATTGGTAAAGAAATTGATCCGGTAATCTCTATATTTCAATATTAAATACCAATAGCTACTACCTTATTTTAGACACACTTAAGGAACAATACACTAGGATCATTATTTCTGAAAATTTTGTAAAAATAATCTCTACATATTTGTTTCAACCCTTTGTAATTTTCAAGGTAAAAACATATGCGCTGCAAGGAAACGTATAACACTCTATTCAATGTACTTCACCATTTACAAAAACCACTTAACAAGATATGACATTGTTTAGGTTAGGTTTGATAGGTTGGACCTTGACATTTCTACCAAAAAATGCCACCGCCCTGGCCTGTATACTTTACTGCTACTCGCTATTTACCTTTCTTGGACACAATAAATAACAATAAAACTGCCGTAATATCCTATCACCAGCTTATTTTTTTTACCATTTACCTGGGATATAGATATAAGAGTAAACAAAATGGTCAAACCTCTTCACAAATTTACTTAATAATTTTTTTAATGGCGTTTGCCTATTTAAAAATGTACTTAAGCATCATGGATACACTTCATGTCGTCAAGACTTTTACAAATATATTCTTATCTTGTTTAGGTTAGACTAAACAGTACGAATTTTGTTCAAATCACACCAAGGTTATAGACATGCTTAATAGGTAAACATAAGTTTACCTCTCATCTGCTGTATCCTCATTAATGGCCCACCTTGAAAATATGCAATTATAATGGTAGCAAAACTCCCAATCATTGGTAAAAAAATTAATCCGGTAATCTCCATATTTCAATAACCAATACCTTATTTGGACACCCTTAAGGAACAATACCCCAGGGTCTTACTTTTGAAAGTTTTGTAAAAATAATCTCTACATATTTGTTTCAACCCTTTGTAATTTTCAAAGTAAAAACATATGCGCTGGAAGGAAACGTACACTATTCAATGTACTTCACAATTCAAAAATAAAAAACACTCAACAAGATATGACATTGTTGAGGTTAGGTTTATGTTGGACCTTGACAGTTCTACCGAAAAATGCCACCGCCCTGACCTGTATACTTTACTGCTACTCGCTATTAACCTTTCTTGGACAAAATAAACAATTGTATAATACTGCCCACCTTCTAACAACCTGACACCAGTTTAATTTTTACCATTTACCTGGGATACAAATATTTTTTATACAGCCATCTTTGGAATAAATTTGGGCCACCTTATTAAAATTCAATGTCAGAGTTCCCACTACAGAAACACCACCTCCCATAATAAATTCTCAACTTTTATGGATGGATATTATAATAATTTAAATGATCTTGAAATGCATTTACTCCCAAACTTGGATATTGTATCTATACACCTTGGATGGATTGCCTAAATTAACTTCATTTTGAAAAACAAACATCAAATTTCAACACTTTATAATCCAAATCAGTTAAAATGCACATTGGACGTAACCTTAGATAAAAGTATAAAATTGTTTATCGCAAGACCATATATGCAAGAATTTTTCCAACAGGGAAATATATTTTTCTATTAAATTGAAGTTAGATGAAGAAATTAATTGCAGAGTGATGTTGCGCAATGGCTAAATCTATCCCTTCAGTTTTTGTTTTTCATGTATTTTATACTTACACCGAACATAATGGGCTACAAAATTAAATAATTTATTTGATGTTGTGGTAAAAAGGTATTTTCTACACTTTAAAACAATTCACTTTGAATGAATGCTATACCATTGACATAGTCATCTTGGGGGGGGGGGTATACTTGTTTATGGCAATCCCGACCTTAATACAAGTTAATCACTTAAACAATAGTTTAGGACTATTACTATTGATTAATAAGATTCACCAAACATAATGGACTGTAAAATTCAAGAACTCAACTTATACAAGTGTTAAAGAATTAACATAACCTTTAAACCATCCACTCAACAATTGACAAAATTACAACTTTGTGGATGGACTTACAAATCAATATGTGAATGTTCTTGAAAAAGCATCATGTTGTATCCTCAAATATATAGACTTTGTATCCATACTTGCTAGTAGAAAAACACTTGTTCATGGCGATCCCGACCTTATACAAGTGTTAAAGAATTAACATAACCTTTAAACCATCCACTTAAAAAGCCCCAACAATTGACAAAATTACAACTTTGTGGATGCACTTACAAATCAATATGTGAATGTTCTTGAAAAGCATCATGTTGTATCCTCCAATATATAGACTTTGTATCCATACTTACAAGAGTAACTTACCTGCAGTTTCTACTGGAAAAAAACAAAAGTTTTAAATAACCTAAGCATTCAAATTTATGCAAATCCCTTTTACATTAAATTCCACTTTTAATGTTGTGAAATGTTTGCTTTATAAAAGGTTGCTTTGAAGTAATTTCAAATGTGCCTTGAAATTGATTGTTCAGTCTTAATTTACATTTAAGATGTTCATGTTATAAACATTATATATTAAGACAAATTGCATATTTTACTTATAGGTTATAACAATTTGTTGATAAAGCTGTGCAATATATTACACAAAATTCAACTAAAACTCAATGAAATATTTATTGTCATTATTACTTAAATTCGTAGGTAAATTATACTGTCACAAATATCGTGTTGTAAATAATAACCAAAAATACATTAAATTACAAGCAATTTCAGTTAAATTTTATTATGCACGAATAATATTTTAATTTAATTTAGTCAATATAGTTGACTATAATATAGTATCAAAAATTTTCAATACTGCAGTAATATACATCTTATAATACACAAATATGTAATTACAAAGAGCACAGTGGAAGGGTCAGGACTCAAAACTTTAATTTTTATAAAATTTTCAAAAATTGTGTTTTTTATATGATGTGAGTAAATACTTTTAATATTTAAAAAGAAAGATACATACCTGTACAATATTTCCTTGAAACTTGAACAACAGTTTATAAAATATCAACAGTCATAAACTATTGTTCAAGTGATTAACACTATGCACCGGACGTAATGTACAACAAAATTCAAGATTTACTTCAGCACTTGTAAATATTTACAATTGCTTAGTGAAAACTAGTGACGTGAAGATGAAATCAGCAAATATGAACATTTCCTTGTTAACTTACCATTATGGAAAATCAAACAGTCTGTCGAACTAGTATGTTGAACAGTACAGTAAAATGATATTTATTCTTAAGACGAACAGGTCACTAGGCTCTTTAACAGTAGCCAGCAATCGGCTGGATCCACTGTTTTGTTAAAAAGAATTCTCTTAAATCATAAATGATATTTATTCTTAAGACGAACAGGTCACTAGACTGTTTAACAGTAGCCAGCAATCGGCTGGATCCACTGTTTTGTTAAAAATAATTCTCTTAAATCATAAATGATATTTATTCTTAAGACGAACAGGTCACTAGGCTGTTTAACAGTAGCCAGCAATCGGCTGGATCCACTGTTTTGTTAAAAAGAATTCTCTTAAATCATAAATGATATTTATTCTTAAGACGAACAGGTCACTAGACTGTTTAACAGTAGCCAGCAATCGGCTGGATCCACTGTTTTGTTAAAAATAATTCTCTTAAATCATAAATGATATTTATTCTTAAGACGAACAGGTCAATAGGCTGTTTAACAGTAGCCAGCAATCGGCTGGATCCACTGTTTTGTTAAAAATAATTCTCTTAAATCATAAATGATATTTATTCTTAAGACGAACAGGTCACTAGACTGTTTAACAGTAGCCAGCAATCGGCTGGATCCACTGTTTTGTTAAAAATAATTCTCTTAAATCATAAATGATATTTATTCTTAAGACGAACAGGTCACTAGACTGTTTAACAGTAGCCAGCAATCGGCTGGATCCACTGTTTTGTTAAAAATAATTCTCTTAAATCATAAATGATATTTATTCTTAAGACGAACAGGTCAATAGGCTGTTTAACAGTAGCCAGCAATCGGCTGGATCCACTCTTTTGTTAAAAATAATTCTCTTAAATCATAAATGATATTTATTCTTAAGACGAACAGGTCACTAGGCTGTTTAACAGTAGCCAGCAATCGGCTGGATCCACTGTTTCGTTAAAAAGAATTCTCTTAAATCATAAATGATATTTATTCTTAAGACGAACAGGTCAATAGGCTGTTTAACAGTAGCCAGCAATCGGCTGGATCCACTGTTTTGTTAAAAATAATTCTCTTAAATCATAAATGATATTTATTCTTAAGACGAACAGGTCACTAGACTGTTTAACAGTAGCCAGCAATCGGCTGGATCCACTGTTTTGTTAAAAAGAATTCTCTTAAATCATAAATGATATTTATTCTTAAGACGAACAGGTCAATAGGCTGTTTAACAGTAGCCAGCAATCGGCTGGATCCACTGTTTTGTTAAAAATAATTCTCTTAAATCATAAATGATATTTATTCTTAAGACGAACAGGTCACTAGGCTGTTTAACAGTAGCCAGCAATCGGCTGGATCCACTGTTTCGTTAAAAAGAATTCTCTTAAATCATAAATGATATTTATTCTTAAGACGAACAGGTCAATAGGCTGTTTAACAGTAGCCAGCAATCGGCTGGATCCACTGTTTTGTTAAAAATAATTCTCTTAAATCATAAATGATATTTATTCTTAAGACGAACAGGTCACTAGGCTGTTTAACAGTAGCCAGCAATCGGCTGGATCCACTGTTTCGTTAAAAAGAATTCTCTTAAATCATAAATGATATTTATTCTTAAGACGAACAGGTCAATAGGCTGTTTAACAGTAGCCAGCAATCGGCTGGATCCACTGTTTTGTTAAAAAGAATTCTCTTAAATCATAAATGATATTTATTCTTAAGACGAACATGTCAATAGGCTGTTTAACAGTAGCCAGCAATCGGCTGGATCCTCTGTTTTGTTAAAAATAATTCTCTTAAATCATAAATGATATTTATTCTTAAGACGAACAGGTCACTAGGCTGTTTAACAGTAGCCAGCAATCGGCTGGATCCACTGTTTCGTTAAAAAGAATTCTCTTAAATCATAAATGATATTTATTCTAAAGACGAACAGGTCAATAGGCTGTTTAACAGTAGCCAGCAATCGGCTGGATCCACTGTTTTGTTAAAAAGAATTCTCTTAAATCATAAATGATATTTATTCTTAAGACGAACAGGTCAATAGGCTGTTTAACAGTAGCCAGCAATCGGCTGGATCCACTGTTTTGTTAAAAATAATTCTCTTAAATCATAAATGATATTTATTCTTAAGACGAACAGGTCACTAGGCTGTTTAACAGTAGCCAGCAATCGGCTGGATCCACTGTTTCGTTAAAAAGAATTCTCTTAAATCATAAATGATATTTATTCTCAAGACGAACAGGTCACTAGGCTGTTTAACAGTAGCCAGCAATCGGCTGGATCCACTGTTTCGTTAAAAAGAATTCTCTTAAATCATAAATGATATTTATTCTTAAGACGAACAGGTCACTAGGCTGTTTAACAGTAGCCAGCAATCGGCTGGATCCACTGTTTTGTTAAAAATAATTCTCTTAAATCATAAATGATATTTATTCTTAAGACGAACAGGTCACTAGGCTGTTTAACAGTAGCCAGCAATCGGCTGGATCCACTGTTTCGTTAAAAAGAATTCTCTTAAATCATAAATGATATTTATTCTTAAGACGAACAGGTCAATAGGCTGTTTAACAGTAGCCAGCAATCGGCTGGATCCACTGTTTCGTTAAAAAGAATTCTCTTAAATCATAAATGATATTTATTCTTAAGACGAACAGGTCACTAGGCTGTTTAACAGTAGCCAGCAATCGGCTGGATCCACTGTTTCGTAAAAATAATTCTCTTAAATCATAAATGATATTTATTCTTAAGACGAACAGGTCAATAGGCTGTTTAACAGTAGCCAGCAATCGGCTGGATCCACTGTTTCGTTAAAAAGAATTCTCTTAAATCATAAATGATATTTATTCTTAAGACGAACAGGTCACTAGGCTGTTTAACAGTAGCCAGCCATCGGCTGGATCGACTGTTTCGTTAAAAATAATTCTCTTAAATCATAAATGATATTTATTCTTAAGACGAACAGGTCACTAGGCTGTTTAACAGTAGCCAGCAATCGGCTGGATCCACTGTTTCGTTTTAAATTTATAAAATACTGTATACCTATATTAAAATATACCTAAAAAGTGTCAAGTCATGTTAGATTTGGTTTTAATTTTATACATTGAAATACAGTTGCATTACAAAGGACTTGTATCATTCCGCGCCTATTCACAACTTCTACATCCGCGCTGAATTTTTTACGCTACTTTAAATTGAAAAAAAGTAACTTTCCGAGGTCAATTTTAAAAAAATTGTTGTAGATATCGTCCTATTTAATGATGTCAAACCATTTCCCAAAATATCGTATGGCGCCGAGCTTCTGCATTTTTACCCTGAATTTATTACCCTACTTTAAACTGAAAAAATGTAACTTTCCTACTTCAATAAAAAAAATTCTTTTGGATATCGTCCTATTTGATGGTTTCGAACAATTTTCCAAAATATCGTATGGTGCCGAGCTTATGCACAATAGCCATATATATATATATATTTCTCGCTATCCATTAAGTTTCCGTTGCACTGACTTTACAATAGTTATATATCAACTTCATATATATATATATATATATATATATATATATATATATATATACACCCTATAATATGTATTCTTGTGTATTAATAAAGAAATAAAACAATTTTCAAATACAAGAATAATTTATTGAATTTACAATTCAAAGCTTGCTTGTTGGCAAACATTACCAACATCCTCAGGAATACTAGAAATTTTATGTATTGCTGAGGATGTTGGTACTGTTTGCCAACGAAAATCTTTGAATTGTAAATTCAATAAATTATTCTTGTATTTGTAAATTGTTTTATGTCTTATATATATATATATATACAATGTGTCTGTTATACAAATCAGAATGTTTTTCATGGTCTGCATTCTGGAATTCATGATCTCAAATAAAGAATTATTGTGACTGTATAGATAATTAATATGTAACAGAAAAACACCACTTAACTATAACCACCACATATTTCCGCGCACACAAGCCTTACTGAATAATAGAACTTAGAAAATCACTTTAGAGAACACTAAGCACAAAATTCCACACACAACACAAGAAATATTGCATTTAACATTTGCACATCCTTCATTTGCAACTGGCCTAAAAACCATTAAACTTAGTGCACAATATAACGCAATTGTTTACGTTCCTAAACCAGGCCTTTATTTGCATGAAACATGTAAAAAGGCTATTTTCATTGATATTATTTTGTTTTGCCTAGAAACATTATTTTTTCTTAAATTAAACTTGGGTAAAATTTTCAGCGCGGATGTAGAAGTTGTGAATTGGCGCGGAGTGATACAAATGTTTTGTAACGTCACAGTGCTGCGCATAAGGTTGTACTCATCGGCCCCGGTACATCATGCAAAAATAGCCTTTCTACATGTTTTGGAATGTTTCATGCAAATATATGCCCGGTTTAGGAATGTAAACAAGTACCCAATATAAGTGTGAGAGTGGAGTGATGCTAGCATTAGGGAAAGTCTATTTTTATGTTGACCACTGTATTACTATACTTGCAATCAGCTGCTATTGTGCATTAATTACATCGTGGATTTAATAAATTTACTTATTTTAAGAGTATGAAGTACGAAATTATCCAAAATATCGTAGGTGTCCTCGCTTGTAAACATTTACCAATAGAACTTAAGAAATCACTCATAAACACACAATTCCACGCACAAAACAAGAAATATTGCATAGAACATGTGCACATCCTTCATTTGTAACTGGTCTGATAACAATTAAACCTATCGCACTATTGATTTTAGTCATAAAATATCAAAACAGAAAGTATTGCACTGAACGTTAACACAACATTTTACAACAGATATTAGTAACATAACTTCTTCCTGTAAATAGACAGCGTCGTGGTCCATCGAAAGTCCTGAAACAAAATAATAGCATACTGTAAAAGTTTATATATGTAAGCTTATTTTATTACATAACACGTAGGCTATATTCTGGTAATTATTAAGATCAGCAACTACCGCTCTGGATAATCTGTATCTATATTTCAATATATAGGATAGATTTGGTTTTAAATTTATACAATACTGTATACCTATATTAAAATTTACCGAAAAAGTATCAGGTTAGGTTTGGTTTTAATTTTATACATTGAAATGCAGTTGTAACATCACGAAGCATTTGTATCACTCTGCGCTTATTCACAACTTCTACATCCGCGCTGAATATTTTACGCTACTTTAAATTGAAAAAAAGTAACTTTCCGAGGTCAATTTAAAAAAAATCTTGTGGATATCGTCCTATTTGGTGGTGTTAAACCATTTCCCAAAATATCGTATGGCGCCGAGCTTCTGCATACCAAGAAAGTACTGATTTAGTATTAGGTTATTTTGCAAACATTAAAAAGTAAATAATTACATTCTACAGATAATTGATATTGGCCAAAGTAATTATATATATATATATATATATATATATATATATATACTTACAAAGCATTAAATAATTTATTAAATTTCAGTCCTGTGTAACAGCTTTTTTATGGTGGTTAAATTTTTTCCAATGGGTAAGAGAAATTATCTTGCTTACTGGCCTCCTATTGTTCAGTGCTATATCCGATGTAGTGTGATATAGTCTAGCCATTATCCTATTTAATAACAAACAAAATATAGAAATAGATTATAATATAAAAGTAAATTATAATAGCCTAACCTATTGTTACAATGGAATGTGATTGCCAAATATAAAATATAACAAAACAGGAGATGAGTTAAAAATCATAAAAAAATTATTAGTTTTAAAAAAAATTAGTTAAAGATATGAAAGAAGACCTAATAATCTATAAATAAAATTAGAATTTAGGCACCAAAAAACACAAAAGTATTTACTTACCTCAAATTGTGTCGATAACCTATTTCTCGTTACATTCAGTTTTGGCAACAAATTAAATATCATAGATGTTGTTTCACTTCTAACATTTAAGGATAAAAACTCCGTACAAGGAAAGAAATCGTACAAAGTTAAATGTAAAATTAAATAATTATGTATTGCCTCATGGTAAAAGATCAATTCTGAAAGGAAACCAGCATTGCATTACCAAGTTTCCGTTAAAATAAACGGTGAATATATTACTAAGGCTTTCAGAACCATATTGCCAGTTGTTTCGGAACAATATTTTCCTTTTCTGTTTTATTTCAATGGTAATTGTGTGAATAAAATGCAACAAAAATTATTCCAATCGGTTGACTAAATTTTGAGTTTTTTCAGTTTTTAGTTGCGAACTTTTAATTTAGTAAATTTGTTAAAACTTACTCAGACAGAACGTTTTCGATCGCTGTATATTTCAATCACATTCTAATTTATATATACCGTTTTTTTCATGCATATTAATAATATTATTATTATTCATTATATTTATTAATTTATTATTAGTATTATATGCGAATTTTATGTTGCTACCTTTAAACAATTTTGTGATATTTTTTACTTCATTACCAAAAAATGTAAATGAAGTCCATATGACATTTTCATCATTATTTTTGTAAATTAAATTATTATTTTGTTTCTTTAAAATATTATAATTCAGTTTATCAACAGTTTTCTTTTTATAGCCATTCTCAATTGCAATTTGATAGATAATGTTTTTCTCTCTTATTTTGTTTTCATTATTCATAGTAAAATTATACAAGTAAAATTAATATATTTATTTATCACATTTATTTTATCTAAAATAATTATTAAGTTTATAGCATTATTATTAGATACATACAAACCATCATCTACATATCTAAACCAATAACCGTTTTTATCAAATGTCTGCATAATTTTATTTAGTTTATCATCTATATATTGTAAAAATATTTCAGATATTATATTTGAATAATATATAGAAATTATAAATACATTAAATATTCTTGTATATGAATAACCAATATATTTATATATATATATATACATATGTGTGTGTGTATATATATTAGCCCTACATACAGATTCCAAACAATTTCACCTAATTTAAATGATATACAATCATCAATTTATTATATGTATAAAATTAGCATGTGGAAAACGTTTTTACAATCGATGTTCACAACAAGATGTATTGATTCATCGAAACAGATGATGAATATTTTCCCTCCATTCCTATTTCTTCATATCCTTTGTTCTATACAGACGTGTTGTATAGTTGTGAAGTAGTATACTGATAAGTATATAAAGTATTATAAGTATTACTTATTATAAGTATTATAAAAATATTCAATGACCATGATACAAGTAACACGGTTGGCCAGATATAGTGCAGATATTTACTTCATGGACGATGGCTATTTTTATTATGCAGATAACAGTACGGGTACAAGAATCCACCTTAAATGTATATTGTACAAAACTTGTCTTGCCAGAGCTTCCATACCACTACAGAGGTCTGAATGGGCAGTAGTTAATTTTGTGCAACACGGCGAGCACAGTCATGGACCTGACCATTCGTATTTTTCAACTGAAACCCTGAGGGAATGCATTCTCGAAAGATGTAAAACTGAATCTACACCTTTCAGTGTTATATTTGACGAGGAATGTGCCAGGTAAGCAACACCATAGTTTTGCTCAAACTTAACTTACTTCCAACTATGGACTCTTTATTTAATATAATTCAAGTTTTTCAATACAGAATTTTATGCTTTTCAAAGTTTTTGTTTTTTCACAATACATACTTAGCTTTTTTCAATGGAAATGTGTTACTTAAGGAGATTGCTGGGTAAAAATATAGAGTTAATGGCGATGGTGCTAAAAATTTATTTTTGTTACTAAATTACTCGTTTTAATGTGTAGAACACGAATAATAAATTTTTTTTCCACGGAAAGTTACTTTTTTTAAATTTTAAATGTAAGGGCACTGCACTACGTCTACATTTAGTAATTTTTTACAACCTTACTAAATACCTATGTTAAAATATACCTACGAAGTAGATGTATAGGAAATATATTTCATGTAATTTATTTCATTTTCAGGGTTCCAGTTGAAGTGTCCGGAAGGCTTGGGTTCAACTCGCTAAAGTCAGCGATGTATAGGGCACGCCGTATGGCACAAAATGTGGTTGTTCCGCAGAGTGTTGTGGAATATGGATTCATGGTGGAGGGGAATGTGCGTTTTAGCAAATCTATTGGCAACAAGGACTTTTATAGAGGAACTGTGGAAGATGTAAATGCTGGTGCAGCAGTTATATTTGCGTCTGAACATTTCCTCCGATTGCTCCCTGATGCCAATGAGTTGCACATGGACGCAACATTCAAAGTTGTACCTAATGTTCCTGCATGCCACCAGCTGTTTACAATTATGGCGATCCATTACGATCACGTAAGTGTTAACATTTTTATTATAAAAAAATTATAAGAAATTTACAAAATGTATAATAACTATGAATAGATATTTTGCAAATTATTAACTATTCATATTCATGTTGTTAACAGTATAATTAATTCTGTGCTGTTGTTATACTCACTTACCTGTTTGGTAAATATACTGGCCCAACATGCTAAATCATAACAAAGTTTAAAAATATATCATTACAATTAATATAGTTATTTTCCAAAGTATTACCCATTCATAGTAATGTTATTAAAAAAATAATAAATTCTGTGCTCATGTTATAAACACTGATTTTCATATACCAAATACTAAATATATAATGTTCTATAACTTTCAGGCCTTTCCTGTTATAAGCGTTCTCATGGAGAGAAGAACCCGTGAGGCCTATGACAATATTTTTAATTTCATTAAAAATATTGTTCCAGGCCTTAATCCAAGAACGGTTATAACAGATTTCGAGAGAGCGCTCCAAGGATCTGTCAGGGCTGCATTTCCTGAAGCACAGCTGGTTGGATGCTGGTTCCATGTAGCAAATGTAAGTAGCCCATTTTATAATTTAGTACATACAATAATATTACCTTCGATTAGACATTGTATTAATATATCTTGTTAATAATATTCACTCACATTTATTCTGCTCTCTCTTTCTCTCTCTCTCTCTACATATATATATATATATATATATATATATATATATATATATATATATATATTCTTGATATTTAACGTTATCCATGGTTTTTTCGTTGCACTGACTTTATGAAGTTAATATATTACTATTGTAAGTAATTTTATCCACCACTAAGTAAAATTATTGCACTTAATGGTGGATAAAATTACTTACAATAGTAATATATTAACTTCATATATATATATATATATATATATATATATATATATATATATATATATATATATGTTATTTTATTAATATACTAATTAAGTAATTAATAATTCAATTGTAATATATATCTATATATTGTAATATTTTTATATAATTTTGAATAATTTAAATAATTTCTTTATAATAAAACAAATTTTAATAATAATAATCCATAGAAAACAATAACTTCCTGGGCGCCTAAATTAGTCTTTGTTACATTTAGTTTTTGATTACTTCAGTTTGTTATTTTTTTTCAATAAACTTTTTATATTTTCTTAATTTAGTTAAATATCACAAGACCTTTTCTCCCAGGTTATTCGTTTTTTATTAATTATTACAAATCTATTGAGCACTTGTGCAATTAATGCTCTAATAAATTTCATAACAGAAATTCCTAGGCATACAGTTATTAAATTTGAAAATAATATTAAAATGTTTTTGTTTTATATATGAAACATTGCAATATATTTCTTTTTTATTTAAATATTTTTTAAATATGTAAATACTCTTTAACTTACTTAAATGTTATTACAATTCTTTTAAATTGTAGGCAATGTACAAGAAGGCACGTTCCTTTGGTCTGGCCAACCAACTTTTTACAAATGTCCATGTCCAGAAGGTTGTGCGGATGTGCATAAGCCTTCCCCTGTTGCCAGGCAACAAAATACAGGAAGGCTATGACTACGTTGTTCAACAGGCAGAGTTGAACAACGTAATTGAAAACATGCGACGGTTCCTCAACTACGTTCTTCGCACTTGGATTCAGGGTAAAAAGTTTTTTAGCACTCATTACCGACATATACCTCCACTTTATAATTATGAATTAATTTCTTTGCATTTTTTAACATTATTGAATTCCTTTATGTTTTTAAAGAATTTTAACAAATGTGAAATTTATTAAAGAGAAATCAATTGATCATTAAGATAATGTGGCTAATGCGATTAATAATCATTCTTTTCTATTCTTAACAATAATTAATTCGTTTTTCCTAACTTTTTTAAAATAAGAAACATTTTTATTTTATACATAGGTAAGATACGTTACCACTTATAAATGGATGAAATAATTTTTGTTTTATAGGAGTAATGTAGATGCTACTTTCTTATTACACTTTTGCTATTACTTTCGACCAGACTTTCTGTTAACTAAAGAGGAAACGTTTTCATCTTACACTTCTTCAGTCTCTGGAGGCTAAAATATGAGTGTAATTTAACAATTTAATAACCTTTAGTTAAAAAAAGTCTGGTCTCAGAAAGCGATGCAGTTTTGGATACAAAATGTTTTAGTGTAGGCAACAAAATAGTTGTGAACTTCACATTGAAATTAATTAAGTAAAATAATTATATATCATTTAAATTTCATTTTACTTGCAGGTGTCGGTGTTCATGCTTTGTCCGTTTTTGGACAAAAAAGACGGACAAACAATGACCAGGAGTCATACCACCGAGCTCTGTTCCAGAAATTGCGCCAAGCACATCCTGACATTTCGACTTTCACTGGTAAGATTTAAAATGTAACACTCATACTATGTTCCGCAACTGTCATTCAATGTGTAGATTATTTATTTATAACCGTATAATAAATTGTTATGACCAGGCAGTAAATATATTAATCAATTTCAATTTTGATAAATCTCAATACAAATAATTCAAATTTCTTTTTCCGTAAAAGTGCGATGAATGTTTCCACGAACAAGCTAATTTGAATGTTTTATCCTACCCACTTTATTTTATTATTAATGCATATTAAAAGTAATAATATTCATGAAATGAAAATATAGAAATTGAATACCAAATTTTTTGAAATTTTCATCTTCATTTGAGGATGTAATCAATAAAGATATATTTATTGTAGATATTTATAAAACAATGGTGTGTGTGTTTATGTATTATCTCATGCATATAAATGTTTCAAATGTTTGCCTGTATATGAGTGTCTTTGACATGTGTGTGACTTTTCAGATGGTATGCGGAAAGTGGAAAATGCTTTTTTGCAAAAGTATTTTTCACTTGAAAATGGTACTGCTGGGGCAAGAGTGAGGAAATCTTCGTACATCCTCAATGACCGGAGAATCAAACTTGCCTCAGAAAAACTACTAGAGGACCGCTATACCATTGGTGAATTTCTCAATGTTGTCAGCCATGCGATGGAAAATGTGTACACTGGACACAGTTTCAATCAAGATGATGACGATGATGATGAAGACATTTCAGGTCCTCCAACGTCAACACAAGCATCAATGGTAGCTGGTCTGGGTTCTTCTGGACCACCTATTATTGCAGCTGACGTTGACGATGGGGACATGTCACTGCCGACGTCAACACCGCCATCATCGGTGGCTGACAACATTCATATCCAAATGGATGATTCTGCTAGAGGAAGGGGTAGAAGGCGTATGAGAAGGCGCACCAGACGTGGAATAGGTAATTTGCATTTCATTGTACTACAAAATACATTATTTTTAGATTAAAAAAGTTAGAGATTGTTTCATAAAAACAAGGATACATGGTTAAAATGGTATACACATATATTACGGTTTATTACATTAAATTGCTGAAATATATTGAAGAATTAAACACCAAATGAAAATAATAATTACTTGAAGGGAAAGGTTATTAATAGGTACCTGTATTTGTTGATCTTTTGTTATATTGTAAAATTTAATGTACTTGTAACACACAGTGTCCTAATATTTTGATAACTAATATGTTTAGGTCATGCCCCTGCTCTAAGCAGAAATAGAGGAACCCCTGAGGAGAGCATGCACACCGCACAACCACAGGTGATTTGATTAAAGAAATATAGATACACATTTATGGTGTAGGTACAGGAGTGTCACAGTATTCTAAACGGAATGTGAGATATGAAAGATGAGTTTAGTTGTGCGACCTATAAATTGTATATGTATTTTTACACAAAATCACTATAAACACAATCCAGAAGTTTTAAAACTGTTAAACTATTCATACAAGTTAATATTGATATGAGTAGATAATAAAAATAAACAAGTAACCATTTTGCTTTTAGAATATTGGTAGCGACATTTACTTGTGATTCGTGTTACTTTACTGCATGTATTATAAATGTTTAGTAACTAATTTATTCTATATTATTTCTGTTTAGATAATCAATGCACCCTTAGTGCCGCAGACAAATGACACTGCACAGATTGAGCGCCCTATCGGAAATGGTAAGGAATTATTGGACGTTGGATGGTTGAATTTTAAATTATCATTTTAAACTCTTACTAAAATGAGTAAATAGATGTACAATAATGAGAAATTGAGTTACTGAATTTTTTAATGTAATTCTTGAATAACTTAGTGGATACTTTTGAACTTGCAGACTTGTTTCGAAATAATTATTTCATTGACCAACATGACCTGCTACTGTCTCGGTTTAGTTTTTAAGCAGTATGTCTGCGATATAATGGAATAAGGTTGTACATTGAAAATGAGTTTGGTAGTTAAAGATATGTTGCTTTTATTGTGTGATGTTTGAATGTTTAGCATTTGTTGGCCAGATTTAAGGAATCATTAAATTTATTTGTTTTCACCTTGATTAACTAGAAATATTTTTTTTTAAAGTGTAACGAAATTTATATTTATGTTTCAGTTGAAGATGATCCACTTCATGAAACCTACAAAAACTACAGGTTCACTCCTGTAGTTTTAAACCCGGATCAATGGTGGCCGTTAAAATTTATTGATATTCAAAAGGAGGAGCTGATGGCTGGTTTGGCTCTAGCTACTGAGGCCACAGTGGAGTGGAATACCAATTCCAACTGCCCACCCTGCACTATTTGCTTGGTAAATGAAGCAAGCAGGTTGTGCAGTCCATGTGGCCACATGAGCTTTTGCCGGCCATGTCTGGTAACTTTTTTGAATACCAATAAATATTTTATGGCCACGGATGCAAGTGGTGAGGTATTTACCACCACTGTTAGGGAGCCACTGCAGTGTCCAAAGTGTCGCGGCATTATTGGGAACATTATATATTGCTATTTAAATTAATAACATATATAATAATAATATATATAATATATATATATATATATATATATATATAGTCATGTATTTTTTTCACATGCACAGTTCAAAATTTTATATAACACATATTTTATGTAATGTAACATTTATAAATACAGTTCACACATTGTTACTAAACTTTCCATCCATACTTTTCTATTTGATCAGAATATTTTGCCATATAAACATTGTAATTGTTTAAAGTAGAAATCAAAAGATACTCTCTAAATTTTTAATTTTAACGTTGTTTTAACTTTCAACTTGAGCTACTAGTCTACATATTAATATGTAGAGGTTTTACTTCGTAAAAGGAACGATTGTTACACGTGTCAGCAAATAAGGCCTTAAGTATTCACTTATTTAAGTATTATTTAATTTTAATTATATAACATTAAAAATTGTATCAACCCTTTAGTAATATGTAGTATCTCCCCTCAGCAAATAAGATGTTCCAATTGATTGTCAGGTTTTAAACGAAAACTTCCTAAATCTTCTTGGGTCCCTGTTTATGTTATAGTTGTAATTCCATTCTGTTTTTTACCATATTATTAATGTATGTAATTGAGTATTAATATATATTTATTGCATGTTGTAAATATTTTGTGTATCTATATATAAGATTTGATAAATCAATGTTTTGGAAAAAAACAGCTGTTGGTTCTAGACAATCAAACATATGGGACAAATGAAACATTTATTTCTTGAAAAACTACATATGTAAATATTCTATGCTACTTTACTAGAGTAAACAACTCAACAGTGAACATTACATTACAATATTATTTCTATAAGGTTTCATTGTGCTATCTCTTCAGCATTTTGCTTTTATTATGTTACGATGTTGCATTTTTCATATTATGTATAAATTCAATTAACTTTTGATGATATTAAAAGTTAAATAGAATAACTGAAAAAAATGTAAAAAAAATACTGTATAACCAAAATATTAGTTCAGGCTCATATTTTTAATAAATTTAATAATTACTTTTTAAAATATTGGAAAAAACAAGCAAGCAATTTATTTACAGAAATAACCTTATCACTGAAAGGTAAATCTTGACTATTTGAACTACTGCACATGTTTAATACAATTTTATAATTAAAAAAAAGTTCTTACTAAAAGCATTTCTCCATTGTTAGCTTCGTAGAGTATGTGTCTACTTTACGTTAAGAAACTATTTTCTTGTCTAGTTAAACTTATCTTGAGTAATATACTTGTTTTTCAAAAGCTTAATTGTTTTGTAATGGGTTAGAAGAGGTTAGGATGGAAAAAGTTAGTAAGTTTTCTAACAAATACTAACTGCTATTTAAGCAAATGAATTGCCTAATTCTAATAAAGTATGTGTCTACTTCACGTTAAGAAACTATTTTCTTGTCTAGTTAAACTTATCTTGAGTGATATACTTGTTTTTCAAAAGCTTAATTGTTTTGTAATGGGTAAGAAGAGGTTAGGATGTAAAAAGTTAATTACTTTTCTAACAAACACTAACTGTTATTGAAGCAAATGAATTGCCTAATTCTAATAAAGTATGTGTCTACTTCACGTAGAGAAACTATTTTTTGGTCTAGTTAAACTTATCTTAAGTGATGTACTTGTTTTTGAAAAGATTAATTGTTTTGTAATGGGTTAGAAGAGGTTAGGATGTAAAAAGTTAATTACTTTTCTAACAAACACTAACTGTTATTGAAGCAAATGAATTGCCTAATTCTAATAAAGTATGTGTCTACTTCACGTAGAGAAACTATTTTTTGGTCTAGTTAAACTTATCTTAAGTGATGTATTTGTTTTTGAAAAGATTGATTGTTTTGTAATGGGTTAGAAGAGGTTAGGATGTAAAAAGTTAATTACTTTTCTAACAAACACTAACTGTTATTGAAGCAAATGAATTGCCTAATTCTAATAAAGTATGTGTCTACTTCACGTAGAGAAACTATTTTTTGGTCTAGTTAAACTTATCTTAAGTGATGTATTTGTTTTTGAAAAGATTGTTTTGTAATGGGTTAGAAGAGGTTAGGATGTAAAAAGTTAATTACTTTTCTAACAAACACTAACTGTTATTGAGGCAAATGAATTGCCTAATTCTAATAAGGTATGTGTCTACTACACGTTGATTGATTTAAGTTATGGTTTTAAAAATCAATTTTTAAATTTAAAGCGTTAAAGTTATATGTTGATGAAGTCAAGTTTTAAAAGTTCCATTGTCTAATTTTATGTACAAGAGTTTAAATCAAATGTTCAAGATTTGCAAAATCACATAAAAGGATTGCTTATTTCAAAGGGTTTGAAAAAGGTATTGTCAAAGTAAGAGAGTTTCTTAAATGTGATATAATGAAATTACAATTTCCAGTTAATATAACAACAAATTATTTTTCTTATAACTTTTGATGTTAGTATAAATTCAGCAAGAAGTTTACTTACATTTTATATTTTCAAAATATTAATTGTTTTTTAAATAGGATAAGATTGTTTATTGATATAACTTATGTTTTAAAATATCAATTTTTTAATTAAAAGGGTAAATTTTTTAGTGATATAACTTATGCCTTTCAAAAGTTCAGTTGTTCGTTAAAAAGGGGTACAATTGTTTATTGATATAACTTATGATTTTGAAATAGTAATTGTTTATTTTAAAGGGGGTAGAATTGTTTATTGATATAGCTAATGTTTTTGAAAATACTCATTATTTAAAAAGGGGAAAATTATCTATTAATATGGCTAATGTTTTTCAAAATATTAATTATTTAAAGAGGTAAATTGCTTAATGATATAACTTGTCTTTTTCAAAATATGAATCTTAGCCACGACACAGCTTCAACCTTGAATTTTGTCCTAGTAAGAGTGTCACTATTTACAATAATATTATATTATGGTCTTGGTAGAAACTGAGATTACTTATTTGAAATTAGTTTGTGATTTTATAAAATCAAAGAGGACTCATTTTGCTATAAATAAATAAATGCCTAACAAAGAACAATATTAAAATTTAATTTGAAAATAATCTTTTATATTATTGGAAAATAATTTTCTATAACTTATTCTAATATTAGTGCTATTTAAGTAATTATAATAATTAGTTATTAATTACCTTTATATTATTTGAAAATTGAATTTAAATTTGTAATATAATTTTTTATAACTTATATACTACTTTGTAAAAAATAAACATATTGTTTACCTAGCAGAATGTAAATAATTTTTTGTCATAAAAAACAATTTTCAGTGAAACTTAACTGTATGTTGCAGCTCAGGTTGAAGATAGGAACGAGTCATATTAATTATTAATAAATTCGGTAAAAATATAGACGTAATGACATTGGTGTTAACATTTTTTTGTTGTTATTATATTACTCGTTTTAATGTGTAAAACACAAATATATTAAAATATACCTACAAAAGTATCCATATATTAAAATATACCTATGAAGTATCCAGTCTTGATAGGTTTGGTTGTAATTTTCTGCATCGGCAACAAGTCTAAATATTTACCAAAATTACAACCAAGTCTATCCTGACTGAATACTTCGCAGGTATACTTTAATACAGGTAGATAGTAATGTTAAATACAATTATTACCAAATCTATCCTGACTGGATACTTTGTAGGTATATTTTAATATATGTATTTAGTAATGTTGTAAAAAAATATAAATCTAGGTG